>CM029605.1:37746644-38352333 GCA_017311375.1 Mytilus coruscus
CCATTTACATTGTGTGTTCAAACCACACCTTAAAACAGGTAAAACGCTCATAATAGAAAAACAGAAGTGGAAAAAAAAGAAGAAAATAAATAAATTTCTGGTTGATGAGTTCAAACAATTTAGACAGAAGCAATAACTTTGAGACATCTTCTGTTGAAATCTTTTTAGATTACTTTCTATATGATTTAGAAACAGAATGTTGGTATATTGTTTTTGTGCAATTGCGTATGAACCGTTCAATCAATGCTCATACAATTTTAACATGTTGTTACTAATAAATGGTGGTCAAGTTCGATATTGAAAATTTGCACATTATGTAGTTTCCGTGCAATTACTTATGAATGTTCAGCCAATGCTCTTAAAATTTTAATATCCTATTAATAATGACAAAATGGTGTTTAAGTTTGATATTGACGATTTTTATTTTTTTCCGTTCAGGAGTTATGGTCCTCGATATATTGGGAAAAAGTCATAGAATGTGGCAGGTAAAAAAAAGCACGAAAGTGCCTTTTAGAATATACAACATCCAGTTTTGTATAACCAATTCGTTGTTTACAGTTTGTTCTGATGTTGTTCTGTTACTACACTTACCGATGTTCCTGTAGTGATTATTTAGATGCAGATGTCAATGTAAGTGTATAGATTTACAATAAAGGAACTAGTTAAAAACTTAATTGCTTGAGATGTAATAATATCTGGTAGCCAAAAGTGTTTTTATTTTCAAAATAATTTTTCCCTCATTTTTAGTTTTAATTCACCTTCCTTTCAGTTGGTTAAAAATATAACTACATGTTTAATCGATGTTCTATAAAGTTTGATATAATTATGATAATTGTTTTCAAGTATTTATATTCTCTTGAAATGTGAATGATAGTTTTCCCTCATCAAACCTTGCATGAGTATTGCAACAGTAAAATATAATCCCGGTTTTAGGCCCTCTCGCATGCATTGTATATCCGTTAGCACAAAACAGATCAAAGCAATATACAGGGAACCACATCTTATATATAAAAAAATGTGGTATGATCGGCAATAAAACAGCTATCCATGTAGACCAAAAGGCAAATATGTGAAAAATTTCAGGTTATCGTGAAGCCTTCAACAAGGCCATAATGATATGATGATTTTTTTTTTTAAATTTGTTTATAGGTTAATGAGACGTCTGAGAGTTTAGAAGCAATAGATGAGGACAAAATCAAAGATATTTCATTATTATTATCATATTACTTAATACTCAAGATATTCGTACACGTAAGGCCATTGAAAACAAGAAAATTGTCGGCAAACAGGAAAATCTTTTTTTTTCAAATTGTTTAAAAAATCAAACGAAGCACATGCAGTTTCGCTCTACATAGAAATTGTCTTGAACAAGCTTTTCGGCAACTTTTTCAGCTTGCTGGTTTGGAAGTGGCAATGCCTCCATATACCTGTTAAAGTGGTCTCAAATAACTAATATAAATCGATTATTCTGACGGGTATGGGGTAAGAACCAACAATATAAAAGATTGGACGAGGAGTGCATAACACAATTTAAGAAGGCATTTATCTAGAATAGCATTTTAAAATAACAAATAAGGGTACCCAAACTTTTAATATTGCGCTTTCAGTGCTGATTGGTCGGAATTTTACTACACATTCAATATCGTTAATCGATGTATTGCCGTATACATTTTAGTGTATTTAGAATATCAATGTCAAATTATAAAAACTCACTGATTTTTTATAATTTTATTTAAATAATAAAATAAATATATATACTTAATTTGTAAATTGTAACAGTCGCAATTTTCGTCAGAGATCGAGGTCACGATTTTGCTTCTGCCGCTTTTTTGTCCCTTGTAACTTCGAAAAAAAACTTTTACGGAGATATGAATTTAAAATAAAAATCTGTTTTGAAGTGATAACACTGTTCTTATCAATATAAATAATCATTAATTTGTGTTAAAATATTTAATTTTATGTACAGATAAGAACTTATAGTTGATTATGCCATATATGAAAGGATATAACCTATTTCTTATTTCTCATGAATGAAGAATTTTGAGTTATTCTTCTTTGTACGTCTACTTTATTAAATATAAAACTAAATCAATTGTAGAGATCATTCAATATGCATGTTACTAACAAGGTACGACAAAATAGACTTTTAGTCATATGGAAACCCCTTTTAACGTCTTTAATGTGTGTAATGGACCTTCTGGACTGTTGACTTCATTTGAGAAAGTTTGGAAAGCGATCGAAAATGTTTTATGTATGTGCGCATTAATATCAAAAGACGACCGATATCTTAAAAAAAATGACATTTTTCTAATTGTAATATTAGGCGTTAAGCAATATCGCAAGTTGCAGAAATTTGAACAGCAGCTGCTCATCAGACATTGCACACCGACGAAACTCGAAAGTTTGGCCAAACATTTTTTTTTTCATTACAACGGATGAGAATAAGAATCCTTTCCTACATTGTCTAAAACAGATGTCAAACAAAGCTGCCCAGACACAATTAGATACTTTAAAATTTATTCTTGACATTGAAACCAGGATTAAAAGAGGGGCGAAAGATTAAATGTCTAGTCGACCAAAATGTACAAACTTCCACATCATTTAATATACTGAAAAACATTGAATGCACAATGTCTGATAGAGCTTCTACGGAGATAGTTTTAATCAGCTTTTAAAGGACTATAGAGAGAAACTTTTGAAGGAACATGTAGAAAAGTATGAAGGTTTGCCGGATGTTGAAAAAGATATTCTGACGCGCATGTTCAACTTTTTCTGTGGTCTACATTTAACAGTAAATATTGCAGATGTTATAAACAATTGAAAGTAATTTTGCAAACCAAAGACATTGAGGATTTTGATACCGAATTCAGAAATGAAAAAAACAGGTGAAGCGGATATTCCTCAAGCTTTAAGACGCATTTGCAAGGCTTTTGCATTTGGAGATGATCTCTTGAGTTCAAAACTTACCTGAATCGTAATGATAAAAAACCATTTCACGGAAACCGTTTTAATATCGTTTTTCATAATGGTGGAACACTTTTTAATCTAAGAGATCACATCCATAAATTCTTGACAGGATTAACAATTTGTCCTCCAGAACTTTCAGTAGAGGAGTAGTTATAAATTTGTTGAATATACCAAGGGCACGAAATCCTGTAAATATTTTTTGGACTTTGATGGATTTAAGAACTGCTCTCAGCAAACTATTCAACTTGGATACATTTCCTTCAGACTTGATACTCCTACATGTCATATCTTTGATATGAACCAACGATACCAAGCTTTGGTCACTTACCTTGAAAACGTAACTGTAGACATTGACCGTACACGGGAATTATTGACAGGAGGATACTTACCTTTCCTAGACATCGCCTTTAAAAAAGATGATGTTTGGGCTTCATTGGTCCATAGCGAAAATGATGCACCCTGCGCAGCTCTTCTTATTGAAATGTGCTCATCTGTTTGCAAAGCTTACAAAAATAAGGTAGCTGACCATTTAGAAGATGGACAATTTGCTGATAACCCCGAAACTGGGCAGGAGCAATTTTCATCAGTTTTGCCCCACAAAAAGTTGCCAGAGAGGGTGTTTTGGCAATTAGACTGGTTACTTAGAAACCGACCTAACTGCAGTAAAATAGCAAATGAGGCATATATCATTGGTTGCAACAAAAAGACGAAGAAAAGGTTGAGAAACTCATTTCGTGGTCAAAAAGAATTAAAAGGTTATGAAGGAAACTGAAAAACAAAGAATACCAGAACTAGATACACAGTTAAGAAAAATAAACAACTATAAAAAAAACAGAACAAAAGCTCTAGCAGCAAAATCAAAGAAACGAAAAGAGTCGTTGACAAAGGGAATTGTGAAACTTGGCTTTTTGGATAAAAGAAGTGTTGTAAATGCTAAATTAAAGAAATTAAAAACACTAACAGCAAAACCTAATGCGTTAAAAGCTCAGATCAATTTTAGGAACTATGTTTTTGAACAAAAAGAGACATAAAATTTTTCAGTCACCAAATACCAAAGACGAACTGTCACCGTTCATCAGTTTTAAACAAACTTGTTAACTTTGGTTTCCATGACGATGAACAACTGTGAAGGTAGAGTTAATTATATTTGTTTTTATTCGTTAAAAGCATTTGTCTGAATTTTCAAATTTCGAAATAAAAAAAAAAAACAAATATTAATCAAAGACTTGTACATTGGTGATGCTGCTTCGCTGCTAAGCAATGGGTTTTTAAGAGAAAGAGCAATGACACGAGTTAGTTTGATAAATTTAGATCGATCCATCACTTAATAAATCATACTCAGTGTCGTGCAAATCGAGAACAACGCAGGGTTTATATACATGTTGATGTCCTAATATGTTTGCAATATTTGCCACTGTTCGTTAAACACCAAGGCACTTTTCAGACCTGCATATATTTTGGTTATCAAACTTTGAACTCGAGTGTACCTGATGAATATTAATTCAGAATCACATGCCATACGTTCTACGAAAAACTGCACTGAAACAAAACCAGATACATCCTACGGCTTGACAAATAATTAAAAAGAGCGTTTCATGACGACAGGAAAATGTTAATCATAATCGAATTATTAAAACAGTATTTTATTCCTATAACACCATTCTCTAACACTTACATTGTAATTTTATTTGTAGAAAACTGAAGTGAGGAATAACAATGTCAGAGCGAAAAGACGTATCAGCTAGTAATTTTAGATAACCCAAACAGTATATTAAGTAAATGCATTCTTTCTACATCAAAGTCAATAAATTCATCAAATCAAGTCACCGGATATTAGTTGTAGAGGTCGCTATGTTTGCCTTTGGTTGTTTGTTCTTAATCTGTTGTTTAGCCATGGTCTTGTCTTATTCATCCCTTCATATACACAGATGTTGAGAACTGTTCTCTATATTCCACTTAAAGTGAGTTCAATAGTATCTTCTCTCAGGAGATAAAATATTATTCTGTCTCCGTAGTAAAAAAATAATGAAGATTCGTGGTATAACCCTGCCAAATTTTCATATGCCTATACAAGATCACGAACCGCCACAATATTTGAAATTAGTTAGAATTTTATCAAATGCATAGCCACATCTACTTGTACGAAAAGAGGCAATGTGAACTGTACGTTGATAAGACAGAAACCAAACCATTTAAAAGCAAAGGAAAGAAGAGAGAAAAAAAATTATGTTGCATATATGATTGGTATGTTTTAAATAATATTCTTGCATATGGAAATCAGTCATGTCAGAAAAGAAGAATAAAATTAATTACAGTTGATTTTGCCGAAAGTGATGCATATTTGATGTCTTTTACGTTTATCATATACACGTTATACACGTCTCAAAACATGAACTAATATATATTCAAGCAATGCTGTTAATTATTACTAACATAATGAATTATTTGCAAATGCCAGTTTTTACCATCCTTTAAACGTATTTGGAAAGTCGATATTTTTGTTTCAAGTATATTATTTTTTCCTCAATACAACAAGATCATGTGGTCAAGAAGTATATTAATTAAGACAACCTTTCGTTTTGCATATTTCAGCATATTTTATGAATAATTGGTAATGATGTAGTCATATATAAGTGCTGTAAAGCATATGTTTTTCGATTAATAGAAATAAGGCAGAACAAAATATAATTTCATGAAAATCATATAGATGCTTGGGGTCAAAGGTCAAACCACAGGGTACAATCAAATAATATATACTTTATGTGTATTTATTTCATATGAAAAAATCCCACAGAGTCCCGATAATATGCTTGGTTCTTTGAAAGGAATATAAATAATTCATGCATGATTCTGTTTTTAAAATAATTAATTTTACGCTTTATTTACTTGAAAATGGTGAACGCCAACCCAAATCATCTGAACAGAAACAAGAAAAATGAAGTTTATATCAGTGCTGGTTTTAATGTATCTTACTGTTCGCGTCTACACAATACAACGAAATGCAAACTTGATAGAACACCAGTTTACAAAGATAAACATCTATTGTCTAGAGAAATTCGTGACTAAAGGAGTCGGTGAACGATCTCATATACAATGTGCAAGTAACTGCTTATCACTTTGTACTCCATATTGTGAAGCATTTATATGGAATGGAATATATAAAACATGCACGACCATAAGCGACATAGTAAAAAGTGGTGTTGATGTTTAAATGCAATTAGAATTTACAATACTTACAAAGATGGTTAGTATCATTTTAAATACAATTTTGGCGATCAGTTTTAACCTTTCTACTAAACTGTCTTAATTGACACCTTAAGAAAATTGTCTGACAAAGGGTTTTTCACTGAATAGTTTATGATTGATCGATTGTTGTGTATCTTACGTCTAGTGGTAAATATTTCATTCATGTTCAGGACGAGAAAAAAATTAACCATTAATACAATAGTAAGGTTCTGTAACAGAGGGTAGACCGGGATGAAGAGCTGGAAAGGAGTAGGTTCACTAACTAGTGAAAATGGCCCCGTCTTAAACAATGTTTCTGTTGTGAATAAATAGTTGTATGTGATGTATGAAGCATGAAAACACATGAAATTAACTAATAAATCCATACATTTGCATTTTGGGGTAAAAAATGAGAAAAATCATTAAAAACCACTGATTTCTGGAAAATGATTTTAATATTTTAAATATTCAATTTGGAAAATTGGTTGTTAGTTAAAATTAACACAAACTACCATGTCTTAGTATTCAGACTCAATTTTCGGACTTATTTGGGAATTTAACCTCATTTTGGGGGGAAAAGTTGAAAAAATCATAAAAAATCACAGATTTCTGGAAAATATTTGTATTTCTTAAATATTGACTACTATGATATCATTTAAAGTGAACATTATCAAAAAATTACCTGCCAAAATATTTAGACACAATTTTCATACATATTGTGGTATTTAACTTCATTTTTGGGGAAAAAGTTGAGATAATATTCAAAAATCACTGATTTCTGGAAAATAATTTATTTTTTTTCAATACTCATTATTGATAATTGGTTGTTAGTTAAAATTAACACAAACTACCATGTCTTAGAATTCAGACTCAATTTTTGGACTTATTTGGGAATTTAACCTCATTTTTGGGGGAAAAATTGAAAAAATCATAAAAAATCACAGATTTCTGGAAAATATTTGTATTTTCTTAAATATTGACTACTATGATATCATTTAAAGTGAACATTATCAAAAAATTACCTGCCAAAATATTTAGACACAATTTTCATACATATTGTGGTATTTAACTTCATTTTTGGGGAAAAAGTTGAGAAATTATTCAAAAATCGCTGATTTTTGGAAAATATCTATAATTTTTATATTGATTTTTGTGAATTAATTTTTGAGTGAATTTCATCAAAAAAATAACGTGTCTGAAAACATAGGCTAAGTTCCATACAAGTTTTAGTTTTAACCTCATTTTTGGGTTAAAGTTAAAAAAAATCATACAAAATCACAGATTTCTGGAAAATATTATTTTTTACTTTTTCAAATATTGAGTAATTAGATTTTATTTCTAGTTAACAATATCACAAAGTAGCTGTTCTATAACTTCCACGTTATTCTCATACACATTCTAGTATTCAACCCATTTTGGGAAAAAGCAGAAAAATCATACAAACTCAGATTTCTGGAAAATATTATTGATTTGAAAAATATTATTTTTTTCAATTAATTATTAATATCATCATATATTAAACTAACTGATCTTGATACTCAAATATAATTTTGTACCAATTTTGGTATCAAACCTCATATTAAGGGGAGTGGGGTGGGGGGAAGTTGATAAAATTTATATTTTAGGATAAAAAAATTACTAAAATTCCCTCAACGTGCTCAAAAAATTATTTTGTCTGAAATGAACCTGAACCAAATGCTTAATCATTCTTAATATTTTGATTTAACAGAGTAATACCTAATTTTTTTGTGTTGTGAAATTATTACTGAGAAGAAATGTATTTTCCGAAGACAAAATCTAGTTGAACATAAGTAAATGTGATGTCTTATCACATGATCAAACTCTATATAAAAAGTAAAATCACAAAAATACTGAACTCCGAGGAAAATTCAAAAAGGAAAGTCCTCAATCAAATGGCAAAATCAAAAGTTCAAACACATCAAACGAATGGATAACAACTGTCATATTCCTGACTTGGTACAGGCATTTTCTTATGTAGAAAATGGTGGATTGATACAAAATAAAATTAATACATATATATATGACATTTAATAATTTTGACAAAGTACAAGTTTATTCCTCGATGACAGAGCCAATACTCTGTTTCCGACTCTGAACTATCAATAGTTTCTGGCAAGTTTTTTGCGTCACTCAGGTACGTGCTCCAATCTTTTACACCATATGATGTTGTACCTGCATTCCTAGCACTGCTCAAGTACCATATAATAGCGGTTACATGGGCACATACACCTACAACTCGTGCACCTGCACGACATGTACAGTACCACGAATTAACATAAGATTCAGAATATTTAATCCATACGAAGTACTTCTTAGATGACACATGACGACTCTGTATTCTTATCCTAAGTAGGTCAGGAGCATCCTTATGAAAACATATTTGTGAATCTCCTTCCATATATTTCTGAATGTATGATGGTGAAAGCTTGAGTTGATAAACTCCACAAGTAAGTGACCTCAGTTGCTCATCAGTTAGTTGTGGAAAGGGAATGTCGCTGTCCTGTATTGGCTTCCACTGCACTGTCCCTCCTTGCAGGTTGTTCTCCTCAACATATGCTTTCAAGGTATTAATCTACACTAAAATTTCATTATTGATACAAGTAAGTTTAAATACTCATTTTGCAATTAGGATACAATATATACAAGACAAAAAAAATTAGTTATCTTGCTTACCAAAAGTTGTAAGATAAAGGAGTAATGTATCACTTAAGCTTTTGGTCAATGTTTTATAAATATTGTCACATGCAAATGTAGTTTGAGATCTCAAAAAACATGTTTAACCCCGCCGCAATTTTGCGCCTGTCCCAAGTCAGGAGCCTCTGGCCTTTGTTAGTCTTGTATGATTTTTAATTTTAGTTTCTTGTGTATAATTCGGAGTTTAGTATGACGTCCATTATCACTGAACTAGTATACATATTTGTTTAGGGGCCAGCTGAAGGACGCCTCCGGATGCGGGAGTTTATCGCTACATTGAAGACCTATTAGTGGCCTTCGACTGTTGTCTGCTCTATGGTCGGGTTGTTGTCGCTTTGACACATTCCGGGATTTCCCCATTTCCATTCTCAATTTTAAAGTCATTGATACACCAACTTAGTTTAATTCAGCTTGCTGGAAGAAGCCATACCACAAGAAAACTGTCTAGTGCATATGTATTTAGCATGATGTATGTCTATATATGTCTGTATACCAATGAATCATCAAAGAATTTTTCAGAATAAAATATATAAACATGTATATATTAATTGATAGTGGACAATGACTAATGAATGTGAGGACATGGTCACATAAAGCTTAATTCCTTAAACGCGTTATAAATACAGCGGACATTGTAGACCTATGGATTGTAATATGTTAGACATAAACCTAATAGCAAAAACTTAAAAAATATCATACCTCTCTAGACTTTTGTTTCATTTGAGTTGCCAGGTTGATATCTTCATCTTCGTTTGTTGCTTTACTTAGAGGCGGTAGATATTTGTTTGAAATTGCACAAACTATGCGAATGTAGTCCCCAATGAAAGGCACCTGGTTTGTTGGAAGAACTCTGTCTAAGTATTTGAAATTTTCTATATATATATATATAATTGATAAGGTAATGTGACTAAAGGTATATGTATAAATATATTATGCACACAAAATCATCAACATACTATATAAACTGAACATTGGAATAATAAAATGCAGGACACACCTTGATACGACCGCAGAGGTTGAACCCTGAACAGTTGGGGCAAGTATGGACACAATATTTAAGCTTGATACAGCTCTGAATTTGGACTGTGATTAAATATTTGACACAGCATAGGTTTCTGACACAGAATGAACGTGGTGTAAAAACTTTAACATTTTGAATTGGACATTTACCTTTATGGTCCAATATCCAAAATCTAAATACATTGTTAGATTCAGCATTTTAAACAACCCCAAATAATCAATTTTTGATGAAATCGAACAAAGTTTAATTTGGACCATTTTGACATCAATATGGACCAATTTAAAAACTGGGCCCAAAATCCAAAAACTTAAAATCAAACTAAGATTAATTTTGGACCTTAATGTAGACCAATTTGAAAACGGGACCAAAAATTTAAAATCTAAATACGCGGTTAGATTCGGAATATCAAAGAACCCCAATAATTCAATTTTTGATGAAATCAAACAAATTTAATTTTGGACCCTTTGGACCTCAATGTGGTCCAATTTAAAAACGGGGCCCAAAATCTAAATACTTCATTCAAGGTTAGTTTCAGGATATTCTAGAACCCCAAGAATTCAAGAATAAAACCCCCACTGAAATTGGTCAGGAAATAAGCAATTTATACAAAGTATAAGAAAAGTATTGTTTTTGGCCCCTTTTTTACCCTAATTCATAAACAGTTAGGGCCAAAACCCCTAAAATCAATCCCAAGCTTCCTTTTGTGGTTTCAGACCTTGTGTTTAAATTTCATAGAGATCAATTCACTTAAACTTAAGTTATTGTCCGGCAACTAAGTGTCTGCGGACGCCGACGGCAACGACGTGATACCAATATACGACCGCAATTTTATTTTTTTTTTTTGCGGTCGTATAAAAATTAAATGTTATTGTTGCTAGAATATAGATCCCTAACCATGCTTTATGAGGGTATGGAACAGGTGTACTTCATTTCTGCGTTCTTTATTATTTTTTTTTTTTTTTTGCTAATCTTTTTCCCTTTTTAAAATAACGTCATTCTGTATTCACTTGATTTTTGTATAATGCACATTTTTTTTTCTGTTATCAGTATGTTTCAACCCGATTCTCTAATTTTTTGCATAGTTAATGAAAATTCTTTATATTTTTGCAACCGGTTATTCTGTTGTTTTTTTTTACCTATTTTTCTCCATTTTTTATTCTTTTTAACCATTATTCTCTATTCTGTTAACCCCATCTACACCCTCATTTATCTGACAGCACTGTCAAACATCACATGATCATGCTTATTTTTTTCCTATGTTATGCTGCAACCTCATTGTATCAGATTAGAGGATGGTATGCTGTAACGCCACTGTCTCAGATCAGAGGGAGGCTCCGGATCCACCAAATATGCTAAACCACGCTGTATATATGTGTACCTGTCCCAAGTCAGTAGCCTGCATACACTTTGGCGGTTGTTGCTTGTAGCTGAATTTTATATTAGAATTCAATCAATTGTTTTGTATATAGATCTAGACATTGGTTATCTTGGCACTTTTTTTCAATTAATTTTTTGAATTACAAATTTTAAATATAAATAAAAGTTAAAGACGCTTGATCTTTAAAATCAACAATATACGTTTGAAATTTTACCTTAGTCCCCATTCGGCTAGTATTAGCATCTGCATCAGACATCTGCTTTCCCCCTTTCTTCATAAATGTCGGCATAGCTGCTTTGATACCAAGCTCCTCTAATAAAGTGATGGAGTCTCTAAAGCCTCTGTCCACAACAAATATGTCTTTGTCGTTAACAAAACTTTTAATGTGATTTAATATTGAGGCATCATTGTTTCTAGATAAGTATGGACCAAGAATAGCCACAAAATGGCCAGTTGTTGAAACAACAACCATTGGTTTAACAAGTGGTCTGGATTTATGTAGGCTGAACGATTTTCTTTGAAAAGAAAAATTATTGCTCTTCTGGATATAGATAAGTACCATCCAATACAAGTATCATATTATCATCATCAGCATCTAGAAGTGTTTTTGCCAGCGGTCTGGTGTGGTCCTTAATAATTTGCTCACGGGTAATGCTTTCAAAACCAAGATACAATGGTACAAATGATCTCATTAACGCTTGTCTAACAGTATTTATAGCTCTTCGTACACTTGAAATGCTGACCTTGAAGAGGGTTGACATGAGTTTATTAGACAATGCACACTTCATTTTAATTAAGAATAAGCCAACCGATGTCTTTGGAGTACAAGAAGGAGTACTTTTGATATGTAATAATACATGCAAACATAAATCTTCAAATTGTTGATGGGAAAGTCCTGTCAAATATTTGCAGTCAGTTTCACCAATATTATCAAAATCTATCTTGTTTCGAGTTTTTTTGGCATGTCTCTCTCATGTGTGTCAATAGCTTAACAATAGATGTTCTGTTAGATGACGAGTTTTCAGACTTTGACATTATATCAAAACACTCCGTTTTAAGAAACCCATTTTCCTGAAAGTGAGAAGAGCAACACCTTGCTCCTGCTGGTATTAATACATTACCATCAATAAATGCTTGAAAACGTGCATCAGATGATACCACAAGAAACTTTGGGCCTGGTTTTTTACATACAACACATCTTGCATGACTGTTTGAGGCACCTAGTATATTAAGGCAAACAGACGGAGGACTTGAAAGCTGCTTTGAAGTTCTTGCAACTTTTGGAGGAATAAAGTCCTGATCACAGTCATCTTGTGTAGTCCTGGTAACTTTGAGTGGTCTACTTTTTTCTGAATTATCATATTTATGCATACAGCCATTGCATATTATATCATTCTGTGAAATATTTGTAATAAACCATTTATTTTGTAAAAGCCGATTGACTGCTGGATTTATACTTCTTTCTTTTGGCTTTGTTCTTTTACTACATACAATGCAGTTTTAATGCTTTACCATTCTAAAAAGATGATAAAAAATAAATTGTCAGAAAATGCATATGCTTAAATGTCAAACCGAAGACATTCGGAGCCAGTTAGGAAAAAAATCATTTCTATTTTAATCAAAGAACTTTAGTGAGCAAGCTCACATACCCAATGTACGAAAGCCGGTTAGAGTTAGCTAAGTCGTTTAAACGAGTAAGCTAAGTTGTTATAACGAGATAGATATGCTAAGTCGTTATAACGACTTAAAATAAAACTCCACCCTTACACTAACCGGCTTCCGTACCAATGTGCCCTCATATTGTACACATTTAAATTCAAGTTTGGATGAAATCCTACAAAGAAGGTTCTATAAATCTACTTATTTTACATAAGTCCCCAATCTAGAAAGATTGACCAAATAAACGAATTTCTGTAAAGGTCAGTTTAATCCAAGCTTTCGTGGTTACAAACAGCCACTGCAAACAGCATTACATTTTGAAGTAAAGCTGACAAAAAATGAAGGTAGTTTTTTTCATGTGTTACATATATGACAGACGGTGGACGGACTGACGGACGGACAGATTAACACAAAATGACTACACAACTTTGTATGGCATAACTAAAATTAACTGTGCTGAATAATAAACCTATAAAACATGTTGTATATATATCTTGTTTTCATCTACACCATTTTTAATTACTTGTATATTTTTTCGGTTGGTGTTATTTCTCAAAAATTTAGTAAGTTACTGTGAAAAAAACTGACTTTAGTTTTCTCACACTGATTGATATTTACTATTTAGTAGTGTTCGTTAGCTCAATTTATTTCAAGTATGGTTTATTTTGATAAAGTAAAGAACAAAATAATAAAACATTCAAGTTTTATTAAACAGTTATATCTTTATTTAAGTCATAAAATAAACAGAATAAATAATTTTATTCATTTAACAGGTAAACTTGATGTATTTGTTAGATTTTTTTGTCTTTTTAATCCGTGTAAAATAAAGGGAGGTAATCGATTTTTTGGGCAACATTTGTGGTGTTTGCATTGTATTTCGATCCTCGTTTAATATCTTGTTTTCGTTCTGTAAAGCTTCAGTAAAAGCCATTCATATTTAAATTGTTTATTTTGTTTTCCAAATAATTCATTAGCATAGCTTTAATAGAATAACAAGTTGTTCTGCGTTGAGAATGCCTCAATTTGTCAGTGAACCTGTAGCAGCGTAGGTCCTTCATACACTAGTAAGTAAAGCCAAGCTCACGATAGTCGATACTGGTGTTGACTACCTATGACAAACGAAGAAAAAAAGCGGCTTTACTATTTGTAAAAATGTGTGCCATTTTCTCTGAAATGAAAAGAATTGTTGTAGACCTGGAGATATAAAGGTAGTCTAACTAGGTGAGTTAGGGAAGATCTTCTTTGGCTCAATTGGTTAGAGCGCTGCCTTTAGATCCCGAGATTGAGGGTTCGAATCCCGCTGGTACCATCCATGGATTTTCACATCATTGGCGCTGCGAGCAATTATTACTTGTACAAACAAGTGTATATAGGTGCCTGGCAGTTTGATATGGTTACTAGTATGTGTGGATGACCGTGACATATCTAGGTGGAACTGGCCAGAGGATTTCCGAGTAGATGTCTCGGGGTTGTACAGTAGTGGACCTGCGAGTTGCTCGGATGGATGGTACGCAGCCCGAAAAAAGAAAAAGGGGGAAGAGTGTTGTAGACCTGGAGATATAAAGGTAGTCTAACTAGTTGAGTTAGGGAAGATCTTCTTTGGCTCAATTGGTTAGAGCGCTGCCTTTAGATCCCGAGATTGAGGGTTCGAATCCCGCTGGTACCATCCATGGATTTTCACATCATTGGCGCTGCGAGCAGGGTTTCCTGTGATAAAGTACGATTTGAATCGAGACACAGAAGTGAGTACGTCACGTGTAATTGCGGAGTTCGTATTAATTGCACGGAGTTCGTATTAATTACAGTGTTTACAAATTTTGTTGCATAATTGTTACACGTTTGGATAAAATTATCCATTTTGCTTGGAAAGTGGCGAAATTAACCGGCATCAGTTAAAATTAGACAAATTAGCCATTTCCGGAGAAAATTAGCCATTTCCGGAGAAATTTAGCAATTTTCCGAAAAATTAGCCGTTTTTTGTGTGGTTAGCCACATAGCACATACACATTAATTTTTTTTTCTGGTTCAGCAACCAGTGATTTAATTGAACTGTATTTGTGTTAATATAACATTATGGCAACATTAGCTTTTCAGCAGCAATGCATTAAAATCAACAGCTGTTCTTATGAAGAATTAAGGTTGTTGCCTGGTGTGGGAAATGTCATAGCTGACAAGATTATGTCTATGAGAGAGACATTTGGTAATATTAAGCCTGAGCATCTTTCTGAAATACCAAGACTAAGAATTACTGAAGCCTTGATGGATTTGATAGATTTTTCACCAGTTACCCAGCAACAAGAATACAAATCGCAGACTCAGTCAAGTTATGATTTCCAAGATTATGTTGATTATGGTGATGTTAAAACATCTGCATTTCATTCGGAATATTCAAAGCAAGAAGCAGAAATCAATGACTTTTAAGATTCTGACGCACCTTCTGATGAATATTTGCTTCAACCTGAGCCTGCAGAAGTCAAACGTGAGATATCACGTCCCAGTTCAGCAATGAGCAAAACTTTAGATTATACATTGCAGTATGGAGATCATCGGTACTCATCAAAAATGTCCAGACCTGATGAAAAGATGTCGTTACTTCAAACTGAGTGTGGCGATCAAGATAAAGTTCAAGATTTTGCTAGTGATCGACAATCTAAGCCAGACAACATTCATAGAACAGATGAATTACGGTACATTACACCACGTACCAGATTAAATGTTGAGGCAGACATTGAAAAACGTGATTATTCACGTAACCAAAATACACAGCAGCAGACCTCACAATTGGGATGGCAGCAAGGTCCCAATGAAAACCTTGAAAAACGTGATTATTCACGAAACCATAATCCACATCAGCAGACATCACAAGTGGGATGGCAGCAAGGACCCAATGAACATAAACCTAGAACAGAAAGGCCTGTTCCAGTTCCAAGACGTCGTCAATATACAAATTGCGAAACGTCGTCTACTATAGCCATTTGAGGACTTAGACTTGGAAGCTTTTTTTTTGTTGTTTATGTTATTGTTAATTATGCTGTGTTCATATTATCTGTTTACATAAATATTGATACTTACTTTCCTATCCTGGATTATAACATAACATTGCTGTGATTAGAATACAAATAATTAAACTCTTCTGCTTCTGCGGTCAACATCTAGCATAAGTTTCCATGACGAATGGAAACAAACAAACAAAAGACGGCTCTGATCCGGTGATGATGAGTTCGGATTTCGTATTTAAAAACAAATCTGATGGTTATTATGAAACGCCTTAGACTTTTCATTCACTTATATAGTTGAGAATTTTCACCACAGCAATTTGAAAGGACCTAAAACTAATTACACGTATATATTATATGCGTGGAAGAGTTATGATTATCAAGACGTCGCCATTTTGCCATACACTACGGGATTTTAGGAAAATCGATTGCCAGATTAATTGATTTAAAAGATAGAGCGCAGTCCTCGACAACCTCGATTTTTAGCTGGATTAAATTAAATATTATCGAGACTGTGAAGTTTAAAATTCAGAGTTGTCGACGGCTGCGCTCATATCGCAATTTGAAGTAATACAGGCAAACATCGATAATATTTGCCGTTTTTGATGATATGTTGATATGAATTGGGGTGATTTCTACAGAACACAGGCAAGACAGATATTCAAGACTACCATTTTATGAAAGGGTGGGATGGGTCCTAATAAAATACCAATCAGTTTTTGTTTTTAAAGGCTGTTTATTTTTTATGAAAATATGAGGCCGATTTCCCTAGTTGGTGAACCTACTCCTTTGCACTGCCAATGAATTGATTATTTGAATGGTGTTTAACGCTTTTATCACTATTGGCCATTTCGTGGCCTTCAATTTTTATTGGAGGAAGCCGTATTGCCTCGAGAGATCCATCGACCTTCGACAGGAAAGCTTATAATCCTAGTTAAGAGTCCGAACGCTACTGCCACGTGCGGAGTTCGAATTATCAACCTCAGTATTGACAAGCTAGTGATACAGTATTTAAACTTCTTACACGTTATGGCCATCGTTGCCTCCGACTGCCAATGGAAAATTAGTGTATATTGACAGCGACAGAAATTTAGTTATGCCACAGGGCACCTATAAACACCTCAAGGATTGGCAAGGGTTTTATTGCCAGTCGGAAGAAGAACAAAAGTGACCATATTTATTTTACCAGTCACCCTTGGGATTTTATATCTAAAATATAACTTACTGGAAAAATCATGTTAACTGACCTTTTTCTAATTCACAATCAGAGTTGTTTTATATATACGTCAGTTAGAATAGATCCTGACCTTCCTACCTTAGATCAGTTTTGGTACGCTCTAACCAATAACTGAAATTCTACCAAAGAACTATTCTAAAGTAGAGCGATTCATCAATGAAACGTTTTTGTTTTGCCGGTAAAATATCGGAACAATAAACTAACGAGCTCAGGTTTTAGTATAAAATCAAGAAAGTTGAATGGTGCCTAATGTGGAACAGGATCTCCCTTCCCTTCAAGAACACATGATATCACTTCCGGTTTTTGGGGTGAGGAACAGTTGCTCAGTCTTAAGTTTCCTATGTCGTGTTTTTGAAGACATGTTGCTTAATCGTTTTCTGTTATAGTCATGACATTGTCAATTCGTTTTCGATTTAATCTTTAACTCGTTTCTAACCTGAGCAATAATCGTTTTTACTCAATGACTACCGCTACGTATACCTTATACGGTATATATAAAAGAGACAATTTTAAAGCAACGAGAAAGATGTATAGAATAACAGAAACTGATTCATTGCGGTTTACTTGAGTAAGCAAACATGAAAGCAAATCTTATATTTCATTAATAAGTTATATATTAGTCCGATCAAAGTTTTAAATCACTGTTTACAAATTTTAAAAAAAGCATTAAGAGTTGGCGCCTTCAAACATGTTTAACCCCGCCACATTCTTTATGTACATTTCCTATATCAGGAGCCTGTTGGTCAGTGGTTGTTGTTGGTTTATGGTTGTCATGTTTGTTTGTTTAAAATTGAGAATAGAAATGGGGAATATGTCAAAGAGACAACAACCCGACCAAATAGCAGACAACAGCCGAAGGCCATTTCTCAAAAATTTTGTAAGTTACTGTGAAAAAACTGACTTTAGTTTTCTCACACTGTTATTTAAATGATTATTAAACTGATTGATATTTACTATTTAGTAGTGTTCGTTAGCTCAATTTATTTCAAGTATGGTTTATTTTGATAAAGTAAAGAACAAAATAATAAAACATTTAAGTTTTTTTATTCATTTAACAGGTAAACTTGATGTATTTGTTAGATTTTTTGTCTTTTTAATCCGTGTAAAAAAAGGGAGGTAATCGATTTTTGGGCAACATTTGTGGTGTTTGCATTGTATTTCGATCCTCGTTTAATATCTTGTTTTCGTTCTGTAAAGCTTCAGTAAAAGCCATTCATATTTAAATTGTTTATTTTATTTTCCAAATAATTCATTAGCATAGCTTTAATAGAATAACAAGTTGTTCTGCGTTGAGAATGCCTCAATTTGTCAGTGAACCTGTAGCAGCGTAGGTCCTTCATACACTAGTAAGTAAAGCCAAGCTCACGATAGTCGATACTGGTGTTGACTACCTATGACAAACGAAGAAAAAAAGCGGCTTTACTATTTGTAAAAATGTGTGCCATTTTCTCTGAAATGAAAAGAATTGTTGTAGACCTGGAGATATAAAGGTAGTCTAACTAGTTGAGTTAGGGAAGATCTTCTTTGGCTCAATTGGTTAGAGCGCTGCCTTTAGATCCCGAGATTGAGGGTTCGAATCCCGCTGGTACCATCCATGGATTTTCACATCATTGGCGCTGCGAGCAATTACTACTTGTACAAACAAGTGTATATAGGTGCCTGGCAGTTTGATATGGTTATGTGTGGATGACCGTGACATATCTAGGTGGAACTGGCCAGAGGATTTCCGAGTAGATGTCTCGGGGTTGTACAGTAGTGGACCTGCGAGTTGCTCGGATGGATGGTACGCAGCCCGAAAAAAGAAAAAGGGGAAGAGTGTTGTAGACCTGGAGATATAAAGGTAGTCTAACTAGTTGAGTTAGGGAAGATCTTCTTTGGCTCAATTGGTTAGAGCGCTGCCTTTAGATCCCGAGATTGAGGGTTCGAATCCCGCTGGTACCATCCATGGATTTTCACATCATTGGCGCTGCGAGCAGGGTTTCCTGTGATAAAGTACGATTTGAATCGAGACACAGAAGTGAGAACGTCACGTGTAATTGCGGAGTTCGTATTGCTACATTTGGTATATTATGAAGTGTTTGAACACGGATATACAATAAGCATAAAAACTTGCGTTAATTACAGTGTTTACAAATTTTTGTTGCATAATTGTTACACGTTTGGATAAAATTATCCATTTTGCTTGGAAAGTGGCGAAATTAACCGGCATCAGTTAAAATTAGACAAATTAGCCATTTCCGGAGAAAATTAGCCATGGTTGGATAAATTTAGCAATTTTCCGAAAAATTAGCCGTTTTTTGTCTGGTTAGCCACATAGCACATACGCATTAATTTTTTTTTTTCTGGTTCAGCAACCAGTGATTTAATTGAACTGTATTTGTGTTAATATAACATTATGGCAACATTAGCTTTTCAGCAGCAATGCATTAAAATCAACAGCTGTTCTTATGAAGAATTAAGGTTGTTGCCTGGTGTGGGAAATGTCATAGCTGACAAGATTATGTCTATGAGAGAGACATTTGGTAATATTAAGCCTGAGCATCTTTCTGAAATACCAAGACTAAGAATTACTGAAGCCTTGATGGATTTGATAGATTTTTCACCAGTTACCCAGCAACAAGAATACAAATCGCAGACTCCGTCAAGTTATGATTTCCAAGATTATGTTGATTATGGTGATGTTAAAACATCTGCATTTCATTCGGAATATTCAAAGCAAGAAGCAGAAATCAATGACTTTTCAGATTCTGACGCACCTTCTGATGAATATTTGCTTCAACCTGAGCCTGCAGAAGTCAAACGTGAGTTATCACGTCCCAGTTCAGCAATGAGCAAAACTTTAGATTATACATTGCAGTATGCAGCAACAAAACAAACGCTAACATACATAGCAACGAACTATTTGATAACAACTGCCATATTCCTGATTTGGTATAGGACATTTTAGGAAAAAATGGTGGGTTGAACCTATAATTGCTTACATCGAATTCATTTGTATTTTGGTGGATAGTTGTCTCATTGGCAATCATACCACATCTCCTTATTTTTAATCTTATTCTTTCTGCCAACGCTAGGGATCGACCGAGGTATGGATATATATGGCCATCCCCTTGATCTTCCAACCGGCAGTAGACTATGACGAGATTTTATTTACAGATCGTCACGCTCTTTTTACGATAAGAAACAATTTTTCCAATGGATGCATGTTTTGCATAACTATGTCCTTATGACACTATATCCTGATCACCTTATCTGACACCAATGGCAGTAAACCGCGAATTTTAGGTCAAACCGTAAGCTTAAAAACATCTAACCACAAGGAACATGTGTACTAAATATCGTGTGGACCACAACTACCTCCTTATTATATTTACGAAAACTTTTAACCTGATACAGGATAAACGATTATATACAGATAGACCCACACACCGGAAACATTGTATCTCCTTGCAGTCTTTGGTGGAACATACACACTTTCACGGCAGGGATGTAACCATAAGTTTGTCAATTTGTTTCCATACTTGATTCCAAATGAAATACCTTGATGAAAGAGTGGTATTTTACATTCAGCATTTTTACGTTAATATTGCTATCAAAAAAAAGGAAAAAAAAAGGAAAACAACACGTTATAACTTCCATGCGTCCAAAGCGCCTTTCTGTATTTACCTTCATCAGGAACGCTCAAAGCCGAATATTTGAAAGCCAAGGATGTATAAGGACCGAAAACATTGAAGAGCTATAAACCAAAAAGTACCTAACAAAATAGCCAAATCCATCTAAAGCCAACTTTGCCTAAGGGAGTTGAAACTTTAGTTTCTGTGTAATTTAAAAATTTATAAACGGGCAATTTTAGATAGTTTGTTATAAATCAATTGTCCTTCGAAAATGTCTTTCTGTCTTATTACAAGCATTGGCCACAAAAAAGAAAACCCCAACTAGACCTCATTTCATTAACAACATGAATGTTCTTACTGATAACTACATTACGTACTTTAGATAAGATGATAACAATCCCAAGGCATTTCAAAGATATTATATGTTATTATTAATCAATAAAATGTAGCACGCAAGACTGCTCTTGCATCCCATGACAAAGTCACAACAATGGTTTTGAAAAAAAAAAAAAAATAAAAGCTTGATTTAACTCGTTATTTTATGGTTATTTTATGGTTCTAGCATATGAATGTCATAATAGTTGCGTGATTAATTTTTGTTTATATTTAATTTATAGGGTTGTAAAAGCATTGATCGTGCGCACAATTTTAGTATTACTTTCTAAATGCCTGAAAATATTTCTCTTTCAAGCCAGTTTTATATGGTTCCTGTATATATAGTATAAAAATAAGGAGATGTGGTATAATTGCCAATGAGACAACTATCAACCAACGTTCAAATGAAGTGGATGTAAGCAACTACATGAAACCGTACGGCCTTCAACAATGAGAAAAACCCATACCGTATAGTCGGCTATAAAAGGCCCCGACATGAAAATATGAAACAATTCGATTGAGAAAACTAACGGCCTTATTTATAACATAACAATTTACGAAAAATAGATATGACAGACATGAACCAACGACAACCAATGAACTACAAGCTCCTGACTTGGGACAGGGACATAAAGAATGTGGCGGGGTTAAATGCACAACCCTCTCCTTACCTAGGACAGTGGTGTAACAGCACAACATATAAACAAACTATAAAAATCAGTTGAAAAAGGCTTAACTCATCAGATCGACACAAAGCAGAAAAACATCAAACAAAACCACAGACCGGACGTGGCAGGGTATTTATCCATCCCTCATAACAAAAAAGACACAAATACAAATCTGAGAGTACTCACAGTAACTGACAGCTAGTTCAAAGCTTATATTGTAATTTCTGCTTCTTGCTATGTTTGTCTAGTTATACGCAAATATATACGACGGATACTCTCAAAACTGTAACTACAATGAATAATAACTATAGTGTTGTCTGTCCTTTATCAGGCCTACGTTCTCCACGGTAAATATTGGTAGCGAAAATGAATAATTCGTTGTAGAAAATAATATATTTATTACGGCACAATGAAACAATGTACAGAATAAACTATCGGAATAATGTAACATGTAATTTCCGAAGTATTCAAAAGATATTCTTCTATGTTAAGTTGCCATGTAAATTTGCATTAATAGGCGGAGCTGATCTAAATATAAATATAGCATGTGTTTTTACTAGGATAGGGAAATGCCAAACGATATTTGTATGGTAAATAATTTAGACCATGCGAGGCATACAACTATCTGTGCTGCTTCTTACCTCTAAGTAGGGAACCACCCGGGGTCCTTGCACTCGCCAAAGTGTAAACAGCAAAGACTGACTAATTTGACCCTTGCACTGGTATTTATTTTTAAAATGCCGGAAGTAAATATTCTAAGCAGGAACAGAAATGAAACGTCAAACACTGAGAGAAAACATAGGAGTCCTCGACTCAAAATGATCCTTACTTCGTAAGAAAATAGGTAAATCTATTAAGATAAAGCATATATTCATTTCAGCTAATGCTTCTTGTGTAGTTTTGGATCCATACTTAGAATATTTACCAAATGGCTGCGCTTTGAACAGTACATGACGAAATTGCGCCATTTTTGACATTGATAATACAGTTAATAACTAAAAGTGAAACGTACGCTTTTTGTACATTTGAAAGTAACAGAAACTATAAATAAATACATAATATCATATTTTAAACTCTCAAAATATAAAACTGACATTAAATCAGTACTTGGGAACCACCAGTGCACATTCACAACACTGCCCCTCCCCAAGAATATATTTCGTCCTTGAAATATTTAACAGTTTATTTACATTCGCTTCAATTTTGTGCTCTATTTCATTTAAGTATAAAAAATATTTTAAAACTTTTCTTATTCTCTAATAACGAACTAATGCGCCCGTTTAAAGAAATGTATGTATAAACAAACTAATGCGCCTGTTTACGAGTGTAAAGATGATTTCCTTGTATTTAATATCTTAAAACTTTTAAATCTTTAGCTCATGTGCACTCCTCCCTTTCAACATATATTAAAATATACTCATAAAAATACAATATTTTAAAAATTACAATGTCCTTAACAAACTACTGCGTCCATAAATGAACGAAAAGGAATTTTTCACACACCAACTATTACGCCCATGAATGAAAGTTTAACTTATCAAATTAAATTCTCAATTTAAAACAATTCATTTAGCCTTATAGCACTTTTTGCTTTATCAAACCCTTAACTTTTGTTTCAATATTTTCAATAACTAACAAAAATTGAAATTTATTGGAAAAAGGCTGGTTTCAGTCTTTAATTATCTTAAAATTCATATTTCAGCATCATAACAAAAAATAAATAAAACATATTTATATCATGTGTATCTAAGTAATATTAAGTAAAGTCATTTAAAAGCGATATCCTTTTCGGGGTAACAAGTCCTTTTTATATGATTTGTTGACTTTCTGCGAAAACTCTTTCCAGACTTCTACACTCGACTTCGGCCGTATAACTACACTTTTTTATTTTTTCTTAGTAGGACTGGGACTGTTGCTAATATACCTTTTAGCTGTGTTATTGTTTGGATCCTGGAATTTCTCCTGTAATCTGATAGTTTCCTCATCTGTTCTAGTAGATTTGCCACCATTATCGTAATTTCTGCCTCTTGCTATGTTTTGTCTAGTATTAAAGCAAAGAAATACGAACAAACTCATAAAACGTGTAACTATACGAGGGATAAATAAATACGGCCGTCAATTGTAATGTCTGCTCTCTCTCAGCATTGGTAGCGTGAATAAATAATCCATAGTAGAAAATGATACCTTTATTAAACTTCTGGAACCGCTGATACATTTTCATACATGTACAATGTTCTAACAACTATATAATTTACATACGGGGCGGAGCTACTAAAATAACATTCTTTTTTGTATTTTTGTACGGCCCAAACGGGAATATCTTTAAATTCTACAATGCAAATAAATGCGAGGCTTACAGCTATCTGCGCTGCTTCTTACCTCTTTACTACGACGCTTACTTATAAAATATACGACGAGGCATACAGCTAAATGCGCTGCTTCTTACCTCTAGGAACCACCGGGATCCTTGCTGTAGGCCAAATGTAAACACAGCAAAGACTGACGAACTTGACATTTGCACTGGTATTTATTTTTAAAGTACCGGAAGTAAATATTCTAAGCAGGAACAGAAAAGAAACGTCAAACGCTGACAGAAAACATAGGAGTCCTCGACTCAAAATGATCCTTACTTCGTAAGAAAACAGGTAAATCTATTAAGATAAAGCATATATTTATTTTAGCTAATGCTTCTTATGTAGTTTTGGATCCATACTTAAAGTATTTACCAAATGGCTGCGCTTTGAACAGTACATGACGAAATTTCGCCATTTTTGACATTGATAATACAGTTAATAACTACAAGTGAAACGTACGCTTTTTGTTCATTTGAAAGTTACAGAAACTATAAATAAATACATAATATCATATTTTAAACTCTCAAAATATAAAACTGACATTAAATCAGTACTTGGGAACCACCAGTGCACATTCACAACAGCTTATAACAACTAATAAAAAAATCATGTATCTAAGATTAAAATATCAATCAGTACATATCCAACATCCAATGGATTTAGTGTAAAGACGTCATTAACAGTCAGAGAAAAACATGACCTTGTGTAATACCAGAATATAGGTATCGACAGATTGTAGAACCGTGAAAGTACATATGTCTATAACAATAATATTTTGTATGGTTTTAATTTACTGATAACAAAATCAATATTTTTACAAATAAAAACAATATTCAAAGATATAATTGCAGTGTTAACTTGGTAACCTTTTAGAATAAGTTTATTTAAAGGATTGATAAGTTTTTCCGGATCGTATCTAAATTTCCGGGTTCGGTTAACAGCATCACCGTAAAATTTAAGATGTGCTATTCCGTTTGAAATAAGTTATCTAAACATATTTTAGCAGCATTCACATGGAGAATATTTTATAAGACATGTACCACTCGAACAGACTTACATGGGCCTTAGTTACTATTAAACAAGAAATTAAAATATGTTTCTTTTTATTTAAACATTCAAGCTGTTTACCAAACTTTGGATTTATCGAAATACTAAGGAAGTTCTAGCGCAGGAATAGATTACCTAAGATGTAGTTGGCAAACCTTTCGGAAGTTTGGGTACACAATTCGGTTTTAACTTCTTACTTGTTATGCCTTTGGAATTTTTTCAAACGTCACTGATGAGTCTTTTGTATACCAAACGAACGTCTGCCGTACACAATTTTAAGCTTCGTATCTATGATGAGTTTATTAATTCTAGTAGAGTGTTGAAATAATATTTCCTATTAACAGGAAATAATTTTATCAAAATACTTTTAAAACCTCTCTGATGTATTATTGGCTTGCAGGTTAATAATTCAACCTCAGTTGTCGTAATCGTGTCTCATTTGAAATAAATTGTTGTTTAAATTTTGCATCAATAAATGTATCTTCCAAATAAGATAGGATGATACAAATTACATGACAGATCGACGATAATATGTCCTTTCTAAAAACATATGACACACTACGTTAACAATAACTGGTAGTAAACATGTACATGTATACTGTGAGGTTAACAACTACAGGTCAACGTACGAACTTTAATAATGACTGTAAAGTAACCCATAAAAAGCTTCGCATGACCAAAATTCAGAATTAGTATCAGAGAAATCGACACACACTTAAATATATTTTTGATTGAATATTAATTGCGTGTATTGAAATTTTTAAAATCTTTATCACTTTTTCATCGATTCTAAACATAATATACAAGGTTCTTTAAAAGGAATATAAATAATTAATGCATGATTCTGCTTTTACATTTATTACCTTGATGCTGTGTTCACTTAAACATTGTATAGGAAAACAAACTCATCTAAATAAAAAAGGGAGAAATGAAGTTTAAACCTGTGCTGATTTTAATGTTTCTTTTTGTTCATGTGTACACATTACAACGAAATGCAAACTTGATAGAACAACAGTTTTCAGAGATAAAAATGTATTGTCTACAGAGTTTCGTGAATAAAGCAGTCGGTGCAAGATGTCGTGGACAATGTGCTAGCGACTGCTTGTCTCTTTTTACTCCGTATTGCAAAGCATTCATATGGAATGAAATAGATAAAACATGTACGACTATAGGCGAAATAGTAAAAAGTGATGTTGATAGTTCAACTAAATCAGAATTGGATATTTACAATGCTTACAAAGATGGCAAGTATCCCTTTTAAATAAAACATTTGGAGATCAATCCTAACCTCTTTACTAAAATGTCTTTATTGGCACCTTAAGAAAAATGTCTGACAATAGGTTTTTCCCTGACTAATTTAAGATTGATGATTGTTCTGGCAAATATTTCATTCATGTTTAGGAAGAAAACATTAACCTTCAATACAATAGTCAGGTTCTATAACAGGAGTTGACCGGGATGAAGGGCTAGAAATTTGCACTGCCACTGAAATGGTTAATTGAATGGTGTTTAACCTTTCAGCATTATTGGCTATTTCGTGGCGGTCAATTTTTATTGTTGGAAGAAGCCGGATTACCAGGAAAGATCCATCAACCTTCGACAGGAAAACCGACACTCCGAGTCCGAACGCACCTGCTACGTGCGGAGTTCGAATTATCAACCTCAGTGTTGACAAACTAGTGATACAATTTCTAAACTACTTAAACGTTATATCCATCGAGGCCTCCGACTGTCCCTGGAAAATATATGTATATTCGACAGCTACAGAAATTTAGGAATGCAACAGGGCACATCAAGGATTGTTGTAAGCGTTTTTAACGTGTAGAGAGTTGTCCTCTCATTATTTCCGAGGCATCGGACTAACGATCAGTGTGAAAGAACATCGCTGCGTATATATACATCCCGCAGAGCCAAACAGACGCCCCATATAGGCAAGGGGTTCACTTCCGGCCGAAAGGAAGAAAAAAGTGACCATAATTCTATACGTTTAGTCACCCTCAGGATTGAACAGTAGGACAGTTATACTGTGAAGTTTTTAACCTTCTTAGTCTTGCAACAGGCCCCAACGAAGCCCTCAAAATATTGCCACAATGGTTTTAACGTGCAGAAAGTGTAGCTTTCTCTCTACACGAGGCTATTATTTTACGTCCCAAATCTGAACGAACTTGTCTACGTATATATACATCCCGCACAACCAAACGAACAACCCATTATAATCCAGGTAAATGACCTTTTTCTTAATCAATAGTTGATTTAATATACGTCAGTTAGAACAGATCTTGACCGGTAAAATATTGGGACAATAAACTAACAAGCTACGGGTTTAGTACAAAATCAAGATAATTGAATGGTGCCACATATATAACCGGATCTGCCTATCCTTCCGGATCACATGAGATCACCTCCAGCTTTTGGTGGGAAACAAATGCTCAGTCTTAAGTTTTCAATGTTGTGTTTTAGTAGACCTGTTGCTTAGTCATTTTTAGTTTTTAGCCATGGCATTATCATTTCGTTTTCGACTGCTGAGGTTTACTATCCCTATGGTATATTCCGCCTCTCTTTTGTGACTCAAGCAATACTCATCAACGACTGCGATAAGAGATAAGAGAAATATAAGAGATAATTTTAAAGGAAAGAGAAAGGTGTATAGAATAACAGAAACCGATTCGTTAATTGATTGCGGTATACGTTGCGTAAGCAAATGTTGTCAACATTTCAAAAATACAAGTCAGGTATTAGTTCCATCAAAGATGTTAATCACTGTTTACACATTAAAAAATAAAAAAACTATGCAGGTTTCTTTAAATACGCAGCCACATCGGGGTGTATATTCGATGCGTCGTGTTGGAACTCTTTGGGTAGACCTTAGATAGCCGTGTAAAACGTTACCTCCATAAATATTCTACGCTTTTTCATCAACCTAATTGAACATTTATTTTGTATTATTCTGTTGGTGAATGTTTCTAGAAACAGTCCTGTGGCGTACACAATTTTAAGCCTGGTATCTTAGATGAGATTTGTATGGGTCAGTGGATTTTCTTGTTAAGCTCAATGATATCATTAAATTCATAAACAATGCATATAAAAAGGTAATGTGGTTTGATTACCAATGAGACCACTATCCACCAGACACCCAAGGACTGAATTCACATTCTCATCAGAATTTCAGAATAATTGTTCCAAATATCCACATGATTGTGGTTTGTATATTTTCTTTCAATGATAAGAATTTGTAGAAAGAATCACAGAAATCGAAACATACCTAAATTTATTTTAAGTAAAATTTTAGTGCAAATATTGAAATTTAAAACAAGTTTTATCACTAGTTAATCAATTAGACAAGGTTTTGTGAAAAGAATATCAATAAATTCATGCATGATTTTTGATATGTCTATCCTATATACCACTTTGCCTCATAAACGCATTAAGAAAAAAATCACATAAGTTAGAATGCGAATATTTACGTTCAAACTCTTTTAGGCCATTTTTAGTAACAACAAACAAAATAACTATGTCAATTGGACCTGCAAACTTGACTTCACTTGAAAACAACTTTCTTAACGATAAGAAGAAAAATGATCTTTAAACCATTGCTGGTTTTAATGTTTCTTCCTTTCTTTTATATGTATATAATACAACGAAATGCAAATTTGATAGAACACCAGTTTTCAAAAGATAAACATGTAATGTAAACAGAATGTCGTGAATAAATGAATCGATGAAAAATTTCATATACAATATGCTAATAATTGCTAATCTCTTTTCACTACATATTGCAAACATTTATATGGAATGAAATAGGAAAAAACATGCATGACTACTGGAGAAATAATAATAAGTAATAATGCATATTTACAATGTTTACAAAGATGGTAAGTAATCATTTTGAAAACATACAGTTTGGAGATCAGTTCCAACCGTTCTTAAAATCTGTCTTGAAAACTGTTCTAGTTCTATTGACAACTTAAGAAGTATTTCTCAAAATTAAGGTGTGATTGATGTTGTTTACCTAGTTTCCTAGATTGATATGCTAAATGCAGGTAAAGATCCCTTGCAAAAACTGTTTAAGTGGATCCTAGATGCCTTATTAAAGAGCTAAATTTCTGTCCCAATCAAATATGCCGTTATTTTTCCTTGGCATTCCAAATTTCCGTCTCTTTAATCTCCTTCCCCTTCAGCATTTTGACAGGACCTACATGTACCTATTGTATGCATTGTTAAACGGTCTCGTCACCGAACGTACCAATCTAGTTATATAATGGCGACAGTCAATCCGTTGCAATTTTGTTTGTAAATTGTCGCGATTTCTTCGAACAATATGTAACAGTTTTTGGGGGCTGTGAATGTCTGAACTAATACAAATTACTATCAATTACTAAGCAGTTGCTTAACCTACTGATTAAATGGTTAGTAGGTTTGTTCTTGTTCATAATAAGAATAGATAAGAAGACGGACGAACATTCAGATAGACGTACATACAAACATTTTATCTTTACTATTATAGGCGGGACATAAAAACTGTTAAGACAAGGATACAGATATTTTAAAGTAGTCATATCCTTTGCTATATTTGGGCACAAATATCGAGAATTATAGAGGAAGTATGATTTCATATGCATTATTTTATAAAAGAGTGGTATGTCAAAATCAGCTGTTTACGGATTTTTTTCATAATTATAACAGGTTTAGGTATTGTCTTTCAAAACTTTCTTTCTGGCTTATTAGATTTATTGACAAGACAAAAACGCCCAACTAGACCTGAATTCCATAATAACTCTAATGTATTAAAGTAAACATAATTATTTCGGCACTTGGTTTTAAACATAAAAACTTTAATTTAATTTAGGTTGCACTAATAAAGGATATTACTACGACCTCCACTCCAATACATGTTTAAAAATGTTTGTGGACAACAACGGGAAAACATGGAAAGATGCAAGAAACCACTGCCAAGATAACGGTGGAGATTTAATAAGCTTAACAACTCCGTCCAAATGGGAATTTGTCACAAATTTCACCAGTTGTAAGTATACCATTACAATACTAGTAGTTTCAACTCTATAATAAAGATAGAAGGTGTTCTGCTGCAGAAATACGACGTTAAGGATATTGATCAACACCGACATCAAATACATTTTCAAATTGTACATTGGTATTAAAAAACTGGACGTCAAGTAAAAAATCTGTCTTGTCCCAATGCCAACGTTTTCTCTGTACTTTGCACGGAGATAGGTAGAAACATCATGACAGTAGTCTTTACTATTAGCTGCCGATATAATATGTAGCTTTCTAAAATTATTTGAAATCCATATATAGCAGTATCAACATCCAGTGTTGAATTCAGTCACAACCATCACTTGTGGCTGTAATGATTTTTTTAAAACTTTTGAACATTTGCTTTGAATGGAAGACCTTACTTACAGGAGAAAAGGAAAATAACGTTCCCGTGTATTGGCATATGACTAATAAGTGGTGGATCTTTCTCTCGTTACTTTTAATACACAACATCCCTTCTTCCGTTTTACAAATAACAGGGAGTTAAACTCGGGTGCTGCACAGTAGCGAATTATTCCTGCTTATAATATAATACCTGTTTTACAAGAAAATCAATTGTTTAAAATTTTTAAACAATATAAAGTTACAATTTTTCAGGTCGCACAGGAATGTGGATTGGCCTTAAAGATGAAATATGGGTAACAAATGCAACATTCGACAAGAACGTATTCAATGTTACAACACAGTTGAATAATTTTGACAAAGATTATCCTGACGATTCAGAGGCAGGTTGTGGAAAATTTGCATATACAAGTTCAAATGTATTGCAAGACGAGAGTTGTAATTTGCGACGCAGGGAGATATATGTGTGCGAAATATTGGTTTAGTTGAAAGATAGAAGAACGAGTATTTTTTTTTCAGGATATACTTAAGATATTGTATTCCCGGAAGTATCACCAGCCGAGTAGTTTGAACTTTTGTGTTGACATGAAAAATCATTGATATGTACTTATTCTGTCAATTAAATGTTTATAAATGTTGAATGATTAAAAACAATTTGGTGTTTTTAACCACAGGAATAGATTCCTTTAGTTGTATTTGGTATTTTGGAATAACTTTTTTGGAATGCTCTTCAACTTTGTATTTGTTTAGCCCCTCCAACTATTAAGATTCGAGAACCAATGATGAGTGTAAATAAAACGACCATCTGGCGTTCCAGAGTATAAGTCTGGTTATCTTGGATGATTTTATTACAGGTGTAAACATGCACGAACAGGTTCTTTGCAGGGTTATATGAAAATGTCACTTATTAGCATTAAAGAATTTGCATTATTTATTGCCGCATATTAGTGGTCAAAGATCTCTTTGCGGTTCGGAGAAAAAGCAGGATCGTGATAAAAAATGATTTTTTGTGTTTCGCCTAGCTGCTATTGCTACTGTCAGACTACAAGTGTAATGTTGACCACCAAGAACTAAGTCCATTTATCAGTAAAATATGTGAAAAAATGGAATAAGAACGTTTTTCTTCAGATGTCATTTCTTGAACTTGAAGACGCTTCTGTCCAAGTTTTATTTAGTTCCATGAAGGGTTGACAACGTTATTGATGTCTAAAAAATCAACCCAAGACTTTTTAAATAAATGCAAAAACTCGTAAGTCCATTTATAGGTATAATACGGAAAAAATGAAAAATATAATCCATTAACTCCATTGTGTATCATATATTATCTCTTAATCATTAAAAAGGTTGTCACAGGTTCATAGACTTCGATGAATTTTAACAAATTTATTAATGTTAAAAATCTATTAACTCCATGGTATCTCAGCGTTAACTGCATAAAAGTTCTTTTTATAAGTAAAAGAGAACAATGATAACAAAACTATTTGCAAAATTATGCTCTGGATACGTCTGTCTTTTGGTTATAAAAAAGCCTCCATCCAAGTTTCGTAAAAATCAATGAAGTTTTGACAGAGTTGTTGACATCCGGAAAAAAGTCCATTTATCATTAAAATTACGGAAAAATGAAAAAAAAAAAAAACAACCAACATTTCAATATTAGGTCTGAATAATGAGTTTGATCATAAAAAAGATTCTGTCCAAATTTCATACAACTCCATCAAGGTTTAAAAAGTAACTGATGTACCTAAACGATGACAACCACGACGAAATGGTAGATTGTTATGTCTCGCTTCCGAGACAGAATGTCGCAGGCTTAAAAAAACGAGAGATTCCTGCTCTATTCACTCCAAACTCAAACTCACTGTTCGGCGAAGTTTCTGAATGACCCAGTGTATATTAAGTGCATGAAGAATAACAAGTTTAATATATTAGTCATACTGATCACTATTAATCAAGATGAAAATGTGTTTCAATTATTAAATAAGTTTATTTAAAACACACTATTAAATTACTTGATTATTATGGAAATATTACCTGTAGAAAATTAACAAACATATCAAATTAAAAAAAAAAAAAAAAAAACAAAGCAAAAACAGGTGTTTGTCAAATATTTATCTCTACATAAATATGTCATGTATCAGTTCGCTAAGAATCCCGTCATATTCGTTATTAATTAACCGAGTTGTTTTGTAATATTGATGGACTCTATACACAGTATCAAAATGACCAATTAATCAGATGTTATTTTCAAGTATAAACGTGAAAGCAAACAAACGACATACCAAAACACATCTCTATCAAAAAGGTTGCCTTGGTTATACAAATATAGTCATCCATGGACCTCTGCCTTACGGCAGTTAAACCTTGCAAAAAAATGTCTGTTCAAAATGTATAAATACATCCTCACGTCCGGTCAAAAAATACAAAAAAATGTTTACTATGTTTAGAACATTTTGTCAGTTTGTTCTGATTACCTCTCTTTTTCGTTCAGATATAGCAGAAGACAGAATTTCGGGCTAACTTTCATAAAAAAGGTACGATTCTACATATAAACGGTCAAAAAATAATCTTCAGGTTTTTTTATTGTTTATTCATGTTATTTAACATAAGGACTTTTATAAACCAGTCAACCTCAGACTTTCTCGTTCATTTATAAAACTATCAGGTCCATACAAAACCCCGATATAAAATGAATTGACCTCGTCATTGCTTCATAATTGATAAATATAGATTCAACTACTCCATCGAGCGTGATAGATTGAAGTGAAAAAATCAAACTTTTTTACTGCTAAATGTGACTATAAATACTAAATGCATCTTTTTGAATTTACATAGGGTTGCAAAAGTGTCAATGTAAATCCAAAAAAAGGGGTTATCAATCCGAGATCACGGATTAATAATCCGATATAATTGATTGGGAAACTGAGATTACGGATTATTATTCCGAGATCACGGATTGTTAATTTGAGATCAGGGATAAGGAATCCGAGATAACAGATTAGGAATCTGAGATCACTGATTGGGAATCCAAGATAATGGATGGGGAATACGAGATAACGGATAGAACCGAGATAACGGATTATTGATCCAAGATCACGAGTTATTAATCCGAGATCACGAATTGGGAATACGAGATAACAGAAAGAACCGACATACCAGATTATTAATCCAAGATCACGGATAATTAATCCGAGAAAATAGATTATTTATCCGAGATAACGGATTATTTATCCGATATCATGGATTGGGAAACCGAGATAACGGATTAATTTTATTTTTATGTGTCCCCTTATTGCCTCTGTAATGAATCGTTTATTTGCAAGCATAGAAACAGAAATATGTAAATGATAGAAATACTGATTCAAAATGAAAATAAATGCTAATAGTGTTATCCAACGGAAAACTAAAGCATTAATAAGGTACGGCATTTATTTATATATATTGAAACAATCTCATCTCTTGTATGCACAGTACTGCATAACGTAAATCGATTTGTTTACGATAGCTTAGCAACCAACAGATAAAATAAATCTTGCTTCTCCGATCAAGACTATTTATAGACATGAAAATGATGAATTGTATTAACATTTTTATCATGAAATAGCTACAAACAAGGGGAATTGTTTTTGTTTATTCTACAATGGCTAGAAGGAATAGGAGGAGGGTTGAGATCTCACAAAACATGTTTAACCCAACCGCATTTTTGCGCCTGTCCCAAGTCAGGAGCCTCTGGCCTTTGTTAGTCCTGTATGTTTTTTAATTTTTGTTCATTTATATGTTTTGGAGTTTGGTGTGACGTCCAAATGAAATACTTTGATAAAAGTGTGGTATTTTGTATCCTGCGTTTTTACTTTATTAATCAAAATAATAATACATAAAGGAATTGACCTTCAAAAATTTTTTTCTGGCTTATACCATTCATTGGCAACATACAAAAAAAAAACAATAAGACCTTAAATCATTAACATGAATTTTCTAACTGATATTTACATAACGTACTTTAGGTTAGATGATAACAATCGCAAGGCATTTCACAGTTATATTTTATTAATCATTAATCAATGAAATGTAACACACAAGACTGCACTTGCATCCCATGACAACGTAAAAAAAAATCATTTGAAAAAAAACAAAACAAAAGCTTGACATAACTCGTTATGTTAATGTTCTAGCAAATACATATCATAGGAGTTGCATGATTATTTTTTGAAATTTTATAAGGTTGTAAAAGCATTGATCATGCGCACATTTTTAGTATTACTTTCAAAATGACTGAAAAATATTTCTGTTTCAAGCCAGTTTCATATGCAACAGTTGCTGTCTGTATATGTAGTATCTACACACATTTTAGCATCATCCACATGCAGAATATTTTATAAGATGTGTACCACTCGAGCAACTTACAGGGGCCTTAGCTATAATTAAATGAGAAATTAAAATGTGTTTCTTTTTTTTTCAAATATTCAAGCTGTTTACAAAACTTTGAATTTATTGAAATACTAAGGATGTTCTACCGCAGGAATAAATTACATTAGCTGTAGTTCCTTTTGGAAGGCAATGCTCTTCAACTTCGTACTTTTGGGGCTTTTTAAAGTTGTTTTATTCGAGCGTCTCTGATGAGTCTTTTGTATAGAAAACGAGCCTGTGGCGTACATAATTTTTAGCCACTAATCTATGATGAATTTATTTATTCTATCAGAGTGTTAGAATAATGTTTCATATAAAGAGTCAGTTTAGTTAAACATGTTTAATTTTGTCAAAATACGCCCACAACATCTTGATGTATTATTGGCTAGCAGCTTAATCATTCAACCTTAGTTGAATCTGTCTTCTCGTTAACAATTTTATTTCAAACGAATTGTACGTATTTAATTGTAGTTTAAATTTGGCATGAATAAATGTATCTTCCAAATAATATAGTATGATACAATTTACATGACCGATCGAAGATGATATGTCCTTTCTGAAAACATATGACACACTACATTTAAAATCACGTGTATGCTTCTTACTGTTCACGTGTACACAATACAACGAAATGCAAACTTGAAAGAAGACTGGTTTACAATGATAAACATCTGTTGTCTATATAATTCCGTGTATAAAGGAGACGGTGAACGATCTAATATACATTGTGCAAGTAACTGCTTATCTCTTTTAACTCCACATTGTGAAGCATTTATATTGAATAAAATAAAATTATAAAATTCATAAAACATTCACGATCATAGGGAAAATAGTAAAAAGTGATGTTGTTGATGTTTCAATTTCAGTCCTTACATGTACACTAAGGTGTCTTAAATGGCAGCTTAAGAAAAATGTCCAACAAGAGCTTTTTCCCTGAATAATCTATGATTGATTGATTGTTGTCACCTAAGGTCTAGTGGCAAATGTTTCATTCATTATTAGGACGAGAAAAAAATAACCTTTAATACAATAGTAAGGTTCTGTAACAGGGGTCGACCGGGATGAAGAGCTTGTTATTTGCACTACCTCTGAATTGATCAATTGAATGGTGTTTAACGATTTTAGCACTATTGGCTATTGCGTGGCGGTCAAAAGTATTGGTGGAAGAAGCCGGATTGTCCGGAGCGATCCACCGACCTATGACAGGAAAACTGACAATCCTAGTCAATTAATAGTCCGAATGCAACTGCCACTTGCGGAGTTCGAATTCTCAACCTCAGTGTTGACAAGCTAGTGATACAGTATTTGAACAACTCAGACGTTATGGCATTCAAGTCTCCGACTGCCATTAGAAAATTAGTGTATATTAGTGTATATTCGACAGCAATAGAAATATAGCTATGCAACAGGGCACCTATGAACACATCAAGGAATTTTGAAAGTGTTTTAACTTGCAGATAGTTGCCCTCTCTTTTTATCCGAGGCATCGAATTACCGTTAACAGTCTGAAAGGACATGGCTTCATATTTATACATCCCGAACAATCGAACGAATGCCCCACTTTGACAAGGGTTTGTTTGCCAGTCGGAAGAAGAACAAAAGTGACCATATTCATTTTACCAGTCACCCTTGAGATTATTTATCTACTATATAACTTAAGGGAAAATCCAGTTACTGATCTTTTGTGTTTAAATTACAATCAGAATTGTTTTAATATACGTCAGTTAGAACATATCCTGACCGTCCTACATTAGAACAGTTTTGGTAAGCTATAATTCATAACTGATATCTTCAGCCTCCGTTAACTAGTTTAAACCTAAGCTATAATCGTTCTTACTCAATGACGACCGCTACGTATACTCTTTACGGTACATATATAAAGACAATTTTAAAGTAACGAAAAAGTTGTATAGAATAACTGAAACTGATTAATTGCGAAATCTTATATTTAATTTTTCATTAATAAGTCATCAAAGATGAAAATCACTGTTTACAAATAAAAAAAAAAAAAAAAAAACAAAACATTAGGGGTTGGCGCCTTCAAACATGGTTAGCAGTGCCACATTATGTATGTACATGTCCCAAGTCAGGAGCCTGTAGTTCAGTGGTTATTGTTTGTAAATGTTTGTCATATATATTTTTATTAAATTTTTTTGTTATAAATTAGGCTTTTTGATTTTTCCATTGCCTTGTCTCATATTTTCCATGTCAGGGTCTTTTATACTGTGTATTCATTATTATTCGTCGGATACCAATTTTCGTGGATTTCGTGGGTACAGGTAAAAACGAATTTAGAATTTCAACGAATAACATAATCTCTATAGGCTTGTGAGTAGACTTTGGCAAAACCACGAAATTAACTATCCACGAACATGTAAGTTTTCCTTAATGCACGAAATTTGGTACCCACGAAAATAAATGAATCCACTGTAGTCGACTATACGGTATAGGTTTTTCTCCATAAAAAGGCCGTACGTTTCCCTATAATTGTCCACAGCCACTTGAATTTTGGTGGATATTTGTCTCATTGGCAATCATACCACATCTCCTTATTTTTAATTTAATTTTTTTCTGCAAACCGTAAGGATTGACCGGGGTATGGATATACATATGGCTACACCCTTGATCTTCCAAACGGCAGTATACAATGACGACATTATATTTACAGAGCGTCAAACACAAAGTTTTAAATGGGAGTATGTTTTGCATTACTATAAAATATATGTGACACTATATCCTGATCGGCTTATCTGACAACAACGACAATGAACCAAAAATTTAGGTCAAACCGTAATCATAAAAACATCTTACCATAAATTACATGTGTATCGTTTTGTGTGATCACACCTATCTGCTTATCATATTGATGAAAACTTTTAACCATATACAGGACAAGCGAACATACACAGATAGACTCACACTAGGGAAACATTGTACCTTCTTGCAATTTCTGGCGGGTGAAACACACCTACACGGCAGCCATATATAAGTTTGTCAATTTATTTCGATACTTGCGCTCAAATATCGAGAACTATTTTGAAATATCGATTCCAAATGAAATACTTTGATAAAAGAGTGGTATTTTGTATTCTGCGTTTTTAATTTATTAATCAAAATAACATTACATAAAGGAATTGACCTTCAAAGATTTCTTCCTGGCTTGTAACATTCATTGGCAACACAAAAAAAAAAAAAAAAAAAAAAAAACTGAACCTTGAATCATTCACATGAATTTTATTACTGATAATTACATTACTTACTTTAAATTAGATGATAACAATCGCAATGCATTTCAAAGTTATTATATTTTATTTATCATTAATCAATAAAATGTAACACACAAGACTGCACTTGCATCCCATGACAATGTCACAACAATACATTTGAAGAAAAAAAAAATGAAAGCTTGACATAACTCATTGATTGTGTGCAAATTTTTAGTATTACTTTTTAAATGACTAAAGAATATTTCAAGCCAGTTTTATATGCAACAGTTCCTGTATCCATAATATAAAAATAAGGAGATGTGGTATGACTGCCAATGAGACAACTATCCACCAAAGTTCAAATGAAGTGTATGTACGCAATTATATGCAAACGTACGGCCTTCAACAATGAGACAAAACCATACCGTAAAGCCGGCTATAAAAGGCACCGACATGAAAACTAACGTCCTAATTTATAACAAAACAATTTACGAAAAACAATCGTGACAGACATGAACCAACAACAAACACTGAACTCTTGGATCCTCACTTGCGACAGGCACATGAAAAATGTGGCAGGGTGAAAGATGTTTTTGAGCGCTCAACCCTTCCCTAAGCTAGGACAGTGGTGTAACAGCACAACATAAGAACAAACTATAAAAATCAGCTGAAAAAGGCTTAACTCATCAGATCGATACAAAGCAGAAACACTTCAAATAAAACATAGACCGACCTGTTAGGGCATTCATCCATCCCTCATCCCTAACAACAAAAAAGACACCCAGTACAGATCTGAAAGTACTTGCAGTTACAGATAACTAGTTCAAAGCCAATTATATCTAATAAAAAATAATCTTGTATCTGAGAATAAAATATCAATCAGTACAAATTCAACAGCCAATAGATTTAGTGTAAAGACGTCATTAACAGTCAGAGAAAAACATGACCGTGTGCAATTCCAAAATATAGGTATCGACAGATTGTAGTACCGCTAAAATACATATGTGTACAACAATAATATTTGGTATTGTTTTAATTAATTGATAACAAAATCAATACGTATACCAATAAAAACAATATTCAAAGATTTATTTACAGTTTTGAATTGGTAACTTTTTAGAATAAGTTTATTTAGAGGATTATTAAGTTTACCCGGGTCGTATCTAAATTTTCTGGCGCGGTTAACAACATCACCGTAAAACTTTAGGATGTGCTGTTCTACATAAGAAAATGCCTGTACCAAGTCAGGAATATGACAGTTGTTATCCATTCGTTTGATGTGTTTGAGCTTTTGATTTTGTGATTTGCTTAGGGACTTTCCATTTGGTATTTTCCTCAGAGTTCGGTATTTTTGTTATTTTACTTTTTCCATGCTTTAACATGCAGAATATGTTATAAGATATGTACCACTCGACCAGACTTGGGTCTTAGTTACGATTAAACAAGAAATTAAAATATGTTTCTTTTCTTCAAACATTCAAGCTGTTTAAAAAACTTTGGATTTTTCGAAATACTAAGGATGTTCTAGCACCGGAGTAGATTACCTTAGCTGTAGTTGGCAAACCCTTCGGAAGTTTGGGAACGCATTTATGCTCAACGTCTTACTTTTTATGCCTTTGAAACTTTTTTGACTCGAGCTTCGCTGATGAGTCTTTTGTATACCAAAACGAACGTCTGCCGAATACAATTTTAAGCCTCGTATCTATGATGAGTTTATTTATTCTAGAAGAGTGTTGAAATAATATTTCCTATTAACACCCAGTTTTGATACATTTTATCAAAATAAGTTTAAAACGTCTCTGATGTATTATTGGCTTGCAGGTCAATAATTCATCCTCAGTTGATTCTGTATTGTCGTAATTGAGTCTCATTTGAAACAAACTGTTTTTTAACTTTTACATGAATAAATGTATCTTCCAAATAGACCATTTTCATAATACCGACTTTTGACTCCAGAATTTTTATGCTTTCGACAGGTTACCTATTCTGTGGTAGGACATCCTGGTACTCGGTCAGGTAAGAGCAACGTAAAGAAGTAAAATCAAGCTTTCAATCGGTACAATTTCGGGGGGAAATTAACTGTTTTATGTGTTCATACATGACAAAATCATAAGAAAACACTCAACTAACTTTTCCGACCAAATTGCACTGATTATGTATTTCATTTTACTTCTTTTGGTCGCTCTAACTTGAATGAGTACCAGAATGTCCAACCGCAGAATAGGTAACCTGTCGAAAAATTATATAATCCGGAGTCGAAAGTCGGTAATATGAAAACAGTCTATTAGATAGGATGATATAATTTACATGACAAATCGACGATAATGTGTCCTTTCTAAAAAAAAAAACATATGAAACACTACGTTAAAAATCATTTGTAGTAAACATGTACATAAAATTGAGAATGGAAACGTAAATTGTGATGTAACAACTACTGGTCAACGTACAAACTTCAACAATAACTGTAAAGTGACCAATAAAAACCTTCACATGACCAAAATTCAGAATTAGTATCAGAGAAATCGACACACACTTAAATATATTGAATATTGATTGCGTGTTTTTGAATTTTAAATATCTTTATCACTTTTTCATCGATTCTTAATATAGTATGCAAGGTACTTTTAAAGAAATATAAATAAGTAATGCATGAATCTGCTTTTACATTTATGACTTTGACGCTTTGTTTACTTAAACACTGTATGAGACAACTAACTCATCTTAATAAAAAAAAGAGAGAAATGAAGTTTAAACCAGCGTTGATTTTGATGTTGCTTGCTGTTCATGTGTATACAATACAACGAAATGCAAAACAGAAACAACAGTTTTCAGTGATAAACATGTATTGGCGACAGATTTTCGTAAATAATACAGTCGGTGCAAGATCTCGTGGATAATGTGCTAGTGACTGCCAGTCTCTTTTTACTCCGTATTGCGAAGCATTCATATGGAATGAAATAGATAAAACATGTACGACTATAGGCGAAATAGTTAGAAGTGATCTTGATGTTTCAATGCTATCAGAATTGGAGATTTACAATGCTTACAAAGATGACATGTATTCTTTTAAATAAAACATTTGGAGATCAGTCCTAAGCTCGTTACTAAAATGTCTTTATTGGCACCTTAAGGTGGTAACTAACACCTCGACTAAAATTAATTTGTCCCGTTTAATTTTCATAAAATTTTGACAAAATATTTACTTTGACCCTTTGACAAAAAAGACAACAACAAAATACCACACACTTTATCGGAAAAATTTCATCGGATATATAGCAGTTTGACAAACACTAATTTTGATCATTGAGAAGCTTAATATTTCCTTAACAATGGAACGTGATTAAAACGTTCAGCTGATTTTACAGAGTTATCTCCTTGTAGTGTTATGTACAACCTTAAGTATCCACATCATTGCGGTTTGTTTGTTTCTTTTCAATAATAAGATTTCGTAGATAGAATCACACAAATCGAAACATACTTAAATACATGTTTAAGTGAAAATTGAGTGCATGTATTGAAATTTAAAACATGCTTTATCACCTGCTGCCATTTATACAAAAGCCGTTAGATATTCATCACATAAACCTTGACCTTAAAATTGAGAATGGAAATGGAGAATATGTCAGAGACAACAACCGACCAAAGAGCAAAAATCATGTTTTCATGCTCCAGTGATCAATTAAGTATTTTATATTCCGACATGCCAGTAAGCAGGCGAGACATTTTAGCGTGTCCACTCTTGTGTAGACTTTGAACTTCAGACTTTTTTCTTTTACCATATATCGCAATATTGATGTGCATGAAGTCATACTGTTCCTGTGTACATGGGTGAATTAAGAAGCATGAAAGAATGTTTTCAACTATAACCTAGACAAGTGAGTGTAAACATAACATATTAAGCCATTTTACAGATGTGATCAGTTTATTTTTCAATTATTATTCATGTCTCATATCAATCTGTCCTGCCAAGCAAATATTCCAGCAGGCGAGTTTATCCAGTGCTGGACAAGGTTCCTCTGCATTTTCCCTCTCTTACTGTCAATATTAGCTGCTGTAACATTCTGGATATCTTGCAGATTCGGTCCCTGCCTCCAAGCTCCTGGAATTAAATTCCTGTTGATGGGGTGTTCACAATCTAGTTACTGGTCCTGAAGCGAATTCTCATCAGATTGTGTAGAATAATGCATGTCTTCACTATCAGACGAACTGCTGATGGGGAATGACCCATTGTTGAAAGGAGAGTTCTGAATCTGTTGGCCAAAATACCAAACGCGTTCTCCATAACACGCCTTGCTCGCGATAGTCTATAACTGAATATACGTTCTTCTCTGTCCATTGTCCAATGAGAGTAGGGTTTCATCATAGTCGTTCTTAGAGCAAATGCGTCATCTGCAATGAAATAGTAGGGAACGTCTTCGATATCCTTTGGAAGATGCTCGGCATCGTGGAAGCCTATGCTTCCATCTTCCGCTGCTTTTCTTAATTCGGACTCATTATACATCTGAGCATCCTGAAATGTAGGGATAATATGAAATTATCGCAAAAAGTTTCATATATGAAGAAATATAAAATCTCATGATAACGATTTACAAATGTATATATGTAAATTCTTGAGTGACTTACATGTATGCTAAAATAAATGTCATACAAAAAAAGTAAAATAGCAAGGAAAATTCAAAACGAGTGAAAACCAACTGTCATATTCCTGACTTGGTGAAGGCATTTCCGTATATAGAAAATGGTGGATTACACCTGGTTTTATAGCTAGCTAAACCTCTCACTTGTATGACAGTCGCATAGAATTCCATTATATTGACAATGTGTGAGATACCGAGGTTAACTAATTTTGTCACGAATGACACGTGTTTCGACTTTTGAGGTTTCGTCAGATTCGTTCAAGATATATATATATATATCTACATATATATATATATATATATATATATATATATATATATATATATATATATATACACGAGGATCTGTTGCTTCGTTTGTGCTGCTCTTTGATTTCCCTTTGTTTTATTGATTGGACGCTTTGCTTATTTACGAAGTTATTATATTAGATTCTGAAACAGTATTACAAGCAATACAATTTGTAATTTTTTCTGACGTTTTAAAGGACTTTTACAAAAAATTATATAAATATCTAACCTCCAACATCTGCCCATGTACACTTGTAATCACCATCGCTTAAAGTTTGCATGACTATGGAGAAGAATTCCTTATAGTTGTGGTAAAATGAACCTGAACGAGCCGGTTTCTTTATGGCAATATACTTTCCATCCAACGCTCCACAGCAATGTGGAAAATGCCATCTGCGCATAAATTGATCAGCAGTTGCTTTTCATTCCTCTGGATCATTTGGAGGAGTCATGACCTCATCTGTATGTTCATCAATAATTGCATTGCATACTTCCCTGACAACTACAGACAATGTGTTACCAGGAACTCTCCGGGAAAATTTCATATCGACATAGGTCGATCTAGCAGCAAGGTGGCGAAGAGTTGCGGCTAGTTTTAACCCAGGCTCTAGCGGTTCTCTTTGAATATATAAAACGGAACAGTTAAACTTAAAATTATAATTGTTTACATTCAATGTGTAATACCATTTTATTTTATTTACTTTTCTAGATTTAATATTGTGTACTTGGTCACTTACAGCTTGCAATTGCTTATTGCAAGCTGTAAGTGACTCGATTATCAGACAGTCGGACTATTGCGTACTGATTATTTTACTGTATTCGTAATGATAGAAAATGGAAAGTTTGTTAAGCAATAACAAAACAAAAACCTACCGGAACCATATATATTGTTTGGAAACCCTATGCTGTATCCTCTGAAGAACTTCATCGTACATGTCTATGGACATTCTCATAAAATTCGTGAAACTGCTCTGATCTTCTTGTCTAAGTTCAACTAATAGTTGGTCATACAATCTAAACTGCTTTCTCCGTGATACCCACGGCTGCTGCCTTAGACGTCTTCGCTGACGTCTTCGAAGCCTTCTAATGCCTTGTAAGTATAAGTGCATGTTAAAGTGAATTTGGTCTACATGTTGTAGAGTCATGGCTAGAAGATATGCCCTCCTGATTCTCTCCAGGCAATCGATTATAGCAAGTGCCAAACTGAACACTGCCCAACCGTTTATACCATTTTATGCATGCACGTGCAAATTCACGGACATATGCCACTATAAATGTCAGAGCAAGTTTCGTTGAATACGTTTTTGATACGCCACGGATGCGTTTTATACGTTCACGGAGCGCTGAAACTACGCCAGGCGTATGTTACAAACACGCCCCGCATACGTCCGAGTAAAAGTCGAACGATCTTGAGGCGTATACATTGTACAACGTGCCCTAAACGTGTCTCAAACTTATAAGTAGCGTTTTTCAACGCGCTTGTAACGCATGCATGATGTGCGTGATGCGATCATGTATACGCTTGACAAAGCTAGAGGTAGATGAAAATTTTTATGCTGCATAAAAATTTCCTGGAGTTATAAAGTTCACCAAGCGTATATCTGTGCATTTCTACGTACTTCAAACTTATGCAACGGGCGTCTAATGATTGCTTAGCGTTCCTCTTGCGTGCACCTAACGTAAACGGATTTAGTCAATTTTCTCTGTACGCCTGGTGCACGTCGGACTATACCCAATGTGTAACGCTTGGTTTGTCTACCATTCATTGATTAAGTCAACAAAATTGTTGTGGCAAACTGACTGTGCATAACACAAATGTATAGATTATTTTTTTTTTAATATTGGAGTAAAAGGCGCAAATGTCTTAAAAAAGCGTGTGATGCTGAAGGTCAATTTCGAAATGCGAATATTGAAGAAAACAGATACTACTATTTTTAACAATATCTTATAAAAAGTATATTATGTATGTTAATGAATCACAATACTGTGCCCAGTAGAATACCCCTTAGGTCGTGTGAAAATATGCATCAGTTTGCTCCAGTTTTACGCAAATTTAAGAATTTCGTTTTAAAGTCGTAGGTTGTTTTAAATGAGACGCAGAGTCGTCCACCTAGTCCATCACTAAAGTTGCGGATCGGATTTGGCCATATTGGAGCCACACAGTATCCAATATACAGAATAGACTCTGTATTATATAAAGCAAATTATATTCTGACCCCGCCTAATTTGTTGGAAATAGTTTGATGGTAATCTGTATAAATAATTCCTGTATAACGTAATTCGAATTCTGTATAGTCTCTATTTGCGTTGCAAAACTTGTTACGTCACAATTCCTTTTATACGGAATTCGAAGTCTATCCATACGGAAATATTTCTGTATATCCGTTTTTTGAATTCTGTAAATACATACATTGTAAACGATTTCTGTATATACGAAAAGGCGCAAACATACATAATTGAATAATATACATTTTGTACCTCTATACAGAAATTCTAATTACGTATATATACAAATTTCGAATTAAGTATATAAAAGTATTCGAACTACCTATATAGTATATACGGAATTATTTCTGTACATATGTAATAACATATACGTGATAATACAGACCGACATATGTTTTTGTACCCTGATACCGCGCACTAATTATTTCTAAGTGTCGAACTAACGGGTTGACGGACCAATGGGCTGTCAGAACAATAGACCGTCGGACAAATGAGCTGTCGGACTAATGGGCTGTCGGAATAATGGCGTGTAACCTATATCAATAAACATACCATACCGTGTTAAAATACCACAAACGTGTGGAAAAAAACAGGTAACACCTGTCTATGCGTTCTATATTTTCATAGACTTCGACGGTCTTTGTGTGGAAGTTTTTTCTTGTCTTTCAAGCCTCCTTATATTTCATATATCTTCCTTGGGACTTCATAATGTACGTATGGCCGGTAAACACCTGTTTTTTTTTCCACACGTTTGTGGTATTTTGACACGGTATGGTATGTTTATTGATATAAAGTAAACAAAGAATAGAATTGACAAGCATCGTTTGAGTTTTATTTCATAAATGACACATGAATACTGGGCTCACCATTTTTTAATGCTTTGACTCCCAGTACCCATCATACAAAAATCTAGTGAGAACCCTGTAAAATCATTAGAATCAAATACAAAACTTTCGTGTTTCCTTATTTCATTGCGATCATACTAAACACTGTAGTTGACTATAATTGATATTCTACATCTATGAGTTTTCATTAATAACAATTGGAAGGGAAGAAAAGAAAACACTGTTCATATTTGAATTTCTTAATTTTATATAAAAAAATAAAATATCCATTTGGGTCATTTCTCATATCGGTGTATTTGTGGAGGCGATACACTAAAGCGTCGTTTTCGGTGTCAGTGGTGATAACGGTTATTAGAATATGTGAATAGGCTACCATAGGAGGAACCCTTCATGATAAGACAATGATATTTTGCAGACAGTTGGTCAACCATTGTCACATTTTCTTAGTATTTAACATATTTGGCTTCGTCCTCTAAGTCACTGTACACTGACTTTGAAACGTCTTCCTATGAATCACATTCGAGGTATATTTCTGTGTAAAATAGTTTCCTTTCATTAAACAATTCTATGGTTTCCGAAAAATCAAATTTTTAATGCGCAGGTTAATTTCTAAGAATGCTATTTAAAATGTATTTTTTTATTGGGAATAACTCCTAAAGGTGACTGGAGAATAGAAATATGGTCATTTCGGTTTTCTTGTGTAAGCAATACACGCTTAACGTCTAAAAAAAACTCATCAATGACGTCCAAATAAAAGAGTTAAAAAGGCCAAAGAAAGTACGAAGATGAAGACACAGTTAGAAAGAATTCGAATAAATGAACCCCGGATATATTTTTTTACTAATAATACCTTAAGGTAGAAGGGATATACAGTACTAAACCCTGATTTTTTAAGAGTGCCATACAAATTAAGAAAACTAAAAGGCATTACACTCACTACCGCTAATAAATATTTCAAGTGTTCCTTTTGCTATACAAATTGCAAAGAATTTTGTCCTTCTCTATGATCTGCAGTAGAATATGAAATTTGTTTGTCGATAGTAGACGATTTCCACATCCTAACGATATCTAAGATGTTATTCAGACAATTTTCAGCTAACCGTGCCCAGAACCTTAATGTGCATGTTCACTACCGCAATAGAATATCTAAACTAGACCCTAAACAAATAAGCACATTGTTCTGTCTTAGCTATTGGATTTGCATATTTAAATGATACACAAACTGACTCATGATCATAAACAAAACCAGAGTCAAAGTTGTTGAACTGTTTTAACATTTACTACGTTCTGGAATCTGTCGTTTGTTACCCATCTTTTATCTTTAAAGCCTATCCACACATTCGAAACACCTGAAAACATATAACTGTATATTGTTATTAGTTTTAAAACAAGGATATGGGGTTCCGAAATAGTCAAATCCGAACTGTGATCGATATCGCGTTGTGTTTACCTGTGACCTTGACAAATGATCAAGACGTAATTTCGACACTAATAATACCAAAATGCATGTTTTGGGAGTAGAACATTTGTCATCGCATGGTCTCCTTCAGACCTGCAGTAAAATCATTAGAAAATGTGATGTCTGTGTGGTAATGTGCGGGATGTATACATTTGCATTGACGTCCGGTCTGAACTGGCACGTTAAATCTGAAAAAACCCCTCGTCATAGTCTAGTTTATCACGTTCTCTGCATGTTAAGAGCTCTTTAAGGTTCTGTAGATGGCTTGACATGTAAAATGTATCATATATATACAATGCAACTGATGTGGAAAATTCAAACAATCATAAAAAATAAATCTGACAAAGACGCAATATAGGTAAATGTACAAGGCTATACAAAATGTAAACAACACTTTATAAACCTCATGCTTCTGAATCCCACAACAAAAACGTCAAAAGCAAAAATGCTGGATGCATAAATACCAAGCCACATCAATAGTTACGATGAAAGGAAAATAATTGTACAAAGACAAAAAGGGAATGCTATTCAGTAAAGATATATACATATCCTTGAAGATCTGTTAACAGTGAAACCGGTAGGATACTATGGAGAACATTATGAACAATTTTATATTGTAATAGACAAAATGTGAATATTCATATTGAATACAAATATGTGGTGCATTTTCAGCCTTATTAATTTTTTTCTTTATATATATATATATATATATATATATATATATCGTCTAAACATCAGCCCAACAATGTTAGATCTGTAAATTTGCTTTATAAATATTTTGTTCTTCCCTCGCCATTCGAACTCATGCTACTGAGATATCGTGACACCAAATCGCCTGCACTGTATCCGACACGCTAGACCACTCGACCACCTAGGCTTCACTATAATAAAGCCTTCGGTGGCCGGGTGTTACCTTTCCTCGTCAGTTTTAATCTAGCGTCGTAATACAGTACATGATATATAAGGCATGAAGATGGAATGGTTACAGATCAGTTGAAATATCTATTGTAAAGGATCCTACAAATTAATGCAAGATACAGTCACAGAAATAATTATATTTATAAGTACGTCTGAACCAGTGACAACTCTACAACAGATTTCTCCATCGGATCACCAGCAGTGATGGCGATACATGGCTGTGTACATCTCTGTAAATTCAAAACTGTACATAAGAAAACAAAAGATATTTCTGCTAGAAACGTAAAACCTTTTTAATCTATTCTTTATCAGGGACATGGATCTTGAAACGATTACATGGTCCGAGAACTGATTTTCCAGATTCATAATATATCTTCAAGCCTGGCCTGACCTAGCTAGATAAATTTGCCGTAAAGAATGTTTTCAACAGTTGACCACTTACTCCTGATGCTATTTTAGATATTATTTTCACATCTACCAAGTCTTCATACAGTATTGCATTACATGTATTTAATTGCTGTAGATGTTTTTCTTAATTTTGAGTGAAGCGATAGCCATTCGTTTATTATTTGCAACATAAGCGTTTGCAATTGAAGATAAATGTTTTTTTTTTTTTTTTTTTTTTTTAATTCTTGAATTGTACTGCCCTGATAAATGAAGAATTCTTTTTATACCTCAGGATAGAAAGTTAAACTTAAAATTGAAGAAATGTAAGTTTTAAATTGCAAAATTTGATGTCGATCAACAAAAGGTGCCAATATTTTCAATTTGTTAGAGCATTATACAACGGCATTAAAATTCTTTTGGTTTCTATGGATAAATAGTTTACATAAATTTAGAGCCCTATAAGTCTATGGTTACTAATATTTATGTCAATAACAATAAAAGTGACAGTATTTTTTTTTTTTTTTTTTTTTATATATATATATATACAATATTCATGCACTTGGCTGATAATGGAGTACTTTTATATCTCATGATGGATTGTTAGACATAAGAGTGAAGAAATTTAAGTTTTAAAATGAAAAAAATTGTTGAATCAACAAAAGGTGCCATTATTTTCCACTTTCTTAAAATATTATACAACGCTTTTAAGATTCCGTTCTTTATGTTCATAAGGATAAATAGTGTTACACAAATTTAGAGCTCTATAAGTCTACGGTTACTAGTATTTATGTCGATAACATAAAAGAGTGACAATATTTCTTTTTTATATTAATATTCTCGTACTGGCCTGATAATTGACTACGATTTAACAGAAGGTGCCAATAATTTCTATTTTTTAGAATATTATACAACAGCATTAAAATTATTTTTTTTTTTTTTTTTTTTTATCTTCAAGGTTGAATAGTTCTATAAGTCTATAGTTACTAATATTTATGTCGATAACAATAACAAGTGACAATATTTTTATATATATAATATTCATGCACTTGCCTGATAATGGAGTACTTTTAATACATTCGGATGCATTATTTGACATGAAATGAAAGGAATTTAAACTTAAAGTAGCAAATTGTTTTGTCGGCATCAATATAAGGTCCAGATATTTTACCTTTTGTTAATATTTTATGTGACGGAATTTGAATTCTGTTCTTTTGGTACCTCCAGAGTGATATTCTTTCACAAATTGAGAGCATATGAAGTCTACGGTTACTAATTCTTATGCCAAAAACAATAAAAATTGCTAATATTTCTTTTTTATCAATATAACAAAAGCTTGTACTGGCGGGATGAATTCTCATTTTATACCTTAGGATGAATTGTGTTTGACATAAAATGGATTCAATTATTTCGAGGATTTTTTTTTTTTTTTTTTTTTTTTTTTTTTGAAAAAAGCAATTTCTGTTGTCTGCTTGGATGAATAGGTTTAATAAAATTGACATTATACATCGTATATATAAATGTCGATCAACAAAATCTTTTTTTAAATGCAGTAACCCATGAACTAGTTAAATCTACCGTAATGAATATTGTTGACAACATATAAGACTTTCTTTTTTCGAAGTTTTGCAGTATTTAATTATCCAATAATAATTTCTGAAAATATTTGTAAGCGATACTTTATTTATCTATCATTTGCAACTTTGGACGTAATATATTGTTAGTATAATAGACTCAGTATGCAACATATTGATCAGCCTTTGAAAATAAAGAAAATCAAGATTAGCAATAGTTCATTAGAATCTGATAGAACGTACTTTTAAAAATTGTTACGGTTTTATATTCAAACTTTAAAACTCTAACAAGAACAAAAGTGTGTTTTTAATTTCAAATAGACAAAAAGTTAACGGGTAGAAGAAACACGTGTTTTAAGTGAAAGTACAGGTAATGATATAACATCTGTAGGAAGCGCCGTTTACTACTGACTAAACAGACATAGAGTAAACGCTTACTATATCTTCTTATTTATATTAACCAGTAAATGCGAAAATTGGAGTAAACAATTGGTATCTTAAATAATACTCTTAGGCCAAACATAATCTGCGAACATACTTTACAGACTCTTAACTCTTTAACTTTTATCCCAAAAACAAATGATCATAATAATTTGTAATTTTCGGTGTGATCATAAACTCTTCTGTAGGCATACTTGCGCTATTTGTAAAAGCAGTATGGTAGCTGAGAATAATAAGTCACAAATGCCTGAATATAACTAGTGTGCTCGCAGTTTGGTTTGTGAAGAAGTCTATAAATCTGATAGACAGACAGATCAATAACGGTTCAAAAAACAAATTAAATAAAATATAAAATCCCTACCTACCAACCTATTTGGCGGGAGGTGGGGGCATGTAACAGGAAACACTTTTTTTTTTGGCTTCTGTACAGTTATACTTAAACTCGTAAAATTTGTGCCAAAATCCCATTTGGCAGGAGTGGTTAAGCTTATTAAATCTCACCCATTGCTTTGACAGTGGTTCCTTGCATTCTTCAACGTTTTCTCGTCGTTGTCCACAAATATTTTCAATAATAAATTTGAGAATGGAAATGGGGAATGTGTTAAAAGAGACAACAACCTGACCAAGCAGCAGACAACAGCCGAACATGTATTTGAGTGAAAGTCGTAGTAGTATCCTCTATTTGTGCAACCTGAATTCAGAATGAGGTTTTGAGTGTAATAACAAGAGGCTTTAAAAAGTTCTAATTATATTAAGGAAGAGTTGGATCGTTGTTTTAGAAAAAAATCTTTCCGGTGTAAAAGCGTTGACTAAAGCAATATTTTGTATGAAGCGCTTCAATAACATTTACAATGTTATGTTTAACCTTGAAATAACATCAACATAGTTGGTTTTCAAATATTGTATTTTATTATTTATGAAATATAATGTTGTAATGCCTCGCTATTGTTAGCATCCAATCACAAGTACAGATTCGCATGAAGCATACATGCACTGTAACATGTGTAAATATCAGTAAATACATTGACGTTGTTTATGAATTGAGGTCTAGTTATTTGTGGTTTTTTTTTTGTGTGTGTTGTCAATTAATATAACAAGACAAAAAGAAATCTTCGATTGACACTTCCATAACGTGTTATTTTAATGAACAATATACATGTAAAAAGTTGGATGCACAATACCACTCTTTAATCAAATTATTTTATTAAATATCATACTCTCCAAGTATTTCTCGATATTAGTGCCTTGATATTTGTGCAACCTGAAATCAGAATAAGGTTTTGAATGTAATAACAAGAGGCTTTAAAAAAGTTCTAATTATATTAATGAAGCAGTTAATAAAATAAAACTCGCGATTATCATGAATATTTAACTGCAAAAGGTCTACTTTTCACCTATATTATAGCCTTTCTATCTGCTGTTAGGTTTAAAAGGACGATAACTCTATTGCTTACCTGAAGTTGAACAAACAGGTCTTGAAATAAGGTTGTTTTTTTTTTGTTTGAACTGTAATGACATAGTTTCAAGCTAACGGTTACAAACCGTATGAATGTAATTACATAAACCGGTAAGCTTGCAATGAAATGATTGCATTTAAAAAGAAAAACAAGACAAATTCCTCGACCAAAAATTTCGTTATCTTGAACGGACCGCAAGTTTATGCGTATTACCAACATTATTACTGTTATTTCCACCTATTTTTTATGAGCTATGAAGTCGTTTTATTGAACAAAATCATTCTTTTTTTTCTTCTTAATTTATCAATAATGCATGGTGATGCACGTTGACTTAATATGAAAGTGCATAAATTATTTAGTTGTCTCACTTACTATAATAATCAATTTCAGAATGTGCATATCTGGCTTCATGATAAAATAGTATTTAAAAGATTAATTAAATTTAAATTTAATTTTATAACTAAACTTGAACCATATCAGTGGTTTCATGGTAGTATTTCTGACTTGAGTGCGCAACCCTTAGCAGGTAAACCCAAACATATTTGATGCCAATTCCGCTAACCAGGCAGCACTTAGAATTGAAAGCAAATACTAGTGATCTATCATGTTAATTATCTGGCTCAGTGTGTAAATCCGTTGTGTCTAGTGCAAAGTACATGAAGGCTCAACATTCATTAGAAAATGCTCTTATCCAGCATTTAATAAGACGCTGGCTGTTAAAAAAAGTTGAAGCATCAGTTCAACTCAATCTGTAGTGTTCTGTGCCTTATTTTGGTTTGATTAACTTATTTAAATGCATGCTTCTTTTGCGATAAGAACCACAGAATGCAAGAATAAATTGGTTTAACTTAAGCATTTAAATTATGGTAAAGAACATATTGTGTGCGGTATAAGTAAATCACTGAATGACGAGGAACCAATCTATGAAACATGTACTTAAAGGACTTTTGCAATAGACAAGTGTTTATATAACGTGCTGTTTAAATTCTTATACTTGAATTAACATGATTAAGAACAGATAAATTTGGATTATTATTTCAGCTTGAAATACAAACATTTTTTTTCAATTTTCAGTTTAAAGATGAATTATCTGATGTCATCTTTCTGCAGTCATTTCAAAAGGTGTCCAGTCAAATTGTTAATATTTGTAAGTAGTTATGTATTGTAAACAAGACAAAAATAGAATACAATGAAAACACTACAAAATTATTTGCTGAAAAAAAATTGGTTTCACTAAGGAGATGAAGTAAGTATAAAAAGGGTATATGTCATGGAGACAATAACCAATCTCAAAATGGTATTCTACAGTAGACAAGTGTCTATATAACATGTTTTATAAGTAATCATATAAAGAAATTGAAATTTAGTTCAAACTGGGTTTCAGGATTGGCAGATCGTTAGAATTGAACTTTTCTTTATCTTTTAGATACGTAATGATATTTTATAGGGTGTGGAAATATTTGTTGTGAGCACTTGTCCCTGGGCAAATAAAACTGTAAATTTTAAGTGCAAACTGTCATCAAACATATCATATTTCTCGTAAAATGCAGAAAGAGTTTCCCCGGTTCGGTCTCATGGCATGAATCTTGGTGAAAAGAGTAGGTAAAGCTGCCTTAACTTCACAAATCATCAACTCTTTCACCTTAAACAACTTTGATGTTTCAGATACTGCACCCAAAACATTAGGCATGAGATAAATATATTTGAAAATTTCAATTTGTTACAGGTCACCAAGAATGGCCTTTGCCTGCCAAATTTCATCAGCTGGTTTGGATTTATCTTTCCTCCAAGTGTGAGGGTGATATAGGAAAATCTTGGCAAACAGTTTTTAGAGCCTTTAAATTCCTGTATGCATTATGAATTCCTCATAAAAAAATACTCAGTTTTTAAGGATGTTCGCTTCTCTTGTTTTTGAACTTTTGCCAGATATTCTGATTTATTTTGTTTTATCCATATAATGCCATTAAAAACTCCTACTTTTCTTTTCATAACATCATAACATATAGTTTAAAAAGCCGTTCTTTTTCATAATTTTTGTTAAAAAGAATATGTCGATGATAAATGTACGAAAATCTAGAGAGAACCAATTCCCGCCAAATTTTCAATGGCTTATATTTCAAAAACAAGCGCACAGACCCTTCATTTATTTCTCATTGTATAGTTCTTTTATATTTATATTACCAATTAATAACAGTCATTTAAAATGTTTGTTATTTTGAATCAGAGTAGCGATCATCCTTAAGCTCTACTCTTCGTTTAGAACTAAAGCAATACAATTTACAGAAAAGTTTCAATTCATCTTCATTTTTTTTAAATATCCAACATCCTTAAACGCGTCCAAAATTCAAAGTTCCAGTTTATGGGTTACACAGTGCAAAAAAAAAAAACTTTGTTGTTAACCTGGTCTACAAATTGTGTGACATCATTTTTAGCCCCATATTGACAGCTGTACGCACCATCCATGATAACGCAGACAACCTTTTGACGACCTTCAACTTCATTATTAACTAAAGTTATGCCACACTTTAACATACCTGACTTCAACGCGGCATATATACCATCTGCAGTTGCATTTTATAGATTTTCATTACTAGCAAGTGTAATAACTGGTTCGTGTGTCTCATGGTGATCATATCTGATGGGAACACTTTCTTGTTCTGTTACTGATGAATCTGTACTGCAGTCTGACATAATGGATATGATTCTTACCAGCTTCATAAGTTCTTTAATTTTGTCGGAAAGAACCCAAGACATGACTTTAAAGAAATCAACAAAGGCATCCCGTCCAAGATGGTCCTTGCCTAGCTACATCCCATTTATATAAGCCCAATGCAAGACTATATTTTCGTTCCTATCCAATATATTCTTATCCCCAATCAATATTTCATATTGCCCTACCATTAAACCCGTCGCCCCTATTGCATCTATTGATAACCTGCACATGCATGAAACATTTGACACTGGACGTTAAACATTCAAGAATCAATTAAACATATTGTGATATACGGATATGTCTATCTTCGTTACGTAATTGTAAATATGTTATCTTTATCATGTGAAGCACAATATTGCAGAGAAAGTGTTAGAAATATATCAAAATAAAGTAAGATAACAGGAATACTTTTAATTAAATATAAAAAACAATAATAATAACAAAACATTGAATAACATTGAGTTTTATAACTATTATTTTTTATTAGAACAGAATAGGTCGAGCATGTGTAATTCGGCTCATTTAGATACTGTCATCAGTTTATGGCGAAAATACAGTGAATATGAGATGAAAAGTGTGAGAAATGAACAGCACATAAAGAACTACAGATCACGAACATAACCCTTAAAAATGCAACAATCTATTAGAAATAATACAACATATGCAAAACAAAAGAACAAATTTTTCATCTGTGCGTACATTTCATCACACCTATCAACCTAAAAATGTTAGCAAATACATCGCAGGCAAACTTTGCACAGTAATTTATTTATCAACGAGGCATTTTAGTGCATAAAATGTGAAAATCATCATGTCTTTACCGAAGCATTAACTACTAAGCTAATGATATCCTCGGGCACTAACAGTATTTCAGCAGTGGTATCGACCTAGCGTTTGCAATTAAAATAAAGTAATAAAGGCGTTCGAATCGCTTTTCTGGATTATGTTTCATCAGGAACGTACATATCATAACATGTGAAAGCTAAGAATGTATAATCGTGATCTGTATGACAAAAGTTACATAAAATAGATACTAAATTCATTTGCCTGAGGGAGTTGGATCTATTTCATATAGGATTTTCTTAAGATGATCCGATAGATTCCTTCGTAATTTCCTTCGAAAAAGTCAAAAAAAATATTGGCGAAGGTCACTAATAAAAAATATGTAAACATAAAACCTATCATAGATAACTATGTACAATGACGCAGACATGATAGAAGTTGAATTGTCTGGTAAACGTGCAAAAACAAATATGTGTATTTTGTGTTTGCGATACAGGATTATTTACGACCTTTATAAACAAGTCTACACAAGTTCAGACTATAAATAATGGTTTATGGTAAATTTTGTACGTTTTTTTTTAGTATTACAATCATTGAAAATAAGGCGAGAGTAGTGTACTGCTGTACAAACTTCGTAAATCCATTAGGGATTAACCAAGGTAAAAATAAAAATTAACTGAGGAACTCAAAAAGAAGCGAGACTAGGTGCATCGACTGGGTTAGCTTAATTAGCATAGATATTGATTGCTTCTAAACAATAACTTATTTTTTGAACTGAAACACATTAACAACTGAACTTATGTTTAATACCAACAAAACGGACTTAATTTTTCAAATCTTTTGGAAAAGAAAGGCAAACGACACTAAAGGAACATTCAAATTTATAAGTCGAAAATAAACTGAAAACGCCATTGCTAAAAAAGAAAAAGACCAACAGACAAACAACAGTACAGAAAATAACAGAAAACTAAAGACTGAGAAAACAAAAACCCCACCAATAACTGGGGGTGATATCAGGTGTTCGGGAAGGGTAAGCAGATCCTGCTTCACATGAGGCACCCGTCGTGTTGCTCGTGTTAGCACAAAAACGGTAATAAGTCTAAGTTAGTAGGTCACATACGGGGAAAAGGGGACTGGATTGTAGTTACGAAAATTGGAACATAATCGCTATCATCTTTTTTAAAGCATAAAAGAGGTTTCGTGGAGTACTTGGAAGACCCAGTAATATAACGTTGTTTGTAAGGACACTTATGTAGTTCAGGTATCCAATACAGTGATGGAAGATCCAGTTCTTCATCTTTGGTTGAAATTCCAAAGGAACAAAGAACAGATCTATGATTATGCAGGATTTCCTCTTTGATAAGTGTCGTTGGGGTATATGTTGAGTTACCAAGGAATTGTCAATACCTAATTCATTGATCAAGCAGTTTATGTAATATGATTTACACATAAACGAATTTGTTTGGGGCTTTAAATGCATAGACAACAACTTATTTCTCATGCCGGTAGGACAAGTGTTTTTCAACACTAGGGTCTTTAAAGATTGATGAAGTTTTCCTTTTCCTATACAAATTGCAAAGAATTTTGTCCTTCTCTAATGATCTGCAGTAGAATATGAAATTTGTTTGTCGATAGAAGACGACTTCCACACCCCAACGATATTTCATTCTAACGAAATCTAAGATGTTATTCAGACAATTTTCAGCTAACTGTGCCCAGAACCCTTATGTGCATGTTCACTACCGTAATATAATATCTAAACTAGACACTAAACAAATACGCACATTGGTCTGTCTTTCAATTAAACCAATATTTCGCACACATATGTCTGCTTAAGTCGAATATTACAACTCTCGTCTTGCAAAACAGCTATTTGATTTGCATATTTAAATGATACACAAACTGACTCATGATCATAAAAAACCAGAGTCAAAGTTATTGAACTGTACTTTAACATTTAATACGTTCTGGAATCTGTCGTTTGTTACCCATCTTTTATCTTTAAGGCCTATCCACACATTCGAAACACCTGAAAATATATAACTATATATTGTTATTAGGTTTTAAAACAAGGATATGGGGTTCCAAAATGGGCATATCCGAAATGTGACCGATATCGCGTTGTGTTTACCTGTGTCCTTGAAAAATGTGCAAGACGTAATTTCGACACTAACATTACCCAAATGCATGTTTTGGGAATAGAATATTTGTCATCGCTTGGTTTCCTTCAGATCTTCAGTAAACTCATTACAAAGTGTGATGTCTGTGTGGTAGTGTGCGGGATGTATAAATTTGCATAGACGTCCGGCCTGAACTGGCACCTTAGATCCAAAAAACCCTCGTTATAGCCGGGTGTCCGTTCGGCCGTTTACGATTTGTGAATACGCTGCCACGTCACGTCGGGAAGGGGACGTTAGATCCGATGTCTAGTGTACCACGTTCTCTGCATGTTAAGAGCTGTTTAAGGTTCTGTAGGTGGCGTTTGACACGTAAAATGTATCATAGATATACAACGCAACTGACGTAGAAAATTCAGACAAACATAAAAAATAAATCTGAAAGAGACGGCAAACACCTATGGACATATACACTTCCCCGTCAAAGAATACATTACATTAATATAGATAAAAGGTAAACAAAATTTAAACAACACTATAAACCTCATGCTTCTGAATCCCGCAACAAAAACGTCAAAAGCAAAAAAGCTGGATTTATATTATATTATATATTTTATGTTTGTCTGAATTTTCTACGTCAGTTGCGTTGTATATCATGTCTTCTTTGACTGTATATGACGTTAAAATTCTAAATCCCTTGGATGTGTTTTAGTTGATTTTAGTCTCTGATGCATGATTTTTATTATTAATTGTCTTTGCTTTTAACTAGCTGTCAGTAACTGCGAGTACTCTCAAATCGTACTTGTTTATTTGACCTGTTGATACTAATTGTAATGCTTTTTTTGTTATTTAATGTTATTCAGGGTTATATCTGGTCTATATACCAGCTTTGATAAGTGTTTGGTACTAATATAAATTTCCACTTCGTACTATGAACATCAAAATTATTTATTTTGTTAAAATAATTCCTTTCTCTATTGTAACTGTACACGTATACCTAACAACAAAATTATTTTCATTTACCTGTGTTTAAAGTTATTGCAAATGGCTGATATTTTGTTCGAGCATATTGTTTTCTTAAATTGTTTAACATTTCATACCGATATAACATGTTACTTTTATTATTCTTCCTTAGCTTATTTTGAATTTACATTGTATCATAGGTCAAATTTATTTGTTCAGTGTATGTTCAATGGTGTTAATATGTCCTTTGATTGAGTAAAGCTATTTCAGTTGATATTTTATAGTGTGTCTTTCTATGTTGTGATGTTACACTATTGTTTCAGAAAAAGGTGAAGGTTTGGTACCATTAAAACGTTTAAACCCGCTGCATTTGTTTGCACCTGTCCTAAGTCAGGAATCTGATGTTCAGTAGTTGTCGTTTGTTGATGTGGTTCATAAGTGTTTCTCGTTTCTCGTTTTTATATAGATTAGACCGTTGGTTTTCCCGTTTGAATGGTTTGACACTAGTAATTTTGGGGCCCTTTATAGCTTACTGTTCGGTGTGAGCCTAGGCTCCGTGTTGAAGACCGTACTTTGACCTATAATGGTTTACTTTTATAAATTTTGACTTGGATGGAGAGTTGTCTCATTGGCACTCATACCACATCTTCTTATATCTATTGGATGCATAAATACCAAGCCACGTCAACAGTTACGATGAATGGAAAATAATTGTACAAAGAAAAATAAAGGGAAAACTCTTCAGTAAAGATATAAATACTAGTATATAATAATTATGGTTTGCAAAAATAATTGTAATTCAAGGACCGACATAACTTTTGTTCATAAGAGTTTTCCATTGTTCCCGTGCCACCAGTTCACACACTTCAAATACTGAATAGTTTGAAATAATAATGCCAGTCGGAACATAAGACTTGCTTTTAGTCAACAAAAGAAGCATCGCAAGAAACCTTTGAAAGAACAGTCTAGGTTCTGTAATGTGATTCATGTAAACCTTTACGCGACGTATTACTAAACGTACAGTTGGGTGCAGGCAAAGAATAAAATGTAAACGGCGGAAAAAATTAATGCGGCGTTTACTCGCGTGCACTTAACCAAAATGACAGGTTAACTCCAAAATTTAAGTAGACTTTAAAAAAAAAGAGGACGTTTACTTTCACGTTTACCTCCGCGTTAACATGAATTGCATGACTCTTCAAATTTTGTAAAGAGAAAACGGGCGTTTTTTCCGCGTTCACGTGAAAAAGGCGTGCCTTCTATTTTGGTAAAAGTAAATGCACGTTTATTGTTTGTAGTTAACGCAGATTGTCATCGTATCCTGGTTAAACTGACCTATCATATCAAATGACTAGCTACGTAAACATGTCCAACTGCACATTTTCGAGAAATATATAGAATAACCGTCATAATGCATGCTATGACACGTAGTAAATTAATTGAAAATTCAAAACCTGAACTAAGTATGAAAAAGATATTTCTTCTCTAAGCGTGAAACGTTTTTAATTTATTCTTTATCAGGGACATTGATCTTAAAACGATTACATGGTCCGAGAACAGATTTTCCAGATTCAGAATATATCTTCAAGCCTGACCTAGCTAGATAAATTTGCCGTAAAGAATGTTTTCAACAGTTGACTACTTACTCCTGATGCTATCTATTTTAAATATTATTTTCACATCTACCATGTTTTCATACAGTTTTGCATAACATGTATTTAATTCGGCATATTGTTTTCTTAATATTGAGTGAAGCGATAGCCATTCATATATTATTACTTTTTATACATTCGGATGTATTATTTGACATGAAAAGGAAGGAATTTAAATTTAAAATAGCAAAAGTTGTTGTCGCCATCAATATAAGGTCCCGATATTCTATCTTTTGTTAATATATTATGTGACGGAATTTTAATTCTGTTCTTTTCAGAATGATATGTTTACACAAATTGAGAGCACATTAAGTCTACGGTTACTAATACTTATGTCAAAAACAATAAAAATTGCTAATATTTCTTTTTTTTACATAACAAAAGCTTGTACTGGCGGGATGAATTCTCTTTTTATACCCGAGGATGAATTGTTTGACATAAAATGGATTCAATTATTTCGACGATTTTTTATTTTTTTTTTATTTTTATAAAAAACAATTTCTGTTCTGCAGGTAAGAATAGGTTTAATAAAATTGACATTATACATCGTATATATAAATATATAAAACAAAATCTTTTTTTTAAATGAAGTAATCCATGAACTGCGGCAAATATTTTGAAACAAGTGTATTGTGTAAAAACAAAATTTTATAGATCATTTTATATCGTCTGTTTTATTTGAAGCGTTGCCTAGTTGAATTTACCGTAATGAATATTGTTGACAACATATAAGACTTTCTTTTTTCGAAGTTTTGCAGTATTTAATTATCCAATAATAATTTCTGAAAATATTTGTAAGCGATACTTTATGTATTTATCATTTGCAACCATGGGCATAATATATTGTTAGTATAATAGTCTCAGTTTGCAACATATTGATAAGCCTTTGAAAATTAAGAAAATCAAGATTAACAATAGTTCATTAGAATCTGATAGAACGTAATTTTAAAAAAAGTTATGGTTTTATATTCAAACTTTAAAAATAAAAATCATTCTAACAAGAACAAAAGTGTATTTATAATTTCAAATATACAAAAGTAAACGGTTCGTGTGAGAAGGCTCCGTGTTGAAGGCCGTACATTGACCTATAATGGTTTACGTGTTTGTCTCAATTGAAAGTACAGGTAATGATATAACATCTGTAGGAAACGCCCATTTACTACTGACTAAACAGACATAGAGTTAACGCGCTTTTACTCGAGTAGGCATACGAAATTTCCATTTTAACCGCGTTAACCAGTAAATGCAAAAATTAAAGTAAACAATTGATATCTCTAAGGCCCAAAAAATCTGTGTTTTCGGTCGCCCGACCGAACATACTTTATAGACTCTAGTTCTAACTTTTTTCTCAAAAATAATCATAATAATTTGTAATTTTCGGTGTGATCGAAAACAAAAAAGTCTTCTGTAAGCATACTTGCGCTATTTGTAAAAGCAATTTGGTAGCTGGGAATAATAAGTCACAAATGGTTGGCTATAACTAGTGTGCTCGCAGTTTGGTTTGTGAAGAAGTCAATAAATCTGATAGACAGACGTTCATGACAGTTCCACACTCAAAAATATTCGTATAACGGTTTAAAAAACAAATTAAAAATCCCTACCAACCCCTTTTTTTTTAGGAAAGGGGGGGGGGCATGTACAGGAAACACCTATTTTGTTTGGCCTTACCTTCAAATGTTAACTAAAGAAATAAAGCTTCTGTACAGTTATACTTACAACTCGTGAAATTTGTGACAAAATCCCATTTGGCAGGAGTGGTTAAGCTTATTAAATCTCCACCATTCTTTTGACAGTGGTTACTTGCATTCTTCCATGTTTTCCCGTCGTTGTCCACAAATATTTTCAAACATGTATTTGAGTGAAAGTCGTAGTAATATCCTCTATTTGTGCAACCTGAATTCAGAATAAGGTTTTGAGTGAAATAACAAGAGGCCTTAAAAAAGTTCTAATTATATTAATGAAGAATTGAATCCTTTAAAAAAAAATTTCCGTTGTAAAAGCGTTGACCAAAGCATATTTTGTATATAATGTTTAACAATGAAATAACATCAACATAATTGGTTTCCAAATGCAGTGTTGTGACCTTGTTAAAAATGCACATGCAGTCATGAATGTTGTGTTTTATTTATTTACGAAATATAATGTTGTAATGCCTTGCTATTGTTAGCATCCAATCACAAGTACAGATTCGTATGAAACATACATGCATTGTAACATGTGTGATTATCAGTAAATACATTAATGTTGTTAATGAATTGAGGTCTAGTTATTTTTTTTTTTTTTTTTGTGTTGTCAATTAATATAACAAGACAGAAAGAAATCTTTGATGTAATTCCATAACGTGTTATTTTGATGAACGATATAAATGTAAAAAGCTTGATGCGCAATACCACTCTTTAATCAAATTATTTTATTTCAAATCATACTCTCTAAGTAATTCTCGATATTCGTGCCTTGATAAAGTAATACAATTGACAAATTGCTGTCTGTGCGTGTACAAATGTATCTGTATTTGTTCGTTTGTCCTGTATCAGAGTAAATGTGTTCGTCAGTATAATAAGAAGGTAGTGGTGGTCACACCAACCATACTTTATACACATACTGCTTATGGTGACAAGATTTCTAAGATGACGGTTTGACTCTGATTGCGCATTTCACTCACATTTCTGGTTCAGGATATAGTGTTCTTTTGACATATATTTCTCATAGTAATGCAAAACATCCATTCATTAACATCCGAGACGTTACTGTACAAATATGCATATTGATCAACTCAAGACGTGTACAATCGACAAAAAGGTGTAGAAGAAACATCACAAGTTGGAACGATTGATTGATTGATTGACTGATTAGTGAACGTAACATCCAGTGGAAATATTTTTTAATATTAAGGAGATGAGTATTTCTAACGTCAAAATAAAAAGAATGCGGAAGATACCAAAAGGATATTCAAACTTGTAAGTCAAAGACGAATTGTCAACGACATGGTAAAAAAAAAAAACGAACAACATTATACATAATACAACATAGAAAACCCAACACGAACTTCAAAAAGTTGGACTTACCTATAATTCTCCGGAAGGGCAAGCAGATCCTGCTCAACATGTGGCACCCGTTTACTTTCTTGATTTGAACTAAAACCTTAGCACGTTAGTTTAGTGTCCGATTAGCCGAAAAAGTAGAGCAAACAAAACTTTTTCTTTGATGTATGGCTCTACCTAATAATAGTGTCATGGTAGAACTGTCTGAATCCTTTATAGTTTATAGCTCTTTAAAATAGTTTTATGGTTAGACTGTCAGGATCGCTTGTGTGTCAGGGCTTTCTAAAACTGTTCTACATTTGGGACTGTCAGGATCTGTTTTAACAAACGTATATTTAAAAGTTCTTATTTTAGCTCCATTATCCAAGGACTACTAGGCAAACTATATAGGGTTAATTTTTGGTCTTCTTCCGACCTGCAGGAAAACACTTTCCAAAGTCAGTTAAGTTGTGCAGAAGGTATATATAGGCAGCCAAGTCTGTTCAGATTGGGAGCGTACAAACCGATACCAAATTGGAGAGTGCCATGCTTTAAGTAGGTTGAGAACCCTGACGACAAATCTTTTCGGGATTCCGTAGGTGGCTTGAATTTCTGTTCTTATCTATGATATGCTTAGTTTACTGCTGTATTTCAAATTTCCCCTCGGTAATCCCGACCTACCTTTTATATATTGCCGTACTGAGCTATTTGACACTGGACGTTAACAATCCAATATATTTATTTGTTCACACTAATGTTAAATAAATGGAAAATGTAATAAGATTTGGCCTTCCATTTTTAAAGCTTTCATTGAAACAGGGTTTAAAGCCAATGTGCCAAACTTTATTTAAGATTTTATCTTTAAAAGATATTTTAATCTAAGAATAAACTCTTACCATGTATAATTCTTCTGATCAGGAGATTAGTGTTCCCCTTATATTCAGTCTCGTTGAAGTTTGAAAAGCAATATTGACGGTTCCTTATATGTTAATAATTTTCTAATAATGTTACAGAGACCAAACATATGAGTAATGATGGGCGGCAATTTCTACCATGCCTTTGTAGAATGAAAAAAAAACTTTCCAAATGGAAATGCAGGATACTGTGCATAACCGATGTCGAGTCCGGAAATTTAGATACGATCCGGTAAACTTCTCAATCTTTTCAATAAATGCCAGTACCTGCCAGTATTCTCAGATTTCTACTTTTATATATTTTTTTGCTGTGACGGATGTTAAAATATTCTGCCACGTCCGGTCTGTATTTTCTGCTCTGTATCGATCTGATGACTTGAACCCTTTTCAACTAATTTGTATATTTTGTTCTTATGTTGTACTGTTTTACCATTGTCCCAGGTTAGGGGAAGGTTGGTGGCTTTATACATGTTTAACCCCGCTACATGTTATATGTGCAAGGATCCTGTAATTAAGTGGTTGTCGTTAATTGCAATTTTTCATTTGTTTATGTTTTGTTTAGTTTGTTATTGGGTTGTGCTTTTGCACCGTTGTCCAAAATAAGGGGGTGGGTTGACGCTTTCAAACTTGTTCAAACCCGTCACATTCTTGCCTGTCTAAAGTCAGGAGCATGTAGTTCAGCGGTCATCGTTGGATCATGTCCGTCATATTTGTTTTTCGTAAATTGTTTTGTTATCAATCTGTCCATTAGTTTTCTTTTTCTCAATCTCATATTTTTCATGTCGGGGCCTTTTATATCCGACTATACCATATGTTTTTCCCTTCATTTTTAAAGGCCGTACGGATGCCTATAATTGCTCACATTCACTTTATTTGAACGTTGGTGGATAGTCATCTTCGCTAGCCAAGGGTTACGATCCAGGTCCTCCTCTCAACTCTTGGCAGATTCAGCCAATATTTGTGATCACAATGCTGCGCCATAAAAGTCACGCCCATCCCGACTACATCATTATTGACCAATGACAGCAGTTTAACTCTCTTCAGTGTGGAGGGGTAAACAGAGTTGTGTCTTCTAGTGTTTACAAATTTCGTGAAGCAGGAACCGAAAATATACGTTGGTATTACAAATTTGCGAAAGAAACATACCAAGGAGCTTCAATTAATTGGTTTAGAACTTTAACATGGTCACTGCGACCAATAAAAATCATTACATCGTGAATTCGAAATTCTATTTTAATCCGCCAAGGGTGGAGAGGAGGGTGATGATCGTAACCCTTGGCTAGCGAAGATGGTGGATAGTTGTCTCATTGGCAATCATACACTATCTCATAATCTTTATATTAAACACTAATCAATTAGTAAACGGCAGTTCAAATTTCCAGTCTTTCATCCCGGTCTACCCCTGTCAAAGACCATTACTATTGTTTTAATCAACATGAATAAATTTTTTTTTTCATTGGATGTAAGGCAAACAAATATCAATAAATCAAACCTAAACTGTTGAGGTTAGAACCGCTTGTCAGATATTTTTCTAAAGGTGCCAATAATACTGACACATTTTAAGGATGTACTCAGGTCAGGTTTATGAATTGTTGTCAGATGCTCATACTTCTTGGATGTTTTCCTACAATACTACGTATAATATTTTGTCCCATGTCACCCACTTCACTTCTCATAAAAGTCTTTAATAGCTCATAAAAAGGTCATTATCAAAATTTAAGCAGATTCTAGATTTTTTTTCTTACAATTTGAGACCGAAATAATACCAATGCTAAGGTAATAGTCCGAGTCAGCCTTTTTCCGCCATTTAAAAAAATCAAATATCGCAAAAAGGAGTTACATAGCCTATCAATATTTTTAGCTTATTTTGTTCCTTTACTAATGGTCTTCTGACTAATAGTATATGTTTTAAATTCTAGATATATTTTTTTTTAATTTCACCTAATAACTGATGTTTCAAAATGATACTTACCATCCTTGTAAGCAGAGTAAATATCCAATTCTGATTGCATTGGGACATCAACACGATCAGCAACTTCTACTTTGACTATTTCGTCTATATGCGAACATGTTTTGTCTATTTTATTCCATATAAATGCTTTGCAATATGGAGTAAAACAAGATAAGCAGTTACTTGCACACTGTATACGAGATCGTGCACCGCTTCCTATGTTCACAAAATTCTGTCGACAATAAATGCTTATCTTTGCATGTCGGTGTATTGTGTACACGTGTAAAAATGTAAGAAATAATAAAACCAGCACTGGCATAGACATCATTTTTTTATTATTTCCGTTCTGATGCTTTGGGTTAGCGTTCACAATTGTCAACTGAACACAGCGTAAAATTCAGTATTTTAAAAGCAGAATCATGCGTGAATCAATAATCAATAATCAACAAAATGTGTCGATTTTTCTGGTACTAATCATGAAATTTGGTCATGTCAAGCCTTTCATGGGTTACTTTACGGTAATTTTGAAGGTCGTTCGTTGACCTGTAGTTTATGTCAATTTAAAAATGACCGTAAAGTAACCAACGAAAGGCTTGATAGCTCGAATTGGAATTTTAAAAATCTTTTTTCATCAAATTTAAACATAAAATACAAGCTTCTTTAAAAAGAATATAAATAATAGATAAGAACAGAAATCCAGCCTTACATCAAGCCATCTACGGAATCCCGAAAAGATTTGTCGTCACGGTTCTCAACCTACTTAAAGCGAGGCACTCTCCAACTTGGTATTGGTTTGTTAGCTCCCATTCTGATAAGACTTGGCTGCCTATTTATACATTCTGCACATCTTAACTGACTTAAAGCGTTTTTCCTGCCGGCCGGAAGAAGACCAACAATTGACCCTAACTAATTTTCCTAGTAGCCCTTGGGATAATGGAGTTGAAATAAGAATTTTTAAATATACGTTTGTTAAAACAGATCCTGACAATCCCAAATGTAGAACAGTTTTTGGAAAGCCCTGACACACAACCATAGAATTATTTTAATGAGCTATAACCTATAACTGATTCAGACAGTACTACAATCAAACTATTCTTAGGTAGAGCCATACATCAAAGAAAAAGTTTTGTTTGCTTTCCTTTTATCGGCTAATCGAACACTAAACCTAACGTTCTAAGGTTTTAGTTCAAATTTAGACAGTAAACGGGTGCCACATGTTGAGCAGAATTTGCTTGCCCTTCCGGGGAATTATAGATCAGTAAACTTTTTGATGAGGCTCGTGTTGGGTTTTCTGTTGGAGTGTTATGTATATTATTATACTTCATGTCAAAATGCCAGATTTTGATTGGTTAATACGAGGGAGACAATGTTTCGCCTCAGTTGACAATGTTTTCTCGGGGTAACAAACTGCTATATCACCCTTTCAGCTATGTGTTATTTATATAAAGTTTTTCGTTTTTTGTTTACCATGGTGTTGACATATCCCTTTGGTATATTTCGCCTCTTTTACTTTGACTTTAATTATACTCATCTCTTTAATACAATAAAATCTTTCCACTGGATGTTAAGTTCACTAATCATTCAATCAATCAATCAATCAATCGTTCCTACTTGTGATGTTTCTTCTACACTTTTTTGTCAATTTGAGTTGATCAATATGCATATTTGTACAGAACGTCTCGAATGTTAATGAATGGATGTTTTGCATTACTATGAGAAATATATGTCCAAAGAACAATATATAAATAACACATAGCTGAGAGGGTGATAGAGCAGATTGATATCCCGAGAAAACATTGTCAACTGAGGCGAAGCCAAGAATGACAATGTCTTTTCGAGGGGTAACAATCTGCTCTTTCACCCTCTCAGATATGTTTTATTTAATTTATTATACTGAATGTTCTGTTATTACTGTCTATTAAATTTCAAATTTAAAGAAATAAACTATTTAATTTATTATACTGAATGTTCTGTTATTACTGTCTATTAAAATTCAAATTTAAAGTAATAAACTATGTCGTCTTGTTCATAACAATCATCCGTATTTATGAAAGCGCACACTTGAGCAAGCGTCTCCGTGAAGGGTAATAGAGTATTTGCAATGGGATAGAGTAAATTGTTTCCCTCGTATTTACCAATCAAGATCTGGCATTTTGACATGAAGAATAATATATCCTGAACCCCAATGTCAGTGAAATGCGCAATCAGGGTCAAACCGTCATCTTGAAAACTTGTCACCATAAGCAGTGTGTGTATTAAGTATGAGTTGGTGTGACCACCACTGCCTGTTTATTATACTGACGAACACATTTAACCTGATACAGGACAAACGAACAAATACAGATACATTTGTATACGCACAGACCGCATACCTTATACCTTCTTACTATAGTAGGTAAGACATACACATTTTTATGGCAGGGATGTAAATACCTAATTTGCAAATTGTAATGTTTTATCAAGGCACTAATATCGAGAACTACTTGAAGAGAATAAAATAATTTGATTAAAGAGTGGTATTGTGCATCCAGCTTTTTACATTTATATTGTGCATCAAAATAACACGTTAAGGAATTGTCAATCGAAGATTTCTTATATTCATTGAAAACACACAAACAAAAAAATAACTAGACCTCAATTCATTAACAACATTAATGTATTTACTGATAATTACACATGTTACAGTGCATGTATGTTTCAAACGAATCTGTACGTGTGATTGGATGCTAACAATAGCGAGGTATTACAACATTATTTTTCATAAATAAATAAGATACAACATTCATGACTGCATGTGCATCTTTAACAAGGTTACAACAGTGCATTTGAAAACCAACTATGTTGATGTTATTTCAAGGTTGTAGCATAAACATTGTAAATGTTATTACATTCTTCTTTCAATAGGGTTGTGAAGTCGTTGATCGTGCGTACATTTTTAGTATGAAGCGCGTCATGCAAAATATGCTTTGGTCAACGCTTTTACACTGGAAAGAATTGTTTTAAAAAAGGATTCAACTCTTCATTAATATAATTAGAACTTTGTTAAAGCCTCATGTTATTACATTCGAATCCTTATTCTGAATTCAGGTTGCACAAATAGAGGACATTACTACGACTTTCACTCAAATACATGTTTGAGGACAACAACGGGAAAACATGAAAAAATGCAAAGAACCACTGTCAAGGGAATGGCGGAGATTTAATAAGCTTAACCATTCCTGCCAAATGGGATTTTGTCACAAATTTTACGAGTTGTAAATATAACTGTACAGTAGCTTTATTTCTTTAGTTAAAATTTAAAGGTAAGGCCAAACAAAAAGTGTTTCCTGTTACATAACGACATAAAATGATCTGTAAAATTTTATTTTTACACAATACACTTGTTTCAAAATATTTGTAGTAGTTCATGGATGACTGCATTTAAAAATATATTTTGTTGATCGACATTTGCATACACGATGTTTAATGTCATTTTTTTAAAACCTATTCATCATGTTCATCCAAGCAGACAAAAAAAAAAAAAAAAAAAAAAAAAAAGGCAAAATAATTGAATCCATTTTAAGTCAAACAATTCATCTTAAGGTATAAAAAGAGAATTCATCCTGCCAGAACAAGCTTTTGTTATATAAAAAAAGAAATATAAGCAATTTTTATTGTTATTTACATAAGTATTCATAACCGTAGACTTATTGTGCTCAGAGTTTGTGTAAAAATATCACTCTGCAGGTACCAAAAAACAGAATTCAAATTCCGTCACATAATATATTAACAAAAGGTAAAATATCTGGACCTTTTATTGATGCCGACAACAATTTTTGCTATTTGAAGTTTAAATTCCTTTCATTTCATGTCAAATAATACATCCGGATGTATTAAAAGTACTCCTTTATCAGGCAAGTGCATGAATAATATATATATAAAAAATATTGTCACTTGTTATTGTTATCGACATAAATATTAGTAACCATAGACTTATAGAGCTCTAAATTTGTGTAAAACTATTCATCCTGGGAGACCAAAAGAACAGAATTTTAATGCTGTGGTATAATATTCTAACAAATAGAAATTAGTGGCAACTTCTGTTAAAACGGAGTCAATTATCAGGCCAGTACGAGAATATTGATATAAAAAAGAAATATTGTCACTCTTTAATGTTATCGACATAAATATTAGTAACCGATAGACTTATAGAGCTCTCAATTTGTGTAACACTATTTATCCTTATGGACCTAAAGAACAGAATCTGAATGCCGTTGTATAAAATTTTACAAGGTGGAAAATAATGGGACCTTTTGTTGATTCAACCACAATTTTTTTTTTCATTTTTAAAACTTAAATTTCTTCACTCTTATGTCTAACAATTCATCATAAGATATAAAAGTACTCCATAATCAGGCAAGTGCATGAATAGTATATATAAAAAAAATATTGTCATTTTTTATTGTTATCAAACATAAATGTAAGTAACCGTAGACTTATAGGACTTTAAATTTTTGTAAAACTATTGATCCATAGAAACCAAAAGAATTTTAATGCCGTTGTATAATATTCTAACAAATGGACAATATTGGCACCTTTTATTGATGCGACAACAAATTTTGCAATTTAAAACTCATATTTCTTCATTTTTAAGTCTAACAATCCATCCTGAGGTATAAAAAGTATTCATTTATCAGGCCAGTACAATACAAGAATATTAAAAAAAAAAAAACTTTATCTTCAATTGCAAATGTTTATGTTGCAAATAATAAACGAATGGCTATCGCTTCACTCAAAATTAAGAAAAAATATGCAGAAATTAAATACATGTAATGCAAAACAGTATGAAGACATGGTAGATGTTGTTTAAATTGTGTATACCCTTGTACATTTACCTCTATTGCGTCTCTGCCAGATTTTTTTTTTTTATCTTTGTTTGAAATTTCTACGACAGTTGCGGTGTATATTTATCATACATTTTACGTGTCAAAAGCCACCTACAGAACCTTAAAGAGCTCTTAACATGCAGAGAACGTGGTACACTAGACATCGGATCTAAAGTCCCCATCCCGACGTGACGTGGCAGTGTATTAACAATTCGTACACGGCCAAACGGACACCCGGCTATGAAGAGGGTTTTTCGGATTTAACATGCCAGTTCAGGCCGGACGTCTATGCAAATTTATACATCCCGCACACTACCACACAGACATCACACTTTCTTATGATTTTACTGCAGGTCTGAAGGATACCAAGCGATGACATATTTTCTACTCCCAAAACATGTATTTGGGTATTGTTAGGGTCGAAATTACGTCTTGAACATTTTTCAAGGTCACAGGTCCTTTAAAAATGTTCACAGGTAAACAGAACGCGATATCGGTCACAGTTCGGATTTGACTATTTTGGAACCCCATATCCTTGTTCTAAAACATTATAACAATATAAAGTTATATATTTTAAGGTGTTTCGAATGTGTGGATACGCCTTAAAGATAAAAGATGGGTAACAATCGACAGATTCCAAGACGTATTAAATGTTAAAGTACAGTTCAATAACTTTGACTCTAGTTTTGTTTATTATCATGAGCCAGTTTGTGTATCATTTAAATATGCAAATCCAATAGCTGTTTTGCAAGACGAGAGTTGTAATATTCGACTTCAGCAGATATATGTGCGAAACATTGGTTTAGTTGAAAGACAGACCAATGTGCTTATTTATTTATGGTCTAGTTTAGATAGTCTATTGCAGTAGTGAACCTGCACATAAAGGTTCTGGGCACGGTTAGCTGAAAATTGTCTGAATAACATCTTAGAAATCGTTAGGATGAAATATCGTTGGGATGTGGATGTCGTTTTCTATCGAAAAACAAATTTCATATTCTACTGCAGGGCATTAGAGAAGGACAGAATTCTTTGCAATTTGTATAGGAAAAGGAAATCTTCATCAATCTTTAAAGACCCTAGTGTTGCAAAACACTCGTCCTACCTCCATGACAGATATGTTGTTGTCCCCGCATTTAAAGCCCAAACAAATTCGTTTTTGTGTGTAAATCACATTACATAAACTGCTTGATCAACGAATTAGGTATTGACAATTCCCTTGGACACTCAACATATACTCCAACGACACTTACCAAAGAGGAAATCCTGCATAATCATAGATCTGTTCTTTGTTCCTTTGGAATTTTAACCAAAGACGAAGAACTGGATCTTCCATCACTGTATTGGATACCTTAACTACATAAGTGTCCTTACAAAAACGTTATATTGCTAGGTCTTTAAAGTGCTTTACGAAACCTCTTTCATCCTTTAAAAAAAGATTATAGCGAATATGATCCAATTTTCGTAACTACATGTACAATCCAGTCCCCTTTTCCCCGTATGTGACCTACTGAATTAGACTTATTTCCGGGTCTTTACTAACATGAGCAACACGACGGGTGCCTCATGTGGAGCAGTATCTGCTTAACCTTCCCGAGCACCTGATATCACACCCAGTTATTGGTGGGGTTTGTGTTGCTCAGTCTTTAGTTTTCTATGTTGTTTTGTGTACTGTTGTTTGTCTGTTGGTCTTTTTCTTTTTTAGCAATGGCGTTGTCAGTTTATTTTCGACTTATAAATTTGAATGTTCCTTTAGTGTCTTTTGCCTTTCTTTTACAAAAGAATTGAAAATTTAAATCCGTTTTGTTGGTATTAAATGCAATGTAGAATACAAAAAATAATCGCATTAGAGTCATATTCATAACTTAAGTTCAGTTGTAAATGTGTTTCATTTCAAAAAAATAAAATATTGTTTAGAAGCAATCAATATATGTGCTAATTAAGCTAATCCAGTCGATGCACGTGGTCTAGCTTCTTTTTCAGTTAATCTTTATTTTTACCTTGGTTAATCCCTAATGAATTTACGAAGTTTGTACAGCAGTACACTACTGTCGCCTTATTTTCAATGATTGAAATACTAAAAAAAAAACGTACAAAATTTACCATAAACCGTAATTTATAGTCTGAACTTGTGTAGACTTGTTTATAAAGGTCGTAAATAAACCTGTATCCAATACACAAAATACACATATTTGTTTTTGAACGTTTACCAGACAATTCATCTTCTACTATGCCTGCTTCATTGTACACAGTTATCTATTACACCCTTACTGAAAAATCAGCCTTCTGGCGAACTGTTGCGGCAGATCTGCCGCAAACACTGCGGTAAGATTGCTGCAAATAGTTTGCGACAACTTCACTGCGACTTTTTACCATGCAAATGAAGGTTGCGGCAGACTTGCCGCAAAGTTTGATAGCCTTATATAGTTTGTGGTGAACTTCTGGCGACTATTTGTGGTGAACGTCTGGCGAACTTTGATAGCCTTATATAGTTTGTGGCGAACTTCTGGCATTTTGTGTGGTGAACTTCCAGCAAACTTTCTAAGCCTTATATAGTTTGCGGTTAACTTCTGGGAAATCAAATGCTAATGATACCCTATGACTACCTTCTTGTTAATTCTTTTTCAAAACTGTACGTCTCGTTCAAAGCATACAGTGCCATATGGATCAAAATTTAAATTGTATTAATTATTATGACCAATAATTGTTATTTACTCACCTGCTGATCAAAATTTCATTTGTAAAGATATGTGAAAGAGAGAAATATTAATTGTGACCACAAAAAAAAAAAAAAATACAATATAGATACATGTATATCTATTTATTTACTCAGTGCAGAATTCAGAATATTATATGAGCTGATTAATTTCTTAACAGATACATAAATAAAATATTATTATGTATAAAAAAAAAATCAAGAACAGATCTGTTTTTATAAGGCCAATTAAAAAGAAGTGGGACTACGGCATGACAACATTTATACGTACTGTATTAAGCATAAAATTATATCTAAAATATTAATCAAATGTGATTTAACAATAAAGCATTACACATTATTTGAACATTAGAAGACCATTCCTGCAAAACATCGTTATCCACAAAGTTTAAGTTTATAACTGTAATGATATTTCTCTAAGGGCAGTATATAAAGGTGTAACACTATTGTTAATTTCAAAATGGAGATTCTTTGACATAAATTTTGTACCAATAATACCAAATAACATGCAAAAAAATGTCTAAAATGACTTACTAAGAGATGATCAATGATGCATTGCCTGTTCCAGGAACTAATTGAATCATATATAACTCAGACATCTATCATATATAACATTTATTTACTTTTTACATGATAACACCAACATTTAAACTTCCTCCTATTTCAAATTTAAAGAAACAGGAAGTCTGGTTTTAGTGCAGGAGTATGCTATAAAGTTTGCGGCGAAGTTCCAGCAAACTTTAGGACTGCTGTTAAGTTTGTTTACAACGTTCCTTCAATTTTAAGAAAGTTAAGAGTTTGCGGCAAACTTGCGGCACACTTTTACATCTGTTTGCCGAAAGGTCGCTGCTAGCGGCGAACACTGGTGAACAACTTTCAGGTCTTCTTGCGAACTAAAAAGATTGCCGCAAGTTTGCTGCAACCTTACCGTAAGGTTGCAGCAAAGTTTCTCTTTTCATTAGGGCAGGTTTTATGTTTACACTTATTTTTATTAGTGACCTTCGCCAATATTTTCTTGACTTGAACTTTTTCGAAGGAATCTATCGGATCATATTAACAAATTCCTATATGAAATAGTTCCAACTTCCTCATGCAAATGAGTTTAGTTATTATTTTAAGTCCCTTTTGTCATACAGCTCATTGCAATTATACATCCATAGCTTTCACATGTTATGATATGTGCGTTCCTGATGAAAGATAATCCAGAAAAGCGATTCGAACGCCTTAATTACTTTATTTTAATTTACTAACGCAAGGTCGATTCCACTACTGGAATACTGTAAGTCCCCGAGGATATCATCAGCTCAATAATTGTTTTTATATTTAATAAAAACTATTCCTGTTGTTATCTTAGTTTGATTTGATATATTTTAAACACTTAATCTGCAATAGTGTGCTTCACAGTAAACGTTGGTATAAGATAACATGTTTACATTTACGTAACAAAAATAGACATATCCGTTTATCACAATATGTTTGATTGATTCTTAATCGTTTAAAGTCCAGTGTCAAATATTTCATGCATGTTCAGGTTATCAATAGATGCAAATGGGGGGTCGACCGGGTTACGGGTAGGGCAATTTGAATTATTGCCGGGAAATAAGAATAAATTGGATAGGGAACTACATATAGTCTTGCCACAGTTCACCGACGGACCCCTCTCCCCAACAGAGTTGTTGCATGGGTTTTTAACGTGCAGAAAGCGTGATATTTTTCGAAGACGAGGCATCGGATTAACGTACCCATACTTACTGGTCGTGGCTCAGTTTTTATACATCCAGAACAACCAAACGGACGTCCTTAGTATTTAAGGTTCATTTACCGTAGTTGTTTGATAATATACCAAAGGAAATATGTTCTATTTAAGCCATGGCGGCCAAGTTGGTTGTCAAGCCGGGTTATCGGGACACATTTTATAAATTAAGTACCCCAATGATGATTGTGGTAAAGATTGGTTAAGTTTGTAACGGTAGTTTCAGAGATGATTTTTATATAAGTTAACGGACGACGACGGACACCAGGTGAGTTAAAAAAAAAAGGACCGCATCAAAATTTCTAACTAAGCTGAATACCTGATATCGTAGAAACTAGGTTTGACAGAGCAAAAGTAAAAAATGTAAATTCTCGAAATGGTTAATTATATTTTTTTATTCGGGATCAGAGATATAAATTCAAACTGATCCTACAAGTTTTTGAATCTTTTAGTGGTGCATTTAGGATATTCCATTTTTGGTCTTTCTAATTGTCTCCAATAAGGAATCCCAATTTTGTTTTCTTTATTTAGAAAACGGATGTGCCACTGCAGTGGCATCGACGTCTGCAACTTTCTCTCAAATTTACTTACACGTCAGTATGGAAAAATGTCAATGTAAAAAAAAAAGCTCTTTATAAGTACAAGAGCAATTTAAATTATTGTAGCGCAGAAAAAGTATGCTCTCCTCGTCTCTTATCAACAGTAGACAAAATGTTTAGGCTTCATTGGATCTCTGGGATTACAGTTCCTCTTACATCCCCGCCCACAACTCAGAATCATTTGCTCGTCCCCTAGTTACCTGCTGTCTAACTTTAATTAGGAAAACTGAATTAGAATCGGTATCTTATGAAATGTTAAACACGTTAAATATTGTTAAAAGTAAAAAAAAAAAAAAAATAAATAAAAACGTAAATATTGTTGCAGATATTTTATTGACAACTGTATAGGCAACCCTTGTATTTACGGTGTTTGTATTGACGGAATCAACTCTTATACTTGCACCTGTAGGGATGACTTTACCGGGCGAAATTGTGATAAGGGTTAGTTGGTCTTTTTTAATTGGATTATATATACAATTTGTGATGAAATGAAAATTAAAATGAATGGAGAATGTCACCATGGGACAAAGATGATGCTCCCGCTTGCATATAACGTTATAAAGGGGCATACCTCGGGAACGGTAAAAGTGACGCCAAATTCGGACTTGATCTGTATTTTGTGGTAATAAGCATTGTGTATAAGTTTCACAACATTTGGTTGAGACAAACTAAAGTTAGAGAACGGAAACCAATTTTGGGACGGACGTGCGGACGAACAAGTGTAATATTTAATGCCCCCTCGATGACGGCAGGGGCATAAAAAAAAGTTAATGCAATGGAGATTGAGAAATTGTTAACGAAACTGTATTTATATTTAATATCCTACTACCATTTAAATTACATAAAAATATATCAATGACATTTATTGGTATCAGTTTTTAATCTGGTGATATGACATATATATAGATGTATAGTTTATAAGATAATATATTTCTCGTTTAGAAATTGACGAAAGTTCAATTCAACCATGCAGGAATGGCGGAACATGTGTGGATAAATTGAATGGGTACACGTGTTCAAACGTGTATTTGTCTAGCAGGAGATACAGTGCGAAACAGGTATTTTATGTACTGTGGACGGATTTATAATAGATATAAGAAGATGTGGTATGAGTGCCAATGAAACAACTCTCCATCCAAGTCACAATTTGTAAAAGTAAACCATTATAGCAAGCTATAAAGGGCCCCAAAAATGACTAGTGTAAAACCATTCAAACAGGAAAACCAACGGTCTAGTTATATAAAAAAAACGAGAAACACTTATGAACCACATCAACACGACAACCACTGAACAACAGGTTCCTGCCTTAGGACAAGTGCAAATGCATCGGGTTTAAACGTTTTCACAGGCGCTAACCTTCACCCTAACCTAAAACAATAGTGTAACATCACAACATAGAAAGACACTAGTTATTTTCAGCAACGACAAATATTATCATTTGGCTACATATTATTCGACACGAAACGATTTTTTTATTTGAAACAACACGAGTGTAGAAATATTTTTTGACATCGTAAATAAAAATTAATGGTTCGTCGTATTTTGGTATCAAGCTTCATGTGAGTGTTTTATCATGTGATGCTTATTCAAATCAATTTCTCGTCAACTTTGTGTTTACCAAACACTTGTATACTGTTATACGTAATAGCCATGTAGGAAATATTTGTGGCATTGTTGTCCATGGAACAACGAATGGGAGCTTCCTTTAATTTGGTTTCAGTGCTCATATACGCATCAATAGCTCATTTCAATTTCCTATATACCAAATACTCATATCGCGGATATCATTATTGAGAAATAGTCTACTGTTCTCTGATTATTAAAGGGTCTCCCGTCACGGAAGCTCCTAAGGTTTCATTTATTGATGAGAAGTATGTGACGGAAGGAGCAGCTATTGTTAAAATACCCTGTTCAGCGGAAGGAATACCTATTCCAAATATATCATGGAATACCATTAATGTAAGTTGTATTATAGACAGGTGGGTAAAAAAGGGACTTTAGGTATAGCTATATATATGAACCAAGTTAAATATTTTTTTCCAACTAGAGGCATGCCACTTTTCTAGTATAGTGTCTAGTGAGAAAGCAATTTAATGGCACCATGAATACATATTCAAAGATGTTCATTGTGATGTTCGCAGACAATCTTCAATAATAGAAACGGGTCTGTTCATACTATCAATAGAATTTAACAAATATCTGTCAGCCACAGCACACGTCTTTTTCAAAGACTAACCTGAACAAACAAAACATTAGCATGTATCTAAAGACGTAACTGAAACAAACGCGTATTAAATTTTGATTAGAACGATACATAGAGATATGTATAGAAGAATGTACATGTACCCCAATGATCCTAAATGTATCCCACCTGCTCTAAATGTAATATCTGTTTGTATACCTTTTTTTGCTTAATGTCAACCTCATCAATTGAATAAGTAACACTTTTATTATCTCAACCAGATGCTGAACATTTATGAACCAACGTGATGGTTCGAGATTTTAGCTTTCGATTGTTCACTCAAGGATAAAGAACATAAACATTAGTACTACAGATGGGAGCAGTCTTAACATGTACAGCAAGTTAACTTGATAACCAGTCATTTGGACTGGTCAAAGTTAACCTGTGACAGGATTTAGGACTGCTCTGACCAGTCCTAGGACCACAAACTTGAAAAGCGGACTTGGTCCTAGGACTGTTTGTATGTCTGCCGAAAAGTTAACTTGGAAACAGGTCCGCTACTGATATAAGTTAACTTCGAAACCAGTCCTGCCATAAGTTAACATAAGTTAACTTTGATTTTGACAACTCCGATCGAACCAGACCTGATCTCAAGTTGACTTTTGGCTGGTCTGCTCAAATCTTAGTTAATTTGTAACCAGGACCGCTCTACATCGATTTTTAAAAAATTATTTTTTCATGTGTTTGTTTTTTTCGTATAAACATAGAAAAATATTGTCAATTTAATACTTACGTGATATAAACATGATTAAATACATGTATTTGTAAATAAAGTATGCATAAAACTTTGCTTGTAATACAAATTTATCCGTGATCTGGCTTTCTATAAATTAAAAAAACGATATTGGTTACAATGCTAACAGGCATTGAATATATTTTCCAATACATATCAAATTCTTTAAATCATATAAACCATATTTGCACTTTATTATGTAAATCTATATAGCCGCATAGTAAATCAGCAATATTTTTATGTCAGGATAGAATGTATAATACAAATGACAGCAATATTGGAACACAATGACTACAAAATTTTGTCCGCATAAATTTATAGTGCCAGCATGTACTCCTTTTTTCAATATATTGATACGTAACAAAATTTCAGTAGTTTTGATACCTCAGGCAGACTCGTACAACAAAATTATTTGACCGCATCAACCAAAACTGACCATATTTGCACTTTATTATGTAAATCTATATAGCCGCATAGTATTTACCACAATTATTTTTATATCAGGATAGAATGTATAATACAAATGACAGCAATATTGGAACACAATGACTACAAAATTTTGTAAGCATAAATTTATAGTACCAGCATGTACTCCTTTTGCCCAATATATTGATACGTAAGAAAATTTCAGTAGTTTTGACACCTCAGGCAGACTCTTACAACAAAATTATTTGACCGCATCAACCAAAACTGACCATATTTGCACTTTATTATGCAAATCTATATAGCCGCATAGTATTTACCAGCAATATTTTTATGTCAGGATAGAATTGTATAATACAAATGATAGCAATATCAATTGGAACACAATGACTACAAAATTTTGTACGCATACATTTATAGTGCCAATATGTACTCCTTTTGTTCAATATATTGATACGTAACAAAATTGCAGTAGTTTTGATACCTCAGGCAGACTCGTACAACAAAATTATTTGACCGCATCAACCAAAACTGACCATATTTGCACTTTATTATGTAAATCTATAAAACCGCATAGTATTTACCTGCAATATTTTTATGTCAGGATAGAATGTATAACACAAATAACAGCAATATTAATTGGAACACAATGACTACAAAATTTTATACGCATAAATTTATAGTGCCAGCATGTACTCCTTTTGTTCAATATATTGATACGTAACAAAATTTCAGTTGTTTTGATACCTCAGGCAGACTCGTACAACAAAATTAATTGACCGCATCAACCAAAACTGACCATATTTGCACTTTATTATGTAAATCTATAAAGCCGCATAGTAATTCAATATTTTGATGTCAATATTTTGATGTCAGGATGGATTTTAATATATACAAATGACAGCAATATTGACCGCAAACCAAAACAATATTTGACTATTAAAATTTTGTACGCATAAATCTATAGTGCCAGCATGTACTCCTTTTGTTCAATATATTGATACGTAACAAAATTTCAGTAGTTTTGATACCTCAGGCAGACTCTTACAACAAAATTATTTGACCGTATCAACCAAAACTGACCATATTTGCACTTTTATGTTAATCTATGTAGCCGCATAGTAATTCAGCAATATTTTGATGTCAGGATGGATTGTATAATACAAATGACAGCAATATTGGAACACAATGACTACACAATTTTGTCTTCATCAATTAAGATTGCCAGCATGTCCTTTTTATATTCAATATATTGATACGTAACAAAATTCCAGTAGTTTTGATACCCCAGGCAGACTCGTACAACAAAATTATCAACAAAAACTGACCATATTTGCACTTTATTATGTAAATATATGTAGCCGCATAATAATTCAGTAACATTTTTATGTCAGGATGGATTGTATAATACAAACGAAAGCAATATTGGAAAACAATGAATGCAAAATCTTTTCCACATCAATTTAGATTGTCAGCATTTCATCTCTGTATTGATAATATTGAACCGTCTTTAAAGTTAGTAGTTCAGGATGGTGTTCAGGATGGTGTGTATAACAAAACTATTTCACCGCATCATCCAACACTGAAATGTCTGATTTCATTTGTACTTTATCATGTTTATAGATATAGGAAGATGTGGTGTGAGTGCCAATGAGACAACTCTCCATCCAAATAACAATTTATAAAAGTAAACCATTATAGGTCAATGTACGGCCTTCAACACGGAGCCTTGGCTCACACCGAACAACAAGCTATAAAGGGCCCCAAAAGTACTAGTGTAAAACCATTCAAACGGTAAAACCAACGGTCTAGTATATATAAAAACGAGAAACGAGAAACACGTATAAATTACATAAACAAACGACAACTACTGTACATCAGATTCCTGGCTTAGGACAGATGCAAACATTTGCAGCGGGATTAAACGTTTTAATGGTACCAAACCTTCTCCCTTTTATACATGTTATAATAAGAAGTATAAGAAGTTCTCTTCGTGAAATAGTATACTGGTAGTATATTATGTTGGTTGATTGATTTTGTTTGTAGCTAACCGTCAAGTGGCAACTATTTCATTCATGTGCACAACGAGTATATTTTTTCGGACGTCCCATACATGTTGTATATCCTTTTTAATCGGTATAGACAAATCTGACGAAATTGACGAGATTGTTCATAATTATACAACACCTTATGTATCCAGACACTGTACAATTTTCGTTAGAATATTTTGTCCAAAGCAGAATCGTAAATCCAAGGCAAACAAAGTGAATAACGATGAAATACCCATGTAATGTATAAAGTTAAATTTAGGAAGAGACTGTAATAGAGTGTGTAATTGTATAACCATTGTTTAATGTATATAAGAATATGAAATGAAAAAAAAAGATTTTTTAATGTGTATATATCTATAGAATCTAACGAGTGAAGAAATTTTTCTATGCTGGGGAAAAGAACAATGCGATTATTGTTTACATAATAAAAGCTAAGGTCTAATATGAAAAGTCTTAAACACGGTAATCTGTCATGAGCAGACCTGTCCTCAGGTCTGGTCAGTAGCAGACTTGTCCACAGGTCTGGTCAGGAGCAGACCTGTTCACAGGTCTGGTCAGGAGCAGACCTGTCCACAGGTCTGGTCTGGGGCAGACCTGTCCTCATGACTGGTTAACAGCAGACTTGTCATCACGTCTGGTCTGGAACAGACCTGTCAATAGGTCTGCAGCAGTCCTAAAAAAGCAGACCGTAGGTCTGGTCTACCAACGACGAAGTTAACTTGCTTGTCTGCTTAAAATTTCTCAAGTTAACCTGGAAAGCAGTCAACAAGTCTGCTCCAAGTTAACTTTTGTACAGGTTAGGACTGCACCCATCTGTAGGGTGTCTCATCAGATTTGTAAACCTTTTCTGCGTGACCATTCATTGAAGACTTTTCCATTGGGTTTTGGGTCGTTTTATGGGACTGTATCGTTGATATCGGCATACTTTAAATCCAGACAAATGTGTTCTAACGCCCTTCTCTGATACCTGCAGGCTTTAAATAGTATTTTAAAAAGATAAATGGTATGAGACTACACTACTATACATAAAAGCAGAGAAATCATCTGATGCATATATAAAAACTAATTTCAACGGAACATTTAATTTATATCGAATTTCAGTCTTTGAGCGAGTCTAGGCTTTTCGAGTTTGTTTCACTTCTGCCAATGTTTCATCGTTACTTTTAAGTAAACCCAAATAGGAATAGAAAGATGGCCACTTTTGGTATTCTTCCGACCGGCAGTAAAACTCTTTGCAAAGACGTTTGCTTATGTGTTCTAGTCCACAGGCCATAATGCATTTCGTTTGATATTTTAATTGATGACATAATTATGATCTTAGCATAGTATTACATGGAAGTCTCGTGTTTAAAATGGGACACTGCATGCATGAAGATTTTCTATAGCCGTATTAAGTAAAACTGATGTGTCGACATAATATTGACCTTGCGACATAAAGATTATATTTTATGATAAAGTAGAAAGTCCGGATTCTAGTGATTGGAGTGATTGACGTATTTTTTCTTGATATGGTGCCTCGAGGTATATTTGCTACCGTTGTTGTAGCTGCTTAACCGTTTTTGCGTTTTTAATGTTGTCATCACGAAATTTCTTGGTGACCTCAACTCTACCAAATGCTATTTTTATAGTAACACTTGTATATTGAGATGATTTCCTAGGTTCTAAAAACCCTATAAAATGACCCAATGACTTTCAAAAGGCGGCATGTCCGCAATAAATTTAACCCCATTTCTACACCTCTACAAAACGGATCAAGTACAAATACAGTGTTTACCCTAATACATTCCATTTGAATCCTTTTAAGATCATTTTCTCCGCGGTTTTGTTGAACAAACTGTTTGACATTACCTTTTTATTCCGACACCATCATGTAATGGATTCGTTTGTAGTAGAGATTTTGTTAAGTAATAAAAACCGAAGAGTTTTTTATGATGTTCCTTAAATAACAAATGAGTTGATACAAATATTTTTAACCGGACATTGCCTTTGAAATGGGTTTCAATGTTCATTTAATCTCCACAACACTTCCCTGGCATGTTCTGTGGCGTGAGAGGTCTTTACCAAGATTTTGGCAAGGGTGAATATATTCAAATTTGTTGCAAAACCTGCCTGACCTTTGCTCACAACATAAGGAAACGGTCTACAAAGATTCAAATCTGAAATAGTCTGTCTGAACTGATTTTCTACTTTCCTGATCAGAACTTACAAAACCTGGACTTCTCACGTTTGTATTTTTTGTTTGCTTGCCTCCGCAGATTCGTAAATGTATTGCTAAACGCAAGCACCTCTTGATCCCAAATGAATTGCACTCCTTCTGGTTTAGAGGTAAATACTAAAACATTAATAAAACAGTAACCACACCACACAAATAACCAAAAAATGCATGTGTAAGATAAGGGCCTTGTTGGTCTTATCTTTTATTTTGAAATCTATTATTATTTGTTTTTTAGAACAATATTTAACATATTAACTTAAGTGTTATTGCCTTGTATCTACCACGATTTTGTCATTTAGACTTACAAAATGTATTGCCTGTAATCTTTAAATTAAAATCAGTTCGCTTTATTTTGAAGTTTAATCTAATCATATAAATAAAACATTCTTTTTGTAAAAAATGTCGTTATAAGCGACAAAAGTTAACTGATGGTCGAAAATCATAAAAACCGAAAGAAAAGGAAGAGTGATTAGTGGTTTCTTCAATGTTTAGATATTATGTTGGTGTATATAAAGTACCTATCACCGATGCGATATAATTGAACCATAAACACAATTAAAATAGAACTAGTTTTTTCATAGCATAGGTTTACATTTTTAAAACAAATATTTATAATCACCAATTTTATTTTTGCAGACCTTAATTGTATAAAATTGTTGTTTTAACTATGACATAATGATAAATTATATAGGATGAAAAATTACCACTAATAAATCATTATAGGATTGTTAAACAAATTTTATAAAACTTTAAACTATATAGTCAAAATTACAATTACAGATAAGTTGTTTAATATTTGTACAAACTCTGAAATTTATTATTGACTCACACACAAGCAAACACACAAGCACAAGAATATAAAAAAATATAAAAAGTTGATAAATTTGCCTTGCCATCTGGAGTTTTTTATTCATAAAAAAAATTGTTAAAAAATTCTAAGAGACGAAACATCTGTTATTTCTATCAATTAGATTTAAATCATTCAACTCATTCCGCAATAGCTCAACTGAATGGGTTTGAAAATTTATGGACTGGCAAAAAAAAAAGTAAACTTTTGAATGATAACGGAAAAAATGCATACGAGATCCTACATCACTTAGTCTATGTTAAGTCCACATGCTATCGATCTAGGTATAAAGGTACCGCGATTAAATGCTGCGTCGACGGTCTGTGGTGTCAACATATTGTGCCTTTGATCTAATGTTCGACAATTATCTTATTAAATTGAACATTTTCTTCTCAATTTAAAAACAAGTCGAAAATGCAAGGGACTTTATTTTTTTCTACGCATTCTTTATTTGCAACGTCATCGACTTAAAACACTCATTGTTGAGGGATTTATTTCACAGTATTATTAGAGTTTTTTTATATTAAGCATAAGAAATAAAAGCGAAATTGTTACATGTAAACTGGTAAACATATGATATAATCTTAGTAGCAAACGGGGTAAATATTAAAAGAAAGAAAATCTTGTGGATTGCAAATTTAAACAAAAACAACAGCCGGGTTATTTGATGGACACTTGGGTGGTCGGTTATAAGACGTTCCACTGTGTAAACAAAATGATAGATACAGAACATCTCTGTTTTCGAAGGCTCGATGTGTTCCTTGGTGCCACTTTATTGAATGTTGCTGCTCTAACAAACTTCCTGAATGATGATTTACCACCGAGACCATATGATCCTCCTGGAATATTTGATAGATCTCTGAAGCGGTATTATGATTATATTATCGGTAATTATTTATCAACAACAACTACCTCTTTTTTTTTTTTGGCGTCTTTGTCAGATTTATTTGTATGTTTGTTTGAATATTTAAGTCAGTTGTGTTGTATGTCTGTGATGTATGTTTACACAGTTTTGACTGCTAGATCTCATTTATTGTCACTTTAACCTATTATATCGTTTGGGTTGCTCACCCAATTATGTTACCATAACGGAAATGTAAACTACTTTTATACAAGTAGGAGCTTTACCTAGCTATACAAGTAGGAGGTTTAGCTAGGTATAAAATCAGGTTTAACGCACAAATACTTGGTAAAATGTCTGTATTAAGTTGGGAAATATTTTTTTAACAGGTTCCGTTTGTTGATAGCGTTTGATTAAGTCAGTTTTTATGGACTTTCCTTTTTTTAATTTACCTTAGAATTTCGATATTGTTATACTTTGTTAGTACTATTCGTCAAACTGTTGAATATCACTTCGTTTTTGTTTTTTTTTTTTTTTTTTATCCTGTTGCTGTGAAAATAATTTCTAGAAACAAAAGGCTTATCCCATTAAGATACAAACAAAATGTAAAATCATATGCCTGAATTTGATTAAAAAGTGAAATAAAAAAATATAGACCACTAGCCACTTTCTCGAACATTGGATGTATCGATAGTAACCCGAAAGCAGACCACATATCAGGTAAATTTTATGTCTGTGTCAAACCTAGTTTTCGTATACCCCAATTTGCATTTTTCATTTTCAAACGATACTTTTTCGACATGTTAGGAGATATCAATGATAATCAGAAAATTATTAAAGGAGAAATCACGAGTCCAGCAAATGCTAGTACAAAAATCAAGATCAAATTTGCAAATAGCTGTATGGCGGACTGTAATTGATGAAATAACCTAATTATATATACCAAGCTTAAAATTTTGTACGCTACACGCACGTTTCATCTAGGGACGCCAAATCAAAAATGTTAAAAGACCAAATAAAGTACGAAGTTAAAGAACATTGAGGAATTCCAGAAGATTTTGCAAAAAACAGCTAAGGTAATCTATTTCTGGGGTAAAAAAAAAATACTTATTCCTTCGGAAAATCCCGCACGCTGTATATAGAAAGTTGTTCAAAGATTTAAAACAAAGAATGACATTTTTTCCAAGTTGGAGCTGGTTCAGCAGATGCTGTAGTGGCTTCACGGCTGTCAGAGGATCCAGTCTTTGTTCTCCTTCTTGAAGCCGGTGTTTCCGAACTTGAAAAGAAATTTTCAATTGTACCAGGGCACTTTGGCAGATTGTTTGAAACAGAGGCTGACTGGCAATTCAAAACTGTTCCACAACGATACTCTCATTTTGCTCTAAAAGACAAGGTACGCCTTTACGTTTTAAAAATTATGTGATTTAAGAAGGATTAAGCTCATATAGATGTTTTATATTTTCATTCCATTCACCATAACATCTGATTAAAATACAGATCCAAAACCTGTGTTAAATCTGTGCCTGACAACTCACCGTTTTACTTTCTGTTCTGGTAATTATTACATCAGCCAATGAAACTTCAGCCTTCAAATTTTTAAGGGTACTTATGTATTCGACAAAACCAGAGGAACCCGAAAGGTCTTTAAAACAAAAAGTAGAATGGAGCGTTTTCAGATCCTTGTAAAATAAGCTTTAAAAAGAGAGGCGAAAGATACCAAAGGGACAGGATCTGTATATTAATCAGATCTGAAAAATAACATGCAAGGAGGTGAATGGTGTAACAAGTTTTTCCGGTGAAATAAATACTGTCACTATCATCAAAATTATACATATGGTTTTAATTTATGTAAAAGAGGGACGAAAGATAACAGAGGGACAGTCAAAGTCATATTATAAATTGAAAATAAACTGACAACGCCATGGCTAAAAATAAAAAGACAAACAGACAAATAATAGTACAGAAGACACAACACAGAAAACTAAAGACTAAGCAACACGAACCCCACTAAAAACTGGGGGTGATGGCAGGTGCTCCGGAAGGGTAAGCAGATCCTGCTCCATATGTGGCACCCGTCGTGTTGCTTATGTTATTACAAATCCGATAAATAGTCTAATTCGGTAGGTCACATTCGTGAAAAGGGAAGGGTATTGTAGTTACGAAATAAGGAACATATCCGATATCATCTGTAAAACGGTTATTCCATAACGGTCAACCAAGTCGTGATGGCGTCCGTAAAATTTACGAAGGGATGATTTCAACTTCACCATTTGGAACTCTTGGTTTAATAGCTTCCTTGTGAGCAGCAATCCTCTATCAAAGAAATCATGATAGGAAATACAAGCCCGGGAATATCGTATCAATTGGGAGATATATACTCCGTATGCAGGCGCTGCTGGAATGTTGCTACATAGAAATGGAAAGTTTACAATTGAGAAGCTGAAATCATCTCTTTTGTCGTAAAGTTTTGTTTTCAACCGACCCTCATTGTCAATTTCTAGATGTAAGTCAAGATATGATGCAGACTTATCTGTATCTGTAGTATCCTTTATCTCTAGTTCGATGGGATAGATTCGTTCAACATAGTCACCAAATTTTGTATTATTTAGTGAGAAAACATCATCTATATGGGACGGGGACCCAGTTATTTGCCCCATTGAAACGCATTGAAAATCATAGTAAATGAATGGAATGCTGTCCAATAAATAATTTAGATAGCCACATTGGGACTTCTGTTTCATGTTAGGCATTTGTTTCGAAGTTTCTAAGTACAATTTCAGTGCCTCATGACCGGCATTCCGTTGCAAAATTTTGTTTTGATTGACAACAGGGTAGGTCCGTCTACTTCCGGGGAAGAATAAAGGCTAGAATTTAGGCAATTTACTCTATGTACCGACGCCTGATTACATTTAAATCAATCAAAATGTTTACAGAAATTCAAGCTAGAAAGCCAACCCTTTCAAATAAATCTACATTCAGTTACAGAACTTGTGTAATAATAAAACTACACCATTTTAAATAAAAGTTATAAATTTTTTTTAAGAACTACATTCGTGGGTACCGGACTGGTTGCCGTAACTGGGATCCTATTCCATATAGCGGAACGTAAAGTTAAAGGATATTGCTAACTTCTTATCTTTCTTCCTAAGAAGTCCCTGTATGAAGTCAGCCTCATAATAATAAAGAAAAAAGTCGGCAAGAAGAGGGGCACAATTGGTTCCCATTAGAATTCCGACTGTCTGTTGAAAACACGTCCTCAAAACGTAACAAATATGTTGTCAATCAAGAAATCAAGCATTTTAATAATGTCAGTTTCAGAGAATTTTTTGTTTGGATCAGAGTGATTCTTTACAAAGTAGGATTTATCCTCCCAAGACAAGATACTTGTATCTACATTCGCCATTCTTTTAATGAAACAAAGTAATACCGACTCTTTCAATTTGTCTTTTAGTTTGGAATGGGAATACTTGTGTAAAGTGTAGAAAAGTCAAATGTTTTAATACTATTGCAAGATGAGAGAGTCTTAGATTGTATGTACTCTAAAAGATCTTTGGAATTTTTTAGTATCCACATCTGATTCACGCCACCTCTAGAATAGGCAGTTTCACAATAACTTTGGAGCCCGGCTTTGATTGCTGATAAAATAGATGTTAATAATTTAGAAAGAGGTTTCGTGGAGCACTTGGAAGACCTAGCAATATACCGTTGTTTGTAAGGACACTTATGTAGTTGAGGTATCCAATACAGTGATGGAAGATCCAGTTCTTCATCTTTGGTTGAAATTCTAAAGGAACATAGAACAGACCTATGATTATCCAGGATTTCCTCTTTGGTAAGTGTCGTGAGGGTATATGTTGAGTTTCCAAGTGAATTGTCAATACCTAATTCATTTATCAAGCAGTTTATGTAATGATATTAACACAAAAACAATGTTGTTAGGGGCTTTATCTGCGGTGACAACAACATATTTGTCATGGAGGTAGGACAAGTGTTTTGCAACATTTGGGTCTTTAAAATTGACGTAGCGTCGGTAGTGATAGACCTAGCCATTTAGTTTCTTAATTGACTAATTTGTATCAACGACCTCCACCAATAAAACTGGCCGCCACGAAATAATCCATTCGGAAAGAGTATCTACATCTTCTTTCTCGCGTTAAGCCCATTGCCTGGCATAATCCTCGACTGAATCCATCAGTATTTTGAAGTTTTATTTCCAATTGATGGATTTAGGCTCACGATATTTCGGACCTTTGCATGGATAACAAATTTCGGAGGGAAGTGTTATTGACAATATTGAGATCTCCGGTAATAACGTGGCCAGCCGGATTATATGTGAATTGGGAACTGGCAAAGGGGCAATCAGGAGGTTTAGACTTGAAGTCGTCAATGTTGAGATCCTGCAAAACGTGTTTGAAATTGAAAATTTTAGTTGCAATTGGTTTGGTATAGGTATAAGAAATTATTGGTACAGACTGATCTTTAAAAAAGGAGGTGTTTTCGACTGAACTAATTTGTGATGAAGGATATTGCCTAAGTTGACGCCATCGAGAACTTCGTTGGCAAAGGAAAGTTTAAGAAAAGATCTATTCTCTTTTCATCTTTTCCAATGCGAACTGGTTTGAAAAGTCTGTGACTTGCAATATCCGAAATGATAGCTGTAAGTTTGTATTAGTTTGAATGAGGGTTTTAACAGTGATGGCCAAACATAAATTGAACAGAGAATGAAGTTTTGAAAGGGTAATGAATAAAGTTTCGTGCGAATGTGATGAATACCTAACGGCTTTTGTATAAATGGGAGCAAGTCATTAACAGAGACATCATGCAAAGTAGGTGATGTATAATGACGATGACCATGACTGCGTCTACGTCGAGGAGTAGAGTTGAAAATATTCATCACATTCACTGAGCTACGGAAGGACTAGATAGAATACCTATACCATCAATTTTGTCATTGCAACCATACGGTGTCGCAGTTACCAATTGTCGAATCCAGTATTCCTCTTTTTGTCTACGGAGAGGCGTTGCAAGTTGAGGATTGTTAGTCTTGTGGTATTCTTATCGATAATACGAACTGTCATAGAAACGATGGAATGATCAGGCTGATTAAAATGCTGGTATAGAATGTCGTTTGCATTGAGGTTGATATCGGATCTATGGCCGCACATACGTTTGTTTAGCCTTCCTTTCGTTTCACCGACGTAAATCAATCCGCAAAGGTTACACTCTAATCCGTAGACGACATTTATAGATTAACAATTCAGATCATCGTAACTTCTAGTAAAATAAGACTTTTACTTAGATTGCTAGTGAATTGAGCATTTGTTATTAAAATTTCACAAGTTTTGCAGCCATTTGTTCTACATTTCGAAATGAGACAGTGTTGTTCAGTCATCAAAATCCAAAATGTCTTTAAGGAGAACTGAACATGGCTGTGTATGTGTACTATAGCTATTGTCACTAGTATGATGATCTGAATGAGTCATGTTTGGGATATTTGTCATGTCTGGTGATGAGGGGACACCTGCCGTATCAGACGACACCGAGTCCATGTAAGAGGTACGATTTGGGTTTAAAAAAGCACTCATCGCCTAATGCTACTTTACATGGTAACATATGGCATACGAAATAACTTATTCTTTCTTACCATCCCCAAATTTGACTGTGGAATAGAAACATAGTCACTTTGGTCTTCTTCCGACTGGCAGTAAATCCCTAGTCAAATTGGGGTGTCCTTTTGGCTGTGCGGGATTTACAAAAATGCAGCCACGTTCGGTCAGAATGGGGACAATAAACCTGATGCCTCGTGTTTAGAGAGTGCCACACTCTCTAAATGTCAAGTAGGCTTGCAACAACTCTTTATTTGGTCCCCATATAGCCTGTTATTATACATATTGTTTTTCCCTTTCCAATAAACCTTCATTTTCCAGTGGCAATCCAAGTTTCATCGACCGTCATCTCGGACCGCCTCTATTACAGGACCTACCTATTGTAATTATTGTTATTTTTTTCTTGTCCTGAACTGTATGAAATATTTGCCACTGGACGTTATACAACTAACAATCAATATATTTTACTATGTTTTCTTTTGTTTTTATTAGTGGGGATCGATTTAAATACGTTTTTACTATACTCTTTTACATTTAGGATTATGCATAGTTATCTTTCGTCATTAATGTGCTTTCGAAGCCAATATTTTATTACATTGCGCCTATCTTTTAATGTCATATTTCAGTGCTGATATGTTTATTGACCGATTGCAACTATATTAGATAAAACTTGTGTGCATATGCTAGAAGTCCTGTTTGATGAACAGCAGCCCTAATCGTTTAGTTACCAATCAATTACTCTTTACTTATATAATTAAACCAGGTGTCATCTTTTCCGCGAGGTAAACTGCTAGGAGGATCAAGTAGTGTGAATGGGATGGTGTTTTTCAGAGGAAGTCGGCATGATTTCGATGAATGGGAACATCAGGGATGTACGGGATGGAGTTACAAGGACGTTATGCCTTTCTTCAAAAAGATGGAGAAAATGAAAATTCCACAACTCGAAAACTCAAGTATGCAGAAGCAAGTAGGAAATTGATACATTAACGTCTTATAAAAGACAAACAAGGTTATTGTAAAAGTTTCTTTTAACTACATTGGTATAAGATATAACATATAGATGCGAATCTGAACCGGCTTCTGAGAGTACCACAATTTTTGGAATAAAGAAAAAATAAGTAATGTATTGCAGACTGATTTATCAACTATTTAAGCTTGTTCAAATCAAATTGTCAGCTTAGCCATTTAAGGGGAGATAACTCATATAGCAAAATGTTTATAAATGAATGATAGGAGAAATTTTCAATTTCTACTTGTAGCAAGAAAACAAGGTCAATGACACCATTTTTTATTTTTATTTTCTTAAAGCATATTTATCTTCTCATATTTTATTTAAAAATTTTATCTCATAGATTTCTTTTTATTCACAAAAAAGTGTTTTTGTATGAACAATCTATGCAAATTTGGGCAATTTTGCAAGACTTATCTTGAAAAATAGCACGGTGACCCATATTTTTTATTATATTTTTTAAAAAAAAACATGGAAAAATCTAAATTCTGACAATTATATGAAAATTCTATCAGAGGAAACATATACCAATGATCCACCTTAAAATTTATAAGATATAAAGTGCAGGGCATAGAATATAACATAGTTTTTTTCAAGAAATCTTTATTAAGTCACCATTGTTAATTGAAAAATGCATGCTAAACACTTATTAAAATAATACGCATAATAAACGTTTGTTTAAAAAAAGAGATTTTCGGGATAGCTGTTGTTTCAATATGAAGGTTGAAAATGTTCATGTGATCATTTAGTATAATTCCGACGAGTTTTTTTTACATGGAAAAATAAATAAATAAACAGACATGAATTATAAGGTTAGCACATGCACTAGTATATTGACGAACTAACTAGTTCTGTTCGATGACAAATTGTTAATTGTTGCTTTGTTTTTTCTGACCAAATCACTCAATCGAAATCCGACAAAATAACCGATTTCTATTCCCTCGGAGGTCCAAGCTGTGATTGAAATTATTTACATATTGTTTGTAATATAAATAACGATTCAATTACCAAACGCTTTGCTTGGATGGATTGCAAAACTACAAAATTGAAAATTGAATTTTTCTATCATCTTTCATTTTATTTATATTCGTCGTTGATTCTTTTTTTGCCATGGTGTTTTCAATAGAAATAAGAAGATGTGGTGTGAGTGCCAATGAGACAACTCTCCATCCAAGTCACAATGTGTAATAAGTAAACAATTATAAGTCAAAGTACGGCCTTCAACACGTAGCCTTAGCTCACACTGAATAGCAAGCTATAAAGGGCCCCACAATGACTAGTGTTAAACAATTCAAACAGGAAAACCAACGGTCTAATCTATATAAAAAAAACGAGAAACGAGAAACACTTTAATATGAATCTCATCAATAAACGACAACCACTAAACAACAGGCACTTTTTTTGGTTTGTTTTCGACTTTGGAGTTTGAATAACCCTTTGGTATTTTTTGCCTCTCTTTTATCTTTTCTGAATGGTTTTTCTCACATTTGAATGATTAAGTATTATAAAGATGTGGAAAAGATAGCACAGTCATACTTTATTTAATTTGTACATCATATCTTAATTTTATCATTTTTGTGGGTACCAATTTTCGTGGATTGAGGAAATCTTGCATTTTCGTGGATATTTGATTTCGTGGTTTTTCAAAAATCTGCATATAATCATACAGTAAATTTATAATTCGTTGAACATTTAAATTCGTGGTTTCCCTGTATCCACGAAATCCACGAAAATTGGTATCCAACGAATAATAATGAATCCACAATATGTGCTCCAATATAGGACGACTTCCCTTATCTTAATCGTCATGATAAACTTTCATTCCAATACAGGAAAACCTACAATTTCTCCATTAATGTTTGTTCTAATTATAGGTAAGATCAAAAATGTCTGTTGATACCGTTAACTGATTTCCTTTTATTATTACTATGCAATTATCTGTATGGTCAAAGGATGTACAATTTAGTATGTATACGTTTTGCTATCAAACATGTGTTTGACAGTGTCTGTTTATACTGTTCAAAGAAAGCTTTGCAACACTTCCATTGAAAGAAATGGGGGTCAAAGAAGAAAACTGAAAACAAATATGAAAAATATAGAGGGGGAAGTGTCCCTCCAAATTTTTGTTATCTTTTTTGGAGAGGGAAATGTTAGATTCACCTAGCGTCTATTTTGTTCGTTGTGTGCATTTTTGAACTATACTATGTGCAAATAAACTCATAGATACCAGGATCAAAATGTTGTACGGCAAACAAAAACATTTAAATGGACGAAGTTTAAAAGCATTGAGGACTAAAAGTTTCGAAGGTTTTGACAAGTACAGCTAAGTAATCTATTAATAGGGTAGAAAATTCTTAGTATTTCTAAAAATCTAAACAGTTAATTTATAATTATGACCATATCAATGATAATTCATGTCAACACAAAAGAGCGGACTACTTGGCTGGCAATATCTTCGGGGAGGAAACCTCCACCAGCAGTGTCATCGATCCAGTGATTGTAAATAAACTCGTCGTAGATACCAGGATCACAGTTTTGTAATCCAGACGCTCATTTCGTCCACTTAACAGATTCATGAGTGACGCTAAACAATGTTAAAATTTTGACCCTTTCCTTCAAAGTTTGCGAACAATGTAGCTGCCTGACATTTGATCATTATAACTTTATAATGTTTTACTTTATATACTTTTCAGTCAGAAGTGATGTTGCTAGACTGTTTTAGTAGTATATATTATATGATATACACAAGAAGAAGTTAAGAAAGATTCATCGTGAATAAATTTAAAAAAACACATTTCCATGATTTCTAGAAGAGATTTCTATTTTAAAAACTGATAAATCTGATAACCTATACAGGAAGGGTCTGCTAATATATGTAATATACGCTGCTCTTTTATTAATGCAGGTGTGCTCATATCGGCAGTGCCCAGTGCAACAGCTTATGGTAAGATCGGCATGAAAAGGAAAAAAAATAAAATGTTGGTAATAGACGGTATAATACCAGACCAGGGATTGACAAATCCAAAAAATAAATCACCAAAATTGTACATTTTTGAGACATTTGTTTATAAAACGATGCAATTTTTTTTCAAACTACATAAAGCAAAACAATATGCAAGGCAAATAGTTAATAACAACCCCGAATAGTTATATTTGAACGCTGCAACTGATTATTTGTTTGATCAATTTGAATATCATATTCAGTAAGAAAGTGGTAGAATGCGATAAATATTAGAACTTATAAATAAGCCTCCGATATTGTGTAAACACTTGGCTATTGTTACATATTGTATGATACCCTTTAGACATCTGTTGGTTTTTTGTCGTGTGGGTTGCTGTCTCCTTGACATAAAACCTAATCACCTTTTTTCCATTATATATTTTCTTTCAAAAACATAATAAATTACATAAAATTGTAACCCAGTGAATTACATAGGCATCATCTTTATTATTTAAATGATTATGAGTTGTCTTAGAAGTTCAACTACATTTAAGATTAAAGACGTCCATATACTAGCTCGTCAACACTTAGCTTAGGCGATTTCAGTATCGATCTAAATTAAATAGGATTAACATATATCCTACAGAAGGTCGAAGATTCATTAAGGCGCCATCCATCAATAACAAATGTGCAGCATAATAAAGCCAAGAGTGTTTAAAGTGGCGTTAAACACCAACAATCAATTAAATCAATGTAACCATTTATAAAAAAGAATTAAGTATTAGTTCATTCGGTCATTCAAGCAAATCAATAGTTTTTAGACTGCATAATTTTTGACTATTATTACAATGTCAAAATGTTGTATATACTATCTCGGGTAATCTTTGAACAGGTTTTATGCGAAAACATGATACTGTGTTTAGACGGACTTCTACTAGCTTACTATGCTGTATCAGTTTTACTAATTGTTGAAGGCCGTACGGGGGTCTATAGTTGTTAACTTCTATGTCATTTGGTCTCTGGTGGGGAGTTGTCTCATTGACAATCATACCACGTCTTCTTATTTGTTTTAATTTATACTTACATTTATAATTTGTTTTAACTTAAACTAATATTATTCTTTTAGACATATGTGGTGACCAACAACTATGTGATCGCCATGGGAAGTTTAACCTGCTAATTGGTTCATCTGGCATCTGTGTTTGTCATTTTGGTTTTACTGGATATTGCTGTCAAACAGGTGATGTATTGGGTTAAATTAGTTTGACTCGTTATATTTTAGCTTGAAATGAATATTGGACACATGACCAGGACATCGATTTAGTGTATGACATTTGCTGTTTACAATTGATAATATATCTTGGCCTTCTTTATGCATTAGCATGACTCTCTCACCTGATAAATCGGGATGCCATTAAAGACCGAAATTATTTCTCATGTTTCCATCCAGACAGAATGTTGGTCTTGTACATATTCTTTCATATTAAAAAGTTTTCGTCCTGAGTATGCCACCAAGAGTGACTGGGGAATAGAAGTATGGTCACCATTGGTCTTCCTTCGACCGGCAGTAAAACCATCGCCAAAGTGGGGCGTCCGTTTGGCTGTCTGGGATGTAAAAGTAGGCAGCCACGTCCGGTAAGAATGGGGACGTTTAATCCGATGCCTCGTGTACAAAAGGTGCCAGTCTCTTTGAACGTTTAGAACCCTTGTATCAACTCTTTGAGGGATTCGTAGGTGGTCTGTTGTAAGGCTAAATGTCTGTTCCTGTCCAACATACCTTCATTTTCTCGTGGCAGTCCAACTTTTCCGGCCTTCAATCAAGGACCTACCTATTGTATCTTTTGCCCTGAACATGCATGAAATATTTGCCACTGGACTTTAAGCAACCAACAATCAATCATCCTGAGTAAGGATTAACTGTTGACAATGTTAAGGTACAGTTACCAGTTATAACCAGACTAGCCGGACTATTAAGATGATTAATGAATGGAAAACTTGCACAGGTTTTTTACATGTAAGATTAAAATCGTCCATATTCGCAATCTGCAACACTTATTTGTAGTTGAGACTTTACTCGCAAAAGTTGTGGTATAGGTATAAGAGATCATTAGATCACTCTTATATTTAGAAGGGTATAGGGACAATTTTCCCTGTATTTGTTTCCCTAGAAAGATCAGAATATAGAATATGTAGAAGGTGTCAAATCGTACAGGAATTTAAGGAGTCTATACCATATACTGTTTACATTTGTCAACAAGTTTACATATTCCATCTATTCCGAATGTTATTTAACCTGTACTACGTGATCCCTTTGAAGACATTTTGATTTAATGCAAAAGAGGGACGAAAGATACCAGAGGGACAGTCAAACTCATAGATCGAAAACAAACTGACAACGCCATGGCCAAAAATAAAAAGACAAACAGACAAATAATAGTACAGATGACACAACATAGACAACTAAAGACTAAGCAACACGAACCCCACCAAAAACTGAAAATTATACATCATTGTACATGTTATACATGTTTTCGGAAGAAAAAATAAATCGTCAACCAATATGTACATTCTTTAGCTTGACTCTGAAAGACAATCTATAGATTTATTTCCTTCATATCTTTGATTCGGTAAATGAGTTCCTCATACATATGTTTTTTTTTTTTTCTTTTTTTTTTTTTTTTTTTTTTTTTGGGGGCACAATATCTGTCAAAACTGAAGTTAGGAGCTGTACATGTAGTTCAGTGGTTGTTGGTTGATGTCTGTCATACTTGTTTTCGTAAAAAAAGGCCGTTAGTTTTCATGTCGGGGCCTGTTATAGCAGACTATATGGTATGGGTACTTCTCATTGTTGAATGCCGTACAGTTGTTTATAATTGCTTACATCAACTTTGGTGGATAGTTGTCTTTTTTGCAATCTTACCACATCTCCTTATTGTATATTAGAAATAGGCAGTTATATTCAATTAGTAGTAATTTCATAATACACACACGTAGATGGTTAAATTGTTTTTTAAAGATTAGAAATCAGCCGTAACAACAATCAAACAAACAATATTTTATCTGAGTCATATTCCCCAATGCCAGCCGGTTATTGATGGGCAACATTCGATATTATAGCTACAAGAATGTACTGATTTGCATGCTCATAGGATTTAATAACGTGTTATAATCGATTTTAATCGAGATTTATTTATGAATAAAAACGGAGATCAACGTTTTACATTAAAGTAAGTGCGTGGCTTTTGTGTAGACGTTTGCGTTTTACTATGTCTAGAAACTACTTTAAATTATACTCTCTACAGAATTAAATTTATTATGTTTTAATTAATTTTTAATTAAGAAAGGAATGAATGTGCCAGTAATCCTTGCCAACACTCTGGGATATGTCAAGACGGTGTCAACAAGTACACGTGTTCCTGTCCACATGGGTATGCAGGCGTTCATTGTGACATTGGTAAGTCTTTTTTTTTCAGCACATGTTTTTTTCAGTCTAATTAATATTTTTACCACTTTTTGTCTGTGTCATTGTATGTCCGCGATTTGTTAAATAGGAAAAACTGTCGATCAGATTTCTTTGTTTTTTGATAATGCAATTCTTATTTATTTTTTTTTTTTTCCTGTTGGGGATTTTTTGTCATAGGTTGTGTTTGCTTGTTTATATTCATTTATATAGCGGTTTATTTTGTTCGGGTGCACAATTCTTAAATAGAAAATTGTTTTGACTGTGGCAAACTCATTAACTTCACATGTTCCTTTTAAACACACCAACTCTTATTAGTTGCAGTTAAAATTTCCCATCAGTTATCCTGGTCGACTAACATCACGGAACCTACCTATTAAATGTATTGCTGTCGATTTGTTACTTCTAGATGCATGAAATATTTGCTACTAAATATAATGAAATCGTTAATCAGTTCAATCGATTACTACAATTTCAAATCAACATTCGTAACGGAGAAAGACGAGGGTCAAACACAAAACTCTTTGATCGATATTGTGTCTTTTCGGCTGAAGTATAAGAATACTAAAGGTTTAATAGAGATAACATTGGATGGACTGCTTTGCTTTATTTCTAAAGGCCAATAGATTTGTTTTTTTTTTTTTTTAAGAAGCACATTTTTCAGGATGTGCGATTTAAATATTTGAAGGAACTTGTACATTTCGAAACGTCGTATGTATGTGTACCTACATTTAATAGTCATGAATTATTGATATCAGCACACTCTGGCATAATTTTATTTTTTCTTAAAGATATAGATGAATGTTCAAATAACCCATGTTAAGACAGTGAGATGTGCATAGATAAGGTAAATAGATATAAGTGTGTCTGTAGACCAGGGTTTACCGGAAATCGTTGTGAAGTAGGTAAGATATCTTACAATATAAAACATTATTCTCAAAATTTGTTGGTTATTTTGTACGATCAAATAACAGGATCACATGATGAATTTTATCTTTACCATTGTCATCAATACATCCAATAGACTCTTACAGTTCATTTGTTCACTTACTTTTTGTAGAATCAAAGCTTTGTGCTTCAACATATACTGTTAACTAGTTTACATGACTGAAATGATTCATGAATCTCAATGTTCATCTTCGGTCGTTTTCCGCAGGTTATTTTATTAACCAATGGTTATTGTGTTTTTTTTTTCAGTTTTGCAAAGAAGTACAATGCCACTCCCAGTCAGAAAAGGTCATTTAAAGGACCTCTGTTACACATTTAAAGCGTTCAGGTAGCTTATTGTAAATATTTTACGTGTGATTACATAATGTTCTATACACAAGAAATTATATCATTGTAAAATATATTCATATATGTATATTAATTTAAACTTCAACTAAAGATATAGACGAGTGTGCCAGTAGCCCATGTTTACACGACAGTACTTGTCAGGATGGAATAGATAATTATACGTGTGTGTGTCAGTCTGGATATTTTGGAGACCACTGTGAACAAGGTAAATATTCTAATTTTGGTGTTCTTTATTATATTTCAAAATTATTATATTGGAAACAGACTTTGATATATAACAGAAATTCACAAAACTTAAACTGCAATCTCTGTTGCGATCTTCAGAAGTATTATAATATTCCTTACACAAACAGGAAATGTACAGATCAAACATTTTTTCTGTTACACGTATATACAGATAACCTCTTGTGAGTTGCGAATAATATATATGTTTGGTTTACGATAAATATAAAAAATAAGAAGATGTGGTATGATTGCCAATGAGACAACTCTCCATAAGAGACGAAATGACTATATAACAATTTATAAAGCCGTCGAAGAATTCTTATAAAAAACTATAATAAACAGCCCGACAGAATGACGTACGTAAAACAAGACTAACATATAACAAACAATGGTTCGAGAGAATTGTTATATCGTAGTGCATTTATTTAAGACAGAAAACGCAAATTTAAAAAATCGCACCTGCTCTATCCAAAATAGATTTTGTACTACTATTGGGATAAATTATATCAAAATTAGTCTATAGGCTGTCACTCAAAATAATGACAATTTTATGTCAAGGGGGTGTATAGTACAGTTTGACAGTTTCAGATCTAGACATACTAATTTTTCCCTTTTCAGACTGGACCAGATCACCACTTTACCTACATGTAAACATTACTCCAAATTGTTTATACATGTAATTTCACCCACATACTAACTATTTTATGCATGACATATAAATAAATGAATTTAGAAAGGTGTAAAACAAAATGTGCGCAAGTTTTACACTTTCCTCACTAGGGACTCTATTTGTCAACGAAAATCAAAATCAGATACACATTACAATAAAATATAATATTTATGTAGTAACAGGAAACCAATAATTAAATAATTTAGGTAAATTATTAGTCTAAGAACACATTTAGCTGGTACGTATTTTATAACTAATATATACATACAGATATAGACGAATGTGCTAGTTCCCCTTGCAAACATCTAGGCGCTTGCCATGATTGGATCAATAGCTACACTTGTAACTGCATCTTCGGATATACTGGTGACAACTATGAAAAAAGTAAGATTATATAGGAACTTCAATTTTGTATTCTTTAATTTTTTAGGTCTTTTTTTCTCTATTCGTAATATTTGTTGCCCATCATTCTCTATTCTTTATTTTTTTGGCCGATTTTTCTCTACTTTTTATATTTTTTGGTTTAATTCTGCACTTTTTACCCATTATTCCCTATTCTGTAAACCCCATTTATACCCTCTCATATAGAAGCTAACGTGTGATTACAATACATAGAAGAAATTTGAACGTTTTGAATATTTTAGGGCAAGTATATCTATGTTCATGTGTGATAAGGCAAGATTATTTATTTTCAACTTAATTGGGACCAGAGTATTTATTTCTGAAATCTACCAGCAACCTCCCACACCCCCGCCCACAACTCAGAATCAAATGCTCGTCCCCTAGTTACCTGCAGTCTAACTTAAATGTAGGAAAACTGAATTAGAATCGGTATCTTACGAGATATTAAAAGATGTTTAAATAAAAAAAAAAAAAAAAAAATAGAACGTACATATTGTTGCAGATATTAATATTGACAACTGTATAGGCAACCCTTGTATTTACGGTGTTTGTATTGACGGAATCAACTCTTATACTTGCACCTGTAGGGATGGCTTTACCGGGGAAAATTGTGATAAAGGAAATTGGTCCTTTTTAAAAGGTTGATATATCCAATTTGTGATAAAATGAAAATTAAAATGGAGAATGTATCCATGGGACACAGATGATGCTTGCATATAACGTTATAAAGGGTCATAACTCGAGAACGGTAAAAGTGACGCCAAATCTGACTTGATCTGTATTTTGTGGTAATAAGCATTGTGTATAAGTTTCGTAACATTTGGTTGAGACAAACTAAAGTTAGAGAACAGAAACCAATTTTGGGACGGACGTACGGACGGACAAGGGTAACATTTAATGTCCCCCTCGATGATGGCAGGGGCATAACAAAAGTTAACGCAATGGAGATTAAGAAATTGTCAACGAAACTGTATTTATATTTAATATCCTACTACCATTTAAATTACACAAAAATATATCAATGAAATTTATTTGTATCAGATTTTATCTTGTAATATGACATATATATATATATATATAGATGTATAGTACTCTCTATAACATGTATAAGATAATATATTTCTCGTTTAGAAATTGACGAATGTTCTAGTCAACCATGCAGGAATGGCGGAACCTGTGTGGATCAATTGAATAGGTATACGTGTATTTGTTTAGCAGGAGATACCGGTAAAAACTGTGAAACAGGTATTTTATGTACTGTAGACGGATTTATAACACTAGTTATTTTCAACAACGACTAATATTATCATTTGGATACATATTATTTGACATAAAACGATTTTTTTTTATTTTAAACAACACGAGAGTTGAAATATTTTTTTGACATCATAAATACAAATTATGGATTCGTCGTATTTTGGTACCAAGCTTCATGTGAGTGTTTTATCGTGTGATGCTTATTCAAAACAATTTCTCGTCAACTTTCTGTTTACCAATCACTTGTATACTGTTATCCGTAATGGCCGTGTAGGAAATTATTGTGGCATTATTGTTTCTGGAACAACGAATAGGAGCTTCTTTAATTTGGTTTCAGTGCTCAAATGTACGCATCCATTAGTCATCAATTTCCTGTTTACCAAATACTAAGGGGGGTACAATTAGTGAGCAATGACCTACTGTTCTTCTCTTATTTCAAAGGTTCTTCCGTCACGGAAGTTCCTAAGGTTTTACTTATTGATGAGAAGTATGTGACGGAAGGAGTAGCTCTCGTTAAAATACCCTGTACAGCTGAAGGAATATCTATTCCAAATATATCATGGAATACCATTAATGTAAGTTGTATTATAGACAGGTGAGTAAAAAGGAGACTTTAGGTATAGCCATATATGAACCAGGTTATATATTTCTTTCCAACTAGAGGTATGCCACTTTTTATCTCGCCTTGACGGAGTCAAAAAGCGAGACATAGGTATGCTGTTTTCGGCGTCGGCGGCGGCGTCAACAATGTATTAGTTTGTGATTAGGTCTAGTTTATGGTGAACCACTAGTGGTAGGTCAATGATATTTAGTATGCAGTCGTATACGCATTGGTACATCTCATTACCATGGAGATTATTTGGCCCCAACCCTCAGTCATGGTCTAATGACTTTGAAACTTTGCTTAGTTTACATGTATTAGTTTGTGATTAGCTTAGTTTCTGGGAACCACTAGTGGAAGGTCAATGATATTTGGTATTCAGTTGTATAAGCATTGGCATATCTCATTTCAATGGAGATTATTTGGCCACGCCCTCTGTCATGGTCTATTGACTTTGACATTTTGCTTAGTTTTAATGTATTAGTTTGTGATTAGGTCAGTTTCTGGGGAACCACTAGTGGTAGGTTAATGATATTTTATATGCAGTTGTATAAGCATTGGCATATCTCATTTCCATGGAGACTTTTGACCACGCCATCAAGGTCTATCTACTTTGGCATTTTGTTAGTTTTCATGTATAAGTTTGTGATTAGGTCAGTTTCTGGGAACCACTAGTGGTAGGTCAATGATATTTTGTATGCAGTTGTATAAGCATTGGCATATCTCATTTCCATGAAGACTTTTGGCCACGCCCTCTGTCATGGTCTATTGACTTTGAAATTTTTGCTTAGTTTTCTAGTATTAGTTTGTGATAAGGTCAGTTTAAGATTAACTGTAAGTGGTAGGTCAATGATAATTGTTATGCAGTTGTATAATCCATAGCACTTCTCATTTCCATGGAGTATATTTGGTCCTTACCCTCAGTCACGGTCTATTGACTTTGAAACTTTGCTTAGTTTACATGTATTAGTTTGTAATTAGGTTTGGGTGAACCACTAATCTTAAGTCATTGATATTTGGTACGCAAAAGTATTGGTATTCGCAAGTTTCGTTTCAACGGAGATTATATAACCCCACCTCCTCATTACGGTTCATTGACTTTGAAATTTTTACATAGTTTACAAGTTAATGTTTGTGTTAAGGTTTGTTTAACATGTTTAAAGGGAACGACTAATGAAAAGTCAATGGTATTTGGTATGCAGTTGTTTTGGTATTGGCACATCTGATTTCCATGGATATTGTTTAGCCCTGTACCTTCAGTCCTGGTTTATTGACTTTAAATATTTGAGTAACTTACATGTTAAAGTATTGCTATTTTAATTTCATCCTATGCATTATCAAAATAACAAATAGGCGAGACATATCCCTGTGTTAACAGTTTATTTAGTATAGTGTCTAGTGGGAAAGCAACTTAATGGCACCATGGATACACATTGTGATGTTAGCATACGATCTTCAATAATAGAAATGGGTCTGTTCATACTATCAATAGAGTTTAACAAATATCTGTTTTCCGCAGCACACGTCTTTTTCAAAGACTAACCTCAACAAACAAAATATTAGCATGTATCTTAAGACGTAACTTAAACAAATGCGTATTAAATCTTGATCAGTACGATACAAAGATATATGTATAGAAGAATGAAAATCAATGATCCTACATCTGCTTTAAATGTAATGTCTGTGAGTATACTTTTTTTTTTGCTTAATGTCAACATCATCAACTGAATAAGTAACACTTTTTTTATCTTAACCAGATGCTGAAAATTTATAAACCAACGTGATGGTTCGATATTTTAGCTTTCGATTGTTCACTAAAGGTTAAAGAAGTTATAGAACGTAAATATTATAATACTAGAGTGTCTCGTCAGATTTCTTAACCTTTTCTGCGTTTTGGGTTGTTTTAGGGGACGTACTGTATCGTTGATATCGGCACTTTAAATCTAGACAAATGTGTTCTAACGCCCATGCTCTGATAATAGTATTTTAAAAAGATAAATGGTATGAGATTACACTACTATACGTTGTTTTACCATGGGATTGGTTCGTATGTTCACATAAAAGCAGTGAAATCATCTGATGTCTATAGAAAAACTAATTTCAACGGAGCAATTAATTTATATCGAATTTCAGTCTTTGAGCGAGTCTAGGCTTTTCGACTTTGTTTCACTTCTGCCAATGTTTCATCGTTACTTTAAATTAAACCCAAATGGGAATAGAAAGATTGTCATTTTGGTATTCTTCCGACTGGCAGTAAAACTCTTGGCAAAGAAGCGCGTCCGCTTGACTGTGTGTGATGTATAAATACACAGCCATGTCCGGGCGGAAAGGAGACGTTATATATATATATTCCTTTTTTACAGAGAGTCAAGCTCTCTGCACGTTTAGAACCCTTGCAACAACTATTTAAGGGCCCGTATGTGGCTTTTTGCAAGGCGTAATGTCTGTCCTTATCCAATATACCCTCATTTCTGGAGTACAAAATTTTAATCCTGGTATCAATGATGAGTTTATTCCAAGTGGCAGTCCAAATGTCCTTCCTTTCATCCAGGTCGACCTCCTTTACTGGACCCTGTTGTGAATTTGACCTCGTCCTCAACATGCATGAAATATTTGCCACTGGACGTAAGGCTATCACCAATCAATCAATCTTTTTAAGTTTATTATAACTAAATATTAAAAAGTTTTGTAATACTCACATTATTTCCGTAGGGTGTATTTCAACCAAATATGGAACAAATTGCTCACTTTTTGATTATTTAGAACGTAACGAAGGCAGATGGAGGTTACTACACATGTACAGCAACAAACCGTGTTGGATCCGATATTAAAGCCATACGTCTTATCGTGATTGGTAACCTCAATTTATTATGTTCATCATGTTCATGTTATTTTTATATATGTTGAATCATTACCTTACGCTTACAACTTCGACGAGATAGTCTAGTACTTGTAATTATAATACATGAACATGGCCAAGCAATATTGTTTACACCGATTCAGTGGACCAATTTTACCTTTACATTATTTTAACTTTTATCCGTTTAAGCCATCACATTCGTTTTCATATTCACCATGTTATCCTTTCAAGGTTGTTTTTTTAATATTCTTTCAATATTTGCGCAGAGGGTAATGACTCCCATTTAAAAATGATTTTGTTTAAATGAACATTTTATTGAATATTGTGAGGAATCGCCCTACAACTTGCAAAGTGTAATTGATCGACTTTTTTATAGTTTGTAACGGACCTGATACAAGCCGTATTTTATTGTAAAACTTCTATTATTAGAGCACATTACTGCACCTGTAATACAAGCTAATTCTAGAGTAGAAGTACAGTTAGGCACCGAAGCAGTTTTAGTTTGCAATGTAACTGGTTATCCTTTGCCGGATATCAAATGGGAATACAATCACGTAAGAAACACATTTTCTTCTGACGTTATAAAGATTATACCACCAAATAGTAGAAAAAAATGTATTTTAGAAATTTGCTATAAAAAGGGATTTTCAATTAAGATTAATTGCACTGCAGTCATTTAAAGTCGCATGAATAAAACCGGATCTTAATACGTCAATGAGACAATAAATAAACAACCTAAAATGATGAAATAGTACAGCTGAATTAATTAATCTGGATATAAATCTAATTTGATATATGTTTAAATTTAAAACGTGTTTTAAGATATAAATCATTTGGTTGTCATGTTAAGAGTACACTGTACATGAAATTTTCATTCTTTCATATTCTTCAAAAATGATTACAGAACACACCCCACCCCTGTAAAAATAATGTGTGTTATTCTAGTCCAGTTTCATATTATAATTTACCATTAAATTTAGAATATAATGACACAAATAGCCCCCTTTCAAGATACTTTGGCTAGGTCCTGAGGAATGATGAACTTTGGTACAATATACATAGTTGAACGATGAAGTTGAAAATATGAAATAATACGTACCATTGATTTTTTTCTAGCACTATTTTTATAACATCGAGTTAAATCTGCATACATTTAATTGCCAGAATAAGCAAATTCCAAATATAACCATTTCTGGTGGAACTCTTCGCATTCCAAACGTGTCAGATGCAGCAGCAGACACATATATCTGCATAGCGACAAATGATGCTGGATCAGCACGTGCAAATATCATGCTGGAAGTAGTTAACAGTATGTTAAGTTTATTTTTTTATTTAAGGCAACATGCATACTCCCAATGTTGTACAAATATTGTTTCATTGTTCATGGCTTTCTATTTTCAAAACTTATTTTGCAAGTAAGTGAAGATGTTTATTAGTATTGTTTTATAAACAAATTGCCATTAAAGTCATTCTTGCCAATATTGATAGATTGGTAGCTGTTGAGTCTTTTTGACTCCGCCTCAGCACAAAAAAATAGTATTGCATAAGTTCTTGCAGAGACGATTGAAAATCAAAATAAAATGCTAATAAGAAAATATTCCAATCCATCACTACTGAGTAATTATATCGTCTAAAAATAGTTATATGACATTATTTGTTGCTGTTCCTACTTTTTTCTGGATCCTTTTTGGTACTTATCTGTTGTATTAGCTGGTTGTCGTCTTTCTATGGTATTGTACATAAACCTCTTAAGTACAATATGAATTCACATTCACAAAAAGGATTAAATTAAGCAACAAGTGTTATATTAATGTGCCTGCTTAGACCTCTTGACTTCATTTAGCTCGTTATATGGAGCGAGTAACCGTTAATAACCTGATGTGGTTTCACACTCTTTGTGTATACGATATTGCATTTTTACTAAATAATATAAAATGACACGTGGAATGATTGCCATTAGAAGATTATCCATTTAACACATAACAAGTTTATTAAAAATATCCTTAGTAACTACAGAAAACCGCTTGGACTTAACAATGTGAAAAATTAATACTGTATAGAAAGCTATGCAAAATCCAAAAATAACAATTGAGAATCAATTCAAAAGAGTTAACTACCGGCTTGATTTAAGCTAATTGCATAAAATAAAAAACGATTACTGGTGTCGGTAACCGGAGAAAACCACTAGACTACAGGCTTGGATATTGTCAACATCCATATAATTTGTTTCTGAAAGATATTACCCTCAAGGGTGTCTGGGGAATAGAAATATGGTAATTCTTTGTCTTTTTCCGACCTGCATTTATACCTGGCGGGGTCTTCGTTTTTCTGTGCTGATGTTTAAGTACGCAGCAACCATGTCCGGTCAGAATGGGGACGTTAAATCCGATGCCTCTGCAACTGTCTCTGCATGTTAAGAACCATTGCAACAACTCTTAAAGAGGTTTGTAGGTGGCCTGTTGCAAAAGCAAATTTTCATTCTTTCCCAATATACCCTCATTTTCCAGTGACAGACAAAATTTGGCTGACCTTCAGCCCGGACGGCCTCTATCACAGAACCTACCTATTGTATATATTGTGGTAATTTGTGCTCGTCCTGAACATACATGAAATATTTGCCACTGGACGTTAAACAACCAACGATCAATAAATCATAAAGTATCAATACCGAAAATCAACAAACACGACGAAAAGAACGTTTAAACACTTCCAATAGTGTTAGTATACGCAAACGCAACGAAAATGATTTAAAGTGAAATATTTTTAATTCGTTCATTCAATTGGAAAAATTAATTTACCTTGTTTACTTATATTGCATCTGTTATCTGATATTGTTTTATCTTGGTTTTATCAGTTTACAGGCCACATCTGATGTTTCGCTCATATTATGGTTAACAGGCCACATTATAACGAAGTTGATATACTAAAAAGTACTAGGTACGAAAATGCGATTTAAGATTGGTAATGATAATCTGTATGTATTATTTACATAATCACCAACTTGGTTACATGTATTTAGTACTTTAGATTCTTGAATGTTAATACTTTTTACAGACGGTCCAAAAGTTGTGCTACCTCCACATTCAGGGTCCTTTCATGCCCACCAGTCTCACAATTTTACTTGCAAAGCTACGGGATATCCAGATCCCAACGTCACCATGACATTTTACACGGTGAGTAAACACAAAGATATATAATTTAATGATCAGTGTAATCAATGGCATACACATTGGAGTAGGTTCACGAAGGAACAATATTGGCTCTACATTATAAATACGAAAAGTTCAACTTCAACAGTACAAGTAAGATTTGATTCTTGAATATGTAAAAATTTCTGACTTATTCAAAATCAACAACTTCGTACGAATTAGTCACCATTGTGCACTTATATTGAGTATCATAATGTTGACGAACGTTTTGGCTAAATGTTTATAGTTTTAGCGTAGAAATACATTGGCCACATGCAAGTATGGAACGCCACAGCTGTCTTATGTGGAACTCTGATATTACTTTATGTTGTTTTATTATTACTTGATGATATTTTGTCTTTACTTAATATGGTTTTGACATTACGTAATGATGTTTTGATATAACTCAATATGGAATAGTCATTACTTAATGATATTTCGATATTACACGATATGGTTTCGTATTGACTTGATATAGTTTTGTCATTACTCAATATGGTTTTGTCATTACTTGATGTGGTTTCACCATTATTTAATGTGGTTGTGTCATTAGTCAATGTGGTTTTAACATTACTTGATGTGAATGTGACTTAACGTTATGTAGTTGTTTCATTACATGATGTGGTTTTGTTATTTCGTAATGATGATTTGCCTATTCTTTATATGGTTTTAACATTACGCAATGATGTTTCAAAATTTGACGATTTTACACTACATGATGTGTTTGTTTCATTATTTGATGTGGTCCTGTCATTCTTTGATGTGGTTATTCCATTACTTGATGAGGTAAAACCACGTGACCAATTCGGAAAAAATATGTTCTATTTTTAAACAGATTTCAATATATCGTTTGTATTATGTGCTTTGGATGGGTATCGCTATCCATTGAGTTAAAGTTCAAATTAAAGTTCGAGTGGTTGTTCAGAGTTATTTGGTATGAAAAAGGGAACGGCAGATAATAATAAGAAAAAAGTATTAAAAGTTTATAGTATTTCGGACATAATTGGGATATCCCAAACCACTTGGTCCTGTTGTTTTATCCTAAGTTCTCAAACGGAAGCAGTATTTTGTAATAAATTTGTAAAATATTCCATGGAACCCTGTGTTTCGCCTGATATTGCTGCTGTAAGTGTAAAAGCGTCATGTTGATCGGCTGTACATTTATCTATACATTTATCGGTAAAAAAACCAAAAAAATGTTTTTCTGTAGATGCTTTTCTTGAAATTGAGGAATAACTCCTATACAAGTTTTAAAACACTTCATGGAGGTTTACAAATTTATCATGTCAAAACAGTTAACATGTAATTCGGTTTTATTTAACTAAAACAAAACTGTATGGTTTTCAACAATGAGCAAAACCCATACCCTATAGTAAGCTATAAAAGGTCCCGAAATGAAAATGTAAAAACTAGAAACCTAACGATCTATAGATAGATAGATAGATAGATAGATACTTTATTCTCTAAAACTAAATGCAAGTTTACAGAGAAACATACAATATAAATACAGATACAATAGTCGAGGTAAACAAATCCAGTATGATGTTCTAAAAGTAATATACATGGCATACATGTTTAGTAACATGTATAATGAAAGGTTAAACTCAATAGAAATAAAAAAATGGAGATGGAGACGCCGACGCCACTATCGACGACGAAATATAGGTTTGTTGTGTCTCACTGCCGCTACATTGATGTCGCAGGCTCGACACAAATCAAAAGACTTAAACTTTATTGTTAACAAATGAAACACTTCAAATCAACTCACACTAAAGTTACAGGGAAACGGGGGGAGGGGGCTCGGACTAAGCGACAAAGCATCAATACTATAAAACAAGAATTCTCCGATTTTTTTTTAGCGTAAATGATCATTTGAACTTATACGAATATCAATCTTTTATTTGTAATCAATTGAATTCCCTGATCTACCTCGCACTAATTGAAAAATAAACTTTTTGGAATGTCTGTTTCATATGTGACGACGGACATGTTCCAGTGGTCGTAACCATAAAACCGTCATCTTTTCCTTGAATGTAAACTACCAAATAAAACCAAATCACTGGGTTTGTACTTTCTCGAAAACACGACGGGTGCCTTTCTGGAGCATCCGAGATCACCCCGATGGATTTATATTACCCAGTCATACCGATCTATTGAAACAGCCAAATGAAACTGTTTTGTATGCCACCGCAACTGAAAGTTGGGGGGGGGGGATATTGTTTTACCCCTGTCCGTCCGTCCGTCCGTCCGTCTGTCCGTCCGTCCGTCTGTCCGTCTCATTATGGGTATATAGTTATTCCACATAACTCCTCCTAAAGTTTGAATCCTAGGAAGTTTTCTCTTTACTGTCTGTTTGTACATATATTGAAGGTGTGCATGTGGTCAGGGTTTTTATTTTTATTATCTTTTGCTCTTTTGGGAGATAAATGAACATTTTTTTGTCATTTTTGGGGTATAAGCAGTTAAATGAGTTGAGTGCGGGGGCATCACTTTGTCTAGTTTACATTTTTTTCTCGTATTGTGCTGTTACACAACTGTAACAGTCCGATGTAAGGTTAGGATTTAGCGCTCACATACATGTTAAACTCCGCCACGTGCACTTTCTTTATGTACCTGCCCCAAGTCAGGAGCACGAAGTTCAATTGTTGTCGTTGCATAAATGTGTGTCATTTCTTTTTTGTAGATTGTCTATTTATAAATGAGACCGTTTGTTTTTTCGTTTGAATTTTTTCACATGTTGCATGGTGGCCTTTTGTAGCTGACTATACGGTGTGTTGAAGGCTGTACGGTTGCCTATATATGATTTCTTACATCCACTGCATTTAAACTCTGATGGATAGTTGTCTCATTGTCAATCACACCACATCTAACTTTATTTCAACTTCTATGTTGCGTTTTGTATACTGTAACATTGTTTATATTTTGTACGCATACCGCGGGGCCCTCTTTTCGGAAGCCCGAGCAAAAGTCCTTGTTCCGCGATAGAAAATTTAATTACGAACTCATATAAGATAGCTCGAATTTCAACTCAAAATCTTAATTAATCTAAATGAGACTTAAATTCGAATCTTACTCAAACTCTACCTCAAAAAATGACTCAAATTTAATGTTGGAACTAGAACTCTACCTCAGTTAAATGTGACTCAAACTCGATGTCCAACTCGAAACTCAATGCTAACTAAAACTTTAATTCTAATAATGACTTGAATTCGAAATCGAAGACTAACTCAAAGTTTAACTCAAACAGTAACCCGAACTTTAATTTGAACTCTTGATTCGATGGATGGCCACACTCATCCAAGGTACATACAACATGGAAATCTATCTAAAAATAGAACAGGTTTTTCCGAATTGGTCACGTGATTTTACCTCATCAAGTAATGGAATAACCACATCAAAGAATGACAGGACCACATCAAATAATGAAACAAACACATCATGTAGTGTAAAATCGTCAAATTTTGAAACATCATTGCGTAATGTTAAAACCATATAAAGAATAGGCAAATCATCATTACGAAATAACAAAACCACATCATGTAATGAAACAACTACATAACGTTAAGTCACATTCACATCAAGTAATGTTAAAACCACATTGACTAATGACACAACCACATTAAATAATGGTGAAACCACATCGAGTAATGACAAAACCATATTGAGTAATGACAAAACTATATCAAGTCAATACGAAACCATATCGTGTAATATCGAAATATCATTAAGTAATGACTATTCCATATTGAGTTATATCAAAACATCATTACGTAATGTCAAAACCATATTAAGTAAAGACAAAATATCATCAAGTAATAATAAAACAACATAAAGTAATATCAGAGTTCCACATAAGACAGCTGTGGCGTTCCATATGCAAGGTACACCATAATGTATTGTCAGGACGAAGTCTAATATACATCTTTGTATAACAAATTTGTTTTGGTCAGAGGGTGTAATCAGTGGTATTCTCAGAAGAAAATTGACCTAACAAATGAATAAAAAAGGGACAATCTAGCAAAACGCTTGTGCAATATTCTTTTGAAACTGTCGAAATAGGTTAAATAAAAAACAGACAGCTATTTTATCAAATTTTCTATATTTGAGGTTTTACAAATGACATTTCAAAATAAGGGCCAAATTAATTTGATACCACATTGTAATGGCCAAGCCGCCTGGATTTACTGATGCATTGACAAAACAAAATCAGGGCTCCTTTTCTCCTGAAGTCAAACAAGCAAAGTTATAAGTACGCATGCACGTTCGTTCCAAAATGGGAATTTAAAACGATGCCACAAATAGAAAAAAAAGTACAACAAAAATTCTGAAATCCAAAGCAAATTCAAAAAGGGGAAATCCATAAAAACTAACAAAACCAAACGCTATCAACACACTTACGAAACAAGCGAAAAAACAACTGCCATATTTCTGACTGGTACAATCATTTTTCGTTAAAAAATGGTATGTTGAACCTGGTTTTATAGCTAGCTCAACTTATAACTTGTATGACAGTTGTTTATATTTCCGTTTTATTGACAAAATTAGGCAAGCAACATAAACAGGCATAATAGGTTAATGTGACAATAATTGGGATCCAGCAGTCAAAACTATGTAAACATACATCATAGACATACAACACTACTAACCAAGAAAGAGAGAGATAGACCCGCTCTACATTAAACAAAGAGATGTGGTATGTTTGCCAATGAGTCAACTATCCACGAGATTTCATATGACGAAAATAAAAGCAAGTGTAGGTCACCGTACATGTATGTGTGTTAAAGAAAATACTAGGTTGGATAGATAGGTTTCGATTGACACAATTTGAGCAAGAGATACTTTACGTTTTCGCCATGTTGGAGGTCTACGTGAACAAAGTCCTTCATATATCAGTCAAATTCAAATTGCGATACTGACCGCTAAACCCTAGAAAATCTTGTTTTCTGATAATTTTAACCTTGCCTGGTTTATCACTACGATATTGTAAGGATATTAACTTGTCTGTACTGCATGCGTCAATTTGGTTTGTCAAAGACGAAAATTAACCATTTACCCCTCCAAAATGGCGTCCATGGAAATAACTCAAAATCAAATTACGTTATATCGAAACCTATCTATACCAAAATGATTTTTATCTATTATAACTTTCCCTTTCCCTTTCCTTGTGTTTTTGGCCCGTTAGATTCTTATCCTACATATTGTACACATTTCACAAAACGCCATTCAGATGTTTTTACAGATAAAACCAAAATATTATGAAAAAATACATCAATGTATCAACGTTTATTCCATTTCTATCTGGCATTAAACATTTGACAGCCTACATATTTGAGGAATCATCGTCTTTCCTTGTTCTATTTATGCCTTGTCCAGACTGTTTCAGTGCATTTACTGTACTATGTTTTGTTTGGTTTAGTTTACAGGCCACATAAACACACAACAACATTTGTTAAGATACCATAACAATGGAACGGTTATTTGTAACATGATAGATATGCAAGAATCTGGTATTCTTGTTTGCAAGGCAGCTAATATGTTTTGTGAAGTTTCAGCATCAGCTCATATTATTGTTCCACAGTGTAAGTTTGTTTCATAATTTGTGAATCCGTCTGTTATTGCTTCTTCTATTTTAATGTGAAACCTAACCTTTGACTGCTTATAATTGACCCTACGGGTGACTGGATAACAGACGTATGGTCTTCTTCCGACCGACAGAAAAATCCGAAGTGGGGCGAGAGTTTGGTTGTGCGTGATGTATATATATACACAGTCACTTTCGAGAAAAAAATTAAACAAACAATACCAAACTTCAAGGACATGAAATTCGATGCAGCATGTAGATGTTTTCCATCGTTGATTCAGGTCTACCACTGTACCAAGACCTACCTATTGTATGTATTGGTAATTTTCTCTTATATTGTACGTGCATGCAATATTTGCCACTTTACGTAGAGTATACATCAATCAGTCAATCGCACAGCATTGAAATTAAATGAAAAGAAAATGATACCGGCACTAGATCTGCTTTGCGTCTCCTCCTGCATGACAAATGGCCACGATTTATCATTTGTGTGAGGCACATTTTCCTAAAGATAAGTTTAATACAATTCCGATAAAAGAGCCCTTACAATGACAATTCCGCAGCGTCGGGTTACACCCTTATAAATAAACTCATCATAGATAAAAGTATTGAAATTGTGTACGTGAGACATGCGTTTCGTCTACAAAAGACTCATCAGTGACGCCCGAACAAAAGAGTTAAAAAGGACAAAAAAGAAAGTACGAAGAGCATAAGCGGTTACAATAACAATAAACCGAAAAATTCGAATAAACGAACCCGGATATAACTTTTAACATATAATACCTTAAGTTAGAAGGGATATACAGTACTAAACCCTGATTATTTAAGAAAGTTATACATTTGATGAAAACTAGGCTTGTGGAAAGACAGACTTGTATACATATACCAAATGACAATAAACTTTTGTGTTTACCTTTTATATGTTTTACGAAAACGAAATGAATAAAACTGTGATTATTTGTTTCGCGTGATTTTGGTGTCATGAAAATGTACGGATTATAATCTAGATAATATCCTATTTATTATAATATATTAGTTGATTATTACACCAACGACATGACAGCTTACCTTTTGGAATACCGGAGTTTGACCAACAGTTTGTTGGTTTGTTTAATTTTTTTGTTGAGTTCTTATCTCATGCATTTACGGTCATGCTGTGGAATATTTGTCTTAAACATATGGTTATACCCCATTCTTGATATCTCCTTATATTCTTACATTCATGCAAACAACATTTTTTTAAATTGTATTTAGATGAATTGAGGTGTTTTTATCTCTGTCTTCTTTAATAACACATGTTTCATTTTAGGCCATTTTTCGGTATTCATTAAATAAAAATGACTATTGTGTTAAGTTCTCATGTTTGGGTTTTTACATTTAATTATATTCAGTAGTATTGGTATAGTTTCAACTTTATCCTCCGTAACACGTTTGCTTATGTGTTCTAGTCCACAGGCCATAATGCATTATGTTTGATACTTTAATTGATGACATAATTATGATCCTAAGCATATTATTACATGGAACAATCTCGTGTTTAAAATGGGACACTGATTTTCTATAGCCGGATTAAGTAAAACTGATGTGTCGACATAATATTGACCTTGCGACATAAAGTTTATATCTGATGATAAAGTAGAAAGTCCGGACTCTAGTAATTGGAGTGATTGACGTATTTTACTTGATATGATCCCATCAGGAATATTTGCTACCGTTGTTATAGCTGCTGGACCTTTTTGCGTTTTTAATGTTGTTATCACGAAATTTCTAGGCGACTTCAACTCTACCAAATGCTAGTTTTATATTAACACTTGTATATTGAGATTTTATCATTTTCACCGACTGTAATGCATACTAAATTTGTTCGAATCGTTTTAAAATCATTTTCTCCACGGTTTTGTTGAACTAACTGTTTGACATTACCTTTTTTTCCGACATCATCATGTAATGGATTCGTTTGTAGTGGGGATTTTGTTAATATATTAAAACCGAAGAGATTTTATTTATTTTCCTAAATAAAAAATGAAGTGAAACAAATATTTTAACCGAACATTGCCTTTGAAATTGGTTTCAATGTTCAGTTAATCTCCACAACACTTCCCTGGCATGTTATGTTCAAGCTGGATAAAAATTTCTGTTGAGCGAGAGGTCTTGCTTATTAGTTTGGCCAGCAATGTAGAAGACATCGATGAAGGTGTAAATAGTTTGAATAAACTTTTCACTGATATATACGAAAAGTACACTAAATGTGAAGTTAAATTTAAAGATCATTGTGAAAACTGTGGCTGTACTTCTGGAATAAAGCGGTCTAAATTCGGAAATGACAAACCTTGGTTCACCGATGATTGTAAGGATTTATATGAAAAGTACAAGAAATCACTAGCCGACTTCAATAGATGTCACTCGAATGAAAATCATATCAAACTTAATTTAGATAAACAGAAATATAAAAGCATGGAAAATAAACTTAAAAGACAATATAAAACCAGCAAGGAAATATGCTTGATAACATGCGAAAGAAAAATCCACGAAAATTTTACCGTAAATTTAAGAAGAAAAAAATCGTGTGATAAGTAATATAACACTCCAACAGTTTGAAGAACATTTTAAAACATTGGTTAATAATGACACTGGTGTTGTTAATTTAGAGATTGATGAAAAACCGAAAATGTTTTTGCGGAACTAGATGCGCCTTTACTGAAATAGAAGTTGAAAGATGTTTGCGCCGTTTAAAGCGATACAAATCAGCCGGCCCTGACAATATAATGAATGAGTACTTGCTAACAGGAAAAATTTATTGATTCCAGTATTGTGTTCAATATTCAATAACATTTTAAATGCAGGAAATTTTCCAGAACTTTGGGTCAAATGTGTCATTATTCCTGTTTTCAAGAAAGGAGATACTGATCAAGCTGGTAGCTATCGAGGCATTTCCTTAGTATCACACATTGGTAAACCTTTACATCCTTCATAAACACCAGACTACTAAAATGGAGTGAGGAAAATAGCATTACCATGGACGCTCAGTTCGGTTTTAGACCAGGATATGGTACAACAGATGCCATCTTTGCCCTTCATGCCCTTATTTCAAATATGTTAAGTAAAGGGAAAAGGTTGAATTGCTGCTTAATAGATTTTATAAAAGCGTTTGATAGTGTTTCTCATAATAAATTGTGGCAGAAATTAATCAGATTGGGTATTACTGGTAAACTGTTAAATGTTATTAGATCTATGTATTCAAAATTGAAGTCATGTATCAAATCAGATGGAGAATTTTCAAATTTTTTGTATGTAATAATGGTCTAATGCAAGGGAATCCTTATCCCTCTACTTTATTCATTGTATGTAAATGAAATGGAAATAGAATTGATAAACCAGGGTTGTCAGCCATATCAACTTAGAGAGCTCAATTTATACTTATTAATGTATGCTGATGATACTGTGATAGTTAGTGAAAATGTACACATCTACAAAAGATGATAGATACTGTTAATGTATGGTCAAATGAGCAGGATTTGTATATAAACCTAGCAAAAACAAAATTGTAGTTTTAGAAATAGAGGTTCTGTTAAACCTGAAGAACAATGGTTTTGAATGGAGATAAGATTGAAATAAGTGATCAGTTTATTTACTTAGGAATGTTATTTTATTTTAATGGCACTTTTTGCAAACTCAAAAGATGTTGTCAAACCAAGGCCGAAAAGCAGTGTTTAATATATATAGTAAAATCAAGAATGATTATTATAACTATGAAACTTTATTGTCGTTGTTTGACACATACGTGTCATGTATTTTAAATTATGGTTGTGAAGTGTGGGATCACACAAAGGAGAAGATATTGAAAAGGTGCATTTAAATTTTAAAACGAACCTTGAAAGTTAGGAAATCTACAGTAAATTATATGGTTTACTTTGAATTAGGAAGATTTCCTATGTATATTGAAAGATATTGTAGAATGATGAAATACTGGTTTAAAATATTAAATACAGATAATGTTATAATAAAACATATTATGAAACCATGTTAGAATCTCTTTATAAAAAGCCACACAATAGACTGAATTGGGCTTGTAGAATACGAAATATGTTATATAGATATGGTTTTAATTATATTTGGTTCAATCAAGGCACATATTATGTAGATAAATTTCTCAGTGAATTTAAACAACGACTTACTGATCACTTTGTAAATGAAGCAATATCTTTTTGAAGAATCATCAAAATGTATTTTTACAAATATATATACGACACACATGGTTTACAGTTTTATCTAAGAAGAGCCGTCAATTATGTATTTAAACCATTAATTTGTAAATATAGAATACATGCACATTGTTTGCAGATTGAAACAGGTCGCTTTTATAATGTTAACAGAAATGAAAGATATTGTACAATGTGTAACGATAGATTAATTGAAGATGAGTATCATTTATTTTAATATGTAGGAAATATGAAGATATACGTAAAAGATATATCAAACAATACTATTGGAGAAATCCTTCAGCTTTAAAACTTGTTCAGTTATTATCAGTACAAAATGTAAAAGAACTTAATAATTTAGGAAATATTTGTTTGCTGCCGAAAACTTCGTAATTCATAAATGTTGTGTATCATGCTCCGCTACTGTTATTAAACAATTGTATATCGACATTATTCGCTATCTATTACTGTTTATATATGTATGTGTGTTGAAATTTGATGTATATTCTGTTAGATGCCTATAAGCTGTATTGCTTTTGGAAATAAATATTATTATTAACTAGATTTTGGCAAGGGTATATATATTCGACTCTGTTGCAAAACCTGCCTGACCTTTGCCCACAACATAAGGAAACGGTCTACAAAGATTCAAATCTGAAAAAAGTCATAACTGATTTTCTACTTCCCTGATCAGAACTTATAAAACCTGGACTTCTCACGTTTGTATCTTTTTTTTTTTGCCTCCGCATATTCGTTAATGCATTCCTAAACTCAAGCACCTCTTGATTCCAAATGAATTGCACTGCTTCTGGTTTAGAGGTAAATACTAAGACATTAATAAAACAGTAACCACAACACACATAAAAAAATGCATGTGTAAGATAAGGGCCTTGTTGATCTTTTCTATTATATTCTTTTATTTTGAAATCTATTATTATTTATTTTTTAGAACCATATTTAGCATATTAACTTAAGTGTTATTGCCTTTTATCTACCATGATTTTGTCATTTAGATTTACAAAATGTATTGCCTGTAATCTTTAAATTAAAATCATTTCGTTTTATTTTGAAGTTTAATCTAATCATGTAAATAAAACATTATTTTTGTAAAACGTGTCGTTATAAGCGACAGATGGTAATGATGGTCGAAAATCATAAAAACCGAGAGAAAAGGGAGAGTGGTTAGTGCATGTAGTGGTTTCTTTAATGTTTAAATATTATGTTGGTGTCTATAGAGTACCTTTCTCCGATGCAATATACTTGAATCATAAACACAATAAAAGTGGAATCAATTTTTTCATAGTATAGGGTTACATTTTTAAAACAAATATTTATAATCACCCATTTTATTTGTGCTGACCTTATTTGTATAAAATTGTTGTTTTAAATATGACATAATGATAAATTGTACAGGATGAAACATTTACCACTAATAAATCATTATAGGATTGTAAAACAAACATGACAAATGTTTTAAAACTTTATAAACTATATTGTCAAAATTACAAATACAGGTAAGTTGTTTAATATTTGTACAAACTCTGAAATTTATTATAGAGTCACACACAAGCACAGGAATATCAAAGAATATGACAGGTTTTGGTAATACTGAATATAAAAAGTTGATAAATTTGCCTTGCCATCAGGAGTCTTTTATTCATAAAAAATTGCAAAAAAAGTCTTAGAGACGAAACATCTGTTTTTTCTTATAAATTACATTTAACATATTCAACTCGTTCCGCAATAGGTCAACTGAATGGGTTTGAAAATTTAAAGACTGGCAAAAGAAGTAAACTTTTGAATGATAATGTAAAAAATGCATACGAGATCCTACATCACTAAGTCTATGTTAATATAAATAAGAAGATGTGGTATGAGTGCCAATAAATCCACATGTAATCGATCTAGATATAAAGGTACCGCGATTTAATGCTGCTTCGACGGTCTGTGGTGTCACCATATTGTGCCTTTGATCTAATGTTCGACAATTATTTTATTAAATTGAACATTTTGTTCTCAATTTAAAAACAAGTCGAAAATGCAAGGGACTATATATTTTCTACGCATTCTTTATTTGCAACGTCATCGACTTAAAAGACTCATTGTTGAGGGATTTATTTCACAGTAATATTAGATTTTTTTTTTATATTAAGCATTAGAAATAAAAGCGAAATTGTTACATGTAAACTGATAAACATATAATATGATCTTAGTAGCAACGGGGTAAATATTAAAAGAAAGAAAATCTTGTGGATTGCAAATTTATACAAAAACAACAGCTGGGTTATTTAATGGACACTTGGGTGGTCAGTTATAAGACGTATTTTTTGTGTAAACAAAATAATAGATATAGAACCTCTTTTTTCGAAGGTTCGATATGTTCCTTGGTGCCGCTTTATTGAATGTTACTGCTCTAACAAACTTCCTGAATGATGTTTTACCACCGAGAGCATATGATCCTCCTGGAATATTTGATAGACCTCTGAAGCGGTATTATGATTATATTATCGGTAATAATTTACTATCAACAACAACTACCTCTTTTGTTGGCGTCTTTGTTAGATTTATTTGTATGTTTGTTTGAATTTTTAAGTCAGTTGTGTTGTATGTCTGTGATGTATGTTTACACAGTTTTGACTGCTAGATCTCATTTATTGTCACTTTAACCTATTATATCGTTTGCGTTGCCCACCCAATTTTGTTACCAAAACGGAACTGTAAACTACTTTTATACAAGTAGGAGCTTTACCTAGCTATATAAGTAGGAGGTTTAGCTAGCTATAAAATCAGGGTTAACGCACCAATACTTGGTACAATGTCTGTAATAAGCATGATAAGTTTGGAAAATGACAGTTTTTTTACACGTTCCGTTTGTTGATAGCGTTTGATTAATTAGATATAAGAAGATGTGGTATGAGTGCCAATGAGACAACTATCCATCCAAGTCAAAATTTATAAATGTAAACCATTATAGGTCAAAATACGGTCTTCAACACGGAGCCTAGGCTAACACCGAACAGTAAGCTTAAGTCAGTTTTTATGGACTTCCCTTCTTTTAATTTACCTTGTCATTTCGATATTGTTGTTATACTATGTTAGTACTATTCGTCAAACTGTTGAAATTCTCTTTGTTTTTGTTTGTATCGTGTTGCTGTGAAAATAATTTCTAGAAACAAAAGGCTTAACACATTAAGATACAAAACCAAATGTAAAATCATATGCCTGAATTTGATTAAAAAGTGAAATAAAAGAATATATATCACTAGCCAATTTCTCGAACATTGGATGTATCGAAAGGAATCCGAAAGCAGACCACATATCAGGCAAACTTTAAGTCTGTGTCAAACCTTTTTTTCGTATACCCCAATTTGCATTGTTCATTTTCAAACGATACTTTTTCGATATGTTAGAAGATATCAATGATAATCAGAAAATTATTAAAGGATACACGAACAAGACCATTATTATAACGGACACAGAAAACGTAATTCTGACAATGACAGCATCAGTAAAATTAAGTATGGCTCCTGGTTAGCACTAGTGAAATGTGTTATTACTTAATCTTTATTATTATCATGTGTTTAAATAGTACACTAGTTCATCCTGCCTCAATATATTGCGATAAAGAGAAATCACGAATCCAGCAAATGATAGTAAGTAAATCAAGATCAAATTTGCAAATAGCTGTATGGCGGACTGTAATTGATGGATGAAATAACCTCATTATATATACCCAGCCTAAAATTGTGTACGCCACACGCACTTTTCATCTAGAGACGCCATAATCAAAAATGTCAAAAGACCAAATAAAGTACGAAGTTGAAGAACATTGAGGAATTCCAAAAGATTTTGCAAAACACAGCTAAGGTAATCTATTTCTTGGGTAAAAAAATACTTAGTCCTTCGGAAAATCCCACACGCTTATGTATTATGCTGTATATAGAAAGTTGTTCAAAGATGTCAGGCCAAGAATGACATTTTTTTTTAAGTTGGAGCTGGATCAGCAGGTGCTGTAGTGGCTTCACGGCTGTCGGAGGATCCAGTCTCTGTTCTCCTTCTTGAAGCCGGTGTTTCCGAACTTGAAAAGGAATTTTCAATTGTACCAGGGCACTTTGGCAGATTGTTTGGAACAGAGGCTGACTGGCAGTTCAAAACTGTTCCACAACGATACTCGCATTTTGCGCGAAAAGACAAGGTACGCCTTTTCGTTTTGAAAATTATGTGATTTAAAAATGATTAAGCTCATAAATATGTTTTATATTTTCATTCCATTCACCATAACATCTGATTAAAATACAGATCCAAAACCTGTGTTAAAGCTGTGCCTGACAACACACCATTTTACTTTCTGTTCTGGTAATTATTACATCAGCCAATGAAATTTCAGCCTTCAAATTTTTAAGGGTGCTTATTTATTCGACAAAACCAGAGGAACCCGAAAGGTCTTAACAACAGAAAGTAGAATGGAGCGTTTTCAGATCCTTGTAAGATAAGCTTTAAAAAGAGAGGTGAAAGATACCAAAGGGACTGGATGTGTATTTAATCATATCGGGAAAATAACATGCAGGGAGGTGAATGGTGTTACAAGCTTTTTCGGTGAAATAAATACTGTCACTATCATCAAAATTATACATATGGTTTAAATTTATGTAAGAGGTACGATTTGGATTTAAAAAAGCACTCGTCGTCTAATACTACTTTACATGGTAACATATGGCACACGAATCAACTTATTCTTTCTTACCATCCCCAAATTTGACTGTGGAATAGAAACATGGTCACTTTGGTCTTCTTCCGACCGGCAGTAAATCCCTAGCCAAATTGGGGTGTCCTTTTGGTTGTGCGGGATTTACAAAAATGCAGCCACGTTCGGTGAGAACGGAGACGATAAACCTGATGCCTCGTGTTTAGAGAGTGCCACGCTCTCTAAATGTCAAGTAAGCTTGCAACAACTCTTTAAGTGATCCCTATATGGCCTGTTATTTTGCATATTGTTTTTCCCTTTCCAATATACCTTCATTTTCCAGTGGCAATCCAAGTATCCTCGACCGTCATCTCGGACCGCCTGTTTTACAGGACCTACCTATTGTAACTATTGTTAATATTTTTCTTGTCCTGAACTGAATGAAATATTTAACAATCAAAATATTTTACCATGTTTTCTTTTGTTTTTATAAATGGGGATCGGTTTAATTACGTTTTAAATGTTCCTCAAATTAGTTGATTTTTTGCTTAAATTAGGTATATCCAAACAATGACGTCACTTCGATGAAATCACAATCGAAATTGCGTCGTCAAGACTAACTTCATATTTTCCTTGTCATAAACTAAAGGCTTGTATTTAGCATGGTAGATATCCAATAATTGTAACATTTAATTATTCTATTTTCTGTCGTTTTTCAGCACACGGGTTTTCATAACTAATTATTATCAAATAATAAGAAAATAAAAGGAATAAACATGCAACTTTTACATTTATGAGTAAAAAGTTTCAATGTTTAACATGTTTAAAGTATACATCTCGATTTTCTACAAGTTGAAAGTGCAAAAGTAAACTTTTTATCTTTGTTTATTTTTCTTTTTTTTTTTTTTTTTTGAAGGATATGCTGAACAAATTAAAGTACATGCCTTATACTTTTAGGACAATAAATGTACGTTTACTGAATTTTTAATTCAAGCACCCATTTCTACACTAGGACTACAATGTGTGTATTATTCTCTTGCAATATATGTGGAAGACTTGTTAAATTCTTTTGCTCTTGACCCGAATGTTTTTTTTTTACGGGTCTCTCAGGCACATCGTGCCAGGTGTGAATGTCATTTCGAATGGATTATAAGACAGAAGGTAGAGTTCATTAGTTCAATATGCAATGTTAAAAATACTTATTTAAGGTGGTGACCAATACTTAGATCGCCATGGAATATCAAATTATATTTTTGTAAGGTCCGTTGGCACTAAATCATTATATGTAATAAATATTTCACATACTATGATGAAGGATAAATAAATCCGATGTGATAAAATGACCCCAACAAAATAAAATTAAATCTAAAGGAAAAGTTATTGAAAAATGTGTTTCTTTATTTCATTATTGTATACACTAAGGTATTTAACTGGTTGTATTGTGAGATAATCCTCTATATAAAAATAAGAAGATATCGTATGATTGCCAATGAGACAACTTTCTACCTGAGACCAAAATGACATAGAAGTTAAGAACAATAGGTCACCGTATGGCCTTCAACATTGTTTTTAGCTTTCTAGGAATCGTTAAATGAGAAAAAACAAAAAACAAACAGATGAAAGTAAGATTTAAACATCCCTAAACAACAATCTTGTATCTACGTTGGCCATTCGTTTTATGAAACAAAGCAGGACCAATTCTTTCAATTTGCCTTTTAGTTTGGAATGGGAAATACTAGTGTAAAGTGTAGAAAATCAATTGTTTTAATACAATTGCAAGATTTAAGAGTCTTAGATTGTATATACTCAAACAGATCTTTGGATCTTTTAGTATCCACATCTGATTCAAGCCGCCTCTAGAATAGGTAGTTTCATAATAAGTTTGACGCCTGGCTTTGATTGCTGATAAAATTGATGTCAATAATTTAACATTGTTTGTAAGGACACTTACAGATTTCATCCTTGGTATGTGTCATTGGGGTATATTCATATTTATTTATGGTTGATGATTGTTGGTTGCTTAACGTTCAGTGGCAAATATTTCCTGCACGTTCACGATGAAAACAAATTAACAAAAAAAAAAAAAAAACAATAGGTAAGGCATGTAACAAAGGCCGTCCGGGATGAAGGTCGTGGAATTTAGATTGTCACTGTAAAATGAGGGTATGTTGGAATGGAACAGAAATGTTGTTTTGCAACAGACCACCCACGGACCCTCAAAGAGTTTTCGCAAGGGTTCTAATTGTGCGGAGACCGAGGCATTCTCTCTACACGAGGCATCGGAATTAACGTCCCGATATTGATCGGATGTGGCTGAGTACTTGTACATCCCGCACATCCAAACGGACGCCCCACTTCGTCGAGTGTTTTACCTCCGGTCGGATGAAGACCAATGTGGCCATATTTCTATTCCCCAGTCACCCTTGGGATACTAATTCATTTATCAAGTTAGGGGTTTCTACCCCAAATATGAATAACCTTAGCCAGATGTCTTATAACTATTTTAATTTTTGGTTTTCAATGCACTTCAAATTCATAATTTGTTTTGTCTGTAAACTGTTTTGATTCGATATTCACTAGTGAGTATTTTGTATCTTATTATAAACCAATATATGTGAAGAGATTTTCCAACCACTTTGCGTCACTACTTTTGTCGTTTTTTACCCGATTTTATCACAAGCCGAATTGGTAGCACTTTGCTGCTTATAAACTGATATTATAATTCGCCACTCAAATAGTTTTAATTAATGGACGTCACCAGACTTGGTACACATTTAAGGAATTTGCGGTTTTTAGTGATCTTCAAATTCATAATTGGCCGGTCAACTGTATAGATTTGGAGCGGCACTGACAAGTCTTGTGTAGTCGATGCGCGCTTCTCTATTACATGGAGTTTTTATAATATTCAAGTTTTCTTTGATCATAGAGTTTTCGACCATCCGCAAAACAAATGGCTGCACGGTTGTGTAAGTTTAAATTATTTTCCGCTCCTTAAAATTACAGTATAATATCCCTAACAAAGCGACCAAGGATACACAAGGGGCGAGTGTGGTGATTTCATTTAATTAGATTGAGATGAATAACAGGAATGTATATGGAACTAATCTATTCCAACAAAACTAAATAATTCGTAGTATACAACTAAATATTAATCAAAACGTTTCTTGCAATAAGTAGATACTAGGAAGCCTTATTTGGTTAGCTTAGGAAGTTCTTCTTTAGCTCAGTCGGTTAGAGCGCTGCTTTCGAACGACGACATCCCGGTGAAAGTTCCAAGGGTAACAGTGCGATATTCTCCCAGGATTCATGTTCTCCAAATAAAAATACATACAAACAGGAGCAATGGATGTTATATCATGTTCTAATATTTTCAAGAGTAAGTTAATTTATCTGCAAGTAACATTTAAGCCGCTAGGTTATCGTGAATGGAGTATTGGATTTCCAAATCATATTTTCTGTAAATTTGTAAGGATTACGGTCTTGTCTACTGGATACGTTAAAATTTAAAACAGCCTGAAGGAAACAAAAATCTACCATAGATCTTAAAGCTAAACCATCATTTTAGAGTTGAAAACGATATTCAGCGGTTTGACGTTTGGTCAACACCTCAATGTTAGCTTTAAAGTTGAACATGATTACGAATTTAGACTTATTTTTAACATGCATTTTAAGTAGTAAATATTAACCCAAAAACAATATTCTCTATTGTTTGATGATAAGAGTTTTGGCAAAATTACCTGCTTTTAAACTAAATATGAATTGAAATAGATGAGCTTATGATCACAGATAATCCCGCCCAAATCATAACTCTTTACACTATATAGTAAATTTCGATTGTCCAAATCGAACTATACCCACATGTTTGTAATTAATAGGCCGTTACACTGTGCTAAATTAAAAAAAAAAGATCTATTACGTTGAAGCTTTGCTGTCATCTGAAACACCCTACTCCCAATTTTGTTTTGAAAAATAAGGGCATAACACTTGAAAAGGATATTTCAGGTCCTTCAAAATTAAAAACCACACTTTACATATAGTTTATGGTTCATGGCATTTTGTTATATTTAAAAAAAATGAAGATTTTGTCAAGTGTTACATAACTTTAATATCAGGTAACCAAAACAAATCCACATTTTAAAAGATATTAAGGAATCGTGATTGGGATTCAGAAAGACTAATTGGAAATTTTACACCCAGTCAGTGGGGTTTCCATTGAAGTAAATGTTGCCTACCTAAATAGGATATGTTTACCTCTTCCTTTTATGCCTCCGCCGCTGGGCGAAGGGCATTAAGTGTTACTCTTGACCGTCCGTCCTTCCATCCTTTCGTTTCAGCACTCTTATTTAAGTTTTCCTCATCCAAATATAATGAAACTCATACAATAATCAGAACCAAAACTCGCAAACAGAGTTCGGATTTGGGTAGTGAGTCACTTACCGTTGTAGAGTTTTTTTCCCTTATAACTTCGTGAATTGCATTTTCCGCACTCTAACTTATGTTTGCCCACGCAAATTTTATTAAACTCATACACAATGCTAAGAACGAACACTGCAAAGAGTCAGTTACTGTTCTAGAGTTATGCCTCTTTATAAGATGGAAAATTGCAATTGCTTTCATTTTCTGCACTCTTATTTAAGTTTGCCTCATTTCATGTAGTATAAGCAAACTTGTTTGAGGGCATTCGAGTCCTCACACACATTGTTCTTTTTTATAATATAATTGATTAAAATCTCAAATTTAAATATACTTTATAAAGCACTGACAATTAAAGTGTTAAAAAGCGAAAGTTACTTCGTATGAAAATACGGATATTGTGTTTTTAAAATTTTGGAAATTATTCTAAATTAAGGAGTATATCTCCCTCATGCGAAGCTCTGATTTCATGCCCTGCTTTGGCTACACTTTTGGTCTTTTGGCTTTGTCAGCACTTCAATTTTTATTTGTGAGGCAGTAAAATTGGCACCCATTAATGTTATTAACTGATGAAGCAAGTAAACTATTCAGTCTATGATACGGTTTATTAAGGTCTTTCCTTTTCAAAAGGGAAAGACCTTACTGTATTTCTTCTGATTATTATTATTTTTATTATCATTATTATTAAGGTCTTTCCTTTTCAAAAGGGAAAGACCTTACTGTATTTCTTCTTCTGATTATTATTATTATTATTATTATTAAGGTCTTTCCTTTCCAAAAGGAAAGACCTTACTGTATTTCTTCCTTTTATTAAGGTCTTTCCTTTTCCAGAAGGAAAGACCTTACTGTATTTCTTCTGATTATTATTATTATTATTATTATTCTTTTGTTCCACCAAACTTTGACAAAATTTCCTCCGTAACCATCAGACGTGTCGCTTTCATGATCACACTTTGTATCGATATCATAAATACCTATCCGGAACTCACCCTGTGAGTCGTAAAATTTGTCGGTCCGGAGTTATCCTCCGAAACCTAAAACCTTGTTATCATTCAAACACCGTAACCGTAATAGGTACAAAAAACCGAAGGGTGAAATTTGTTCAGGACCAGACCCTGGTTCTTCGTTACATTTGGATCGAAAAGATTCAACGACTCATTGGTAGGGTTATGCCCCTATGAAAATTAACCGATGTCGGTTGGCCACTAAAACTCAGAAACCGTAAGTCGTAGCTACCTAGGATCTTCACCAATGATCATCAATTCATGTAACTTTAAAAAATGCCTCAAGGTCAAATTTGTATGTTGACCTTGACCTTTGACCTTACACCTTGTTATGGGATAATCTCAGAAACCATTATACTTACAGACGTTTTGAATAGTGGAAAATGTTTGGGTCATTAAGGCGCAACTTTGTTATTTTTGACCGAAGAGATTTGACTTTTCTGTAAGGGCATAACCCCTGTTTAAGGTTTCTGAAAAGACAAAATCAGCTTTTACTATATAACCAAAGGTCCTAGACCCATGGGGTCTTCATCAATGACATTGGGGACTAATGACCTTGACAAAGGTCAAAAGGTCAAAGGTCAAGGTCATGTCCCAGATAGCGAATTATGTGTTTTTGACCTTTTTAAAAGGATTTCTAGTGTGTTTTAAAGCTTTTTGAGGTTGACCTTGACCTTTGACCTTAAAACTTATTTATTGGATATCTCAAAAACGATGATACTTACAGAAATAGTAAATAGTGAAGAATAATTGTGACATCAAGGCGCAATTTTTTTACATTTGACCGAAGAGATTTGACCTATCCGTAAGGGGCCATAACCCCTGTTAACTGTTTTAGAAAAGCCAAAACAAGCTTTAACTCATGAACTAAAGGTCCTAGACCCATGGGGTCTTTTGTTATGACATCGTGGACCAATGACCTTGACAAAGGTCATCAGGTCAAAAGTCAAGGTCATGTCTCAAATTCCAAATTATGTGTTTTGACCATATTTTAAGAGTTTTGTGTGAGTTTCAGAGCTTTTCAATGCATTATACGCTTATTTAAACATATATTTTACATAATGAAAAGGAAGACCTCTCAATTGTTCAAGAACAATTGACATTTTAATTATTATTATTATTCTTTTCCGCCAAACTTTGATGAAGTTAGCAGCCTTTACTGTAAGATGTGTCGCTTTCAGGTTCACACTTTGTATCGGTGTCATAAATATCTATCCGGAACTCACCCTGTGAGACAAAGAATTTTGTCGGTTCGGCGTAATCCCTCCGAAACACAAAAACCTTGTTATCATTCAAACACCGTAACCGTAATAGGTAGAAAAAACCGAAGGGTGAAATTTGTTCAGGACCAGACCCCGGTTCTTCGTTACATTTGGATCGAAGAGATTCAACGACTCATTGGTAGGGTAATGCCCTTTGAAAATTAACCGGTGTCGGTTGGCCACCAAAACTCAGAAACCAAAAGTCGTAGACACCTAGGATCTTCACCACTGATCATGAATTGATGTGGCTTTGAAAATACCTCAAGGTCAAATTTGTATGTTGACCTTGACCTTTGACCTTACATCTTGTTATGGGATAATCTCAGAAACCATTATACTTACAGAAGTTTTGAATAGTGGGAAATGTTTGGATCATTAAGTCACAACTTCGTTACATTTGACCGAAAAGATTTGACCTTTCTGTAAGGGCATAACCCTAGTTTATGTTTCTAAAAGACAAAATCAGCTTTTACTGTTAAACCAAAGGTTCTAGACCCATGTGGTCTTCAACAATGACATTTGGGACCAATGACCTTGACAAAGGTCACAAGGTCAAAGGTCAAGGTCATGTCCCAGATAGCGAATTATGTGTTTTGACCTTATTTAAAGGATTTTAGTGTGTTTTAAAGCTTTTAAGGTTGACCTTGGCCTTTGACCTTTCAACATTTTATTGGATATCTCAAAACGATTATACTTACAGAAATAGTAAATAGTGAAAAATGTTTAGGTGACTAAGGCACAACTTTTTACATATGATCGAAGAGATTTGAGATATCATTAAGGGCATAACCCCGTTAACGCTTTCTGAAAAACTAAATTAGCTTTAACTTTTGAACTAAAGGTCCTAGACCCATGGGGTCTTTGATAATGACATTGTGGACCAATGACCTTCACAAAGGTCACAAGGTCAAAAGTCAAGGTCATGTCCTAAATAGCGAATTTGTTGTTTTTGTCATATTTTAACTGTTAATGTGTGTTTGAGAGCTTTTCAATGCATTTAACATCTATTTGGACATGTATTTTACATTAGAAAAGGAAGACCTCTCAATTGTTCAAGAACAATTGACATTTTAATTATTATTATTATTCTTTTGTTCCACCAAACTTTGACAAAATTTCCTCCGTAACCATCAGACGTGTCGCTTTCATGATCACACTTTGTATCGGTATCATAAATACCTATCCGGAACTCACCCTGTGAGTCGTAAAATTTTGTCGGTCCGGAGTTATCCTCCGAAACCTAAAACCTTGTTATCATTCAAACACCGTAACAGTAATAGGTACAAAAACCGAAGGGTGAAATTGTTCAGGACCAGAACTTGGTTCTTTGTTACATTTGGATCGAAAAGATTCAACGACTCATTGGTAGGGTTATGCCCTATGAAAATTAACCGATGTCGGTTGGCCACTAAAACTCAGAAACCGTAAGTCGTAGCTACCTAGGATCTTCACCAATGATAATCAATTCATGTAACTTTAAAAATGCCTCAAGGTCAAATTTGTATGTTGACCTTGACCTTGACCTTATACCTTGTTATGGGATAATCTCAGAAACCATTATACTTACAGAAGTTTTGAATAGTGGAAAATGTTTGGGTCATTAAGGCGCAACTTTGTTATTTTTGACCGAAGAGATTTGACCTTTCTGTAAGGGGCATAACCCCTGTTTAAGGTTTCTGAAAAGACAAAATCAGCTTTTACTATATAACCAAAGGTCCTAGACCCATGGGGTCTTCATCAATGACATTGGGGACTAATGACCTTGACAAAGGTCAAAGGTCAAAGGTCAAGGTCATGTCCCAGATAGCGAATAATGTGTTTTGACCTTTTTAAAAGTTTCTAGTGTGTTTTAAGCTTTTGAGGTTGACCTTGACCTTTGACCTTAAAACTTATTTATTGGATATCTCAAAAGATGATACTTACAGAAATAGTAAATAGTGAAGAATAATTGTGACATCAAGTTTTTTATATTTGACCGAAGAGATTTGAATCCGTAAGGGGCCATAACCCCTGTTAACTGTTTTAGAAAAGCCAAAACAAGCTTTAACTCATGAACTAAAGGTCCTAGACCCATGGGGTCTTTTGTTATGACATCGTGGACCAATGACCTTGACAAAGGTCATCAGGTCAAAAGTCAAGGTCATGTCTCAAATTCGTGTTTTTGACCATATTTTAAGAGTTTTGTGTGAGTTTGAGAGCTTTTCAATGCATTATACGCTTATTTAAACATATATTTTACATAATGAAAAGGAAAGACCTCTCAATTGTTCAAGAACAATTGACATTTTATTATTATTATTATTCTTTTCCGCCAAACTTTGATGAAGTTAGCAGCCTTTACTGTAAGATGTGTCGCTTTCAGGTTCACACTTTGTATCGGTGTCATAAATATCTATCCGGAACTCACCCTGTGAGACAAAAATTTTGTCGGTTCGGCGTAATCCCTCCGAAACACAAAAACCTTGTTATCATTCAAACACCGTAACCGTAATAGGTAGAAAAAACCGAAGGGTGAAATTTGTTCAGGACCAGACCCCGGTTCTTCGTTACATTTGGATCGAAGAGATTCAACGACTCATTGGTAGGGTAATGCCCTTTGAAAATTAACCGGTGTCGGTTGGCCACCAAAACTCAGAAACCAAAAGTCGTAGACACCTAGGATCTTCACCACTGATCATGAATTGATGTGGCTTTGAAAATACCTCAAGGTCAAATTTGTATGTTGACCTTGACCTTTGACCTGACACCTTGTTATGGGATAATCTCAGAAACCATTATACTTACAGAAGTTTTGAATAGTGGAAAATGTTTGGGTCATTAAGTCACAACTTCGTTACATTTGACCGAAAAGATTTGACCTTTCTGTAAGGGCATAACCCCTAGTTTATGTTTCTAAAAGACAAAATCAGCTTTTACTGTTAAACCAAAGGTTCTAGACCCATGTGGTCTTCAACAATGACATTTGGGACCAATGACCTTGACAAAGGTCACAAGGTCAAAGTTCAAGGTCATGTCCCAGATAGCGAATTATGTGTTTTGACCTTATTTAAAGGATTTTAGTGTGTTTTAAAGCTTTTAAGGTTGACCTTGGCCTTTGACCTTTCAACATTTTATTGGATATCTCAAAACGATTATACTTACAGAAATAGTAAATAGTGAAAATGTTTAGGTGACTAAGGCACAACTTTTTACATATGATCGAAGAGATTTGAGATATCATTAAGGGCATAACCCCGTTAACGCTTTCTGAAAAACTAAATTAGCTTTAACTTTTGAACTAAAGGTCCTAGACCCATGGGGTCTTTGATAATGACATTGTGGACCAATGACCTTCACAAAGGTCACAAGGTCAAAAGTCAAGGTCATGTCCTAAATAGCGAATTTGTTGTTTTTGTCATATTTTAACTGTTAATGTGTGTTTGAGAGCTTTTCAATGCATTTAACATCTATTTGGACATGTATTTTACATTAGAAAAGGAAAGACCTCTCAATTGTTCAAGAACAATTGACATTTTAATTATTATTATTATTCTTTTGTTCCTTTTCCGCCAAACTTTGACAAAATTTCCTCCGTAACCATAAGATGTGTCGCTTTCATGTTCACACTTTGTATCGGTATCATAAATACCTTTCTGGAACTCACCCTGTGAGTCGTAAATTTTGTCGGTCCGAGTTATCCTCCGAAACCTAAAACCTTGTTATCATTCAAACACAGTAACCGTAATAGGTACAAAAACCGAAGGGTGAAATTGTTCAGGACCAGACCCTGGTTCTTTGTTACATTTGGATCGAAAAGATTCAACGACTCATTGGTAGGGTTATGCCCTTTGAAAATTAACCGATGTCGGTTGGCCACCAAAACTCAGAAACCGTAAGTCGTAGCTACCTAGGATCTTCACCAATGATAATCAATTCATGTAACTTTGAAAAATGCCTCAAGGTCAAATTTGTATGTTGACCTTGACCTTTGACCTACCACCTTGTTATGGGATTATCTCAGAAACCATTATACTTACAGAAGTTTTGAATAGTGGAAAATGTTTGGGTCATTTATGTTTTAAAAGACAAAATCAGCAACTTTGTTATTTTTGACCTTGACCGAAGAGATTTGACCTTTCTGTAAGGGCATAATCCCTGTTTAAGGTTTCTGAAAAGACAAAATCAGCTTTGACCTACTATATAAACCAAAGGTCCTAGACCCATGGGGTCTTTTTTAATGACGTTGTGGACCAATGACCTTCACAAAGGTCACAAGGTCAAAAGTCAAGGTCATGTTCTAAATAGCGAATTTGTTGTTTTTGTCATATTTTAACGGTTTTATGTGTGTTTGAGAGCTTTTCAATGGATTTTACGTTTATTTGGACATGTATTTTACATTACAAAAAGGAAAGACCTCTCAGTTGTTCAAGAACAATGGACATTTTATTATTATTATTTTCCGCCAAACTTTGACGAAGTTAGCAGCCTTAACCGTAAGACGTGTCACTTTCAGGTTCAGACTTTCTATTGGTGTCATAAATATCTATCCGGAACTCACCCTGTTAGTCAAAAATTTTGTCGGTTCGGAGTAATCCCTCCGAAACCAAAAACCTTGTTATCATTCAAACACCGTAACTGTAATAGGTAGAAAAAAACCGAAGGGTGAAATTTGTTCAGGAGCAGACCCCGGTTCTTCGTTACATATGGACCGAAGAGATATAACGACTCATTGGTAGGGTTATGCCCTTTGAAAATTAACCGCAGTCGGTTGGCCCCAAAACTCAGAAACCGTAAGTCGTAGACACCTAGGATCTTCACCTATCATCATTAATTGATGTGACTTTGAGAAATATCTCAAGGTCAAATTGGTATGTTGACCTTGACCTTTGACCTGACACCTTGTTTTGGGATAATCTCAGAAACCAGTATACTTACAGAAGTTTTGAATAGTGGAAAATGTTTGGGTCATTAAGTCGCAACTTCGTTACATTTTGACCGAAAAGATTTGACCTTTCTATAAGGGCATAACCCTAGTTTATGTTTCTAAAAAGACAAAATCAGCTTTTACTGTTAAACCAAAGGTCCTAGACCCATGCAGTCTTCAACGATGACATTTGAGACCAATGACCTTGACAAAGGTCACAAGGTCAAAGTTCAAGGTCATATCCCAGATAGCGAATTATGTGTTTTTGACCTTATTTAAAGGATTTTAGTGTGTTTTAAAGCTTTTAAGGTTGACCTTGAACTTTGACCTTTCCACATTTTATTGGATATCTCAAAACGATTATACTTACAGAAATAGTAAATAGTGAAAATGTTTGGGTGACTAAGGCACAACTTTTTACATTATGAACGAAGAGATTTGACATATCATTAAGGGCATAACCCTGTTAACGCTTGCTGAAAAACTAAATTAGCTTTAACTCTTGAACTAAAGGTCCTAGACCCATGTGGTCTTTTATAATGACATCGTGGACCAATGACCTTGACAAAGGTCACAAGGTCAAAAGTTAAGGTCATGTCCTAAATATCGAATTTGTTGTTTTTGTCATATTTTAACGGTTTTATGTGTGTTTGAGAGCTTTTCAATGCATTTTATGTCTATTGGGACATGTATTTTACATTACGAAAAGGAAAGACCTCTCAATTGTTCAAGAACAATTGACATTTTAATTATTATTATTATTATTATTATTCTTTTTCCGCCAAACTTTGACGAAGTTAGCAGCCTTAACCGTAAGACGTGTCGCTTTCATGTTCACACTTTGTATCGGTGTCATGAATACCTATCTGGAACTCACCCTGTGAGTCAAAAATTTTGTCGGTTCGGAGCAGACCCCGGTTCTTCGTTACATTAGATCGAAAAGATTCAACGACTCATTGGTAGGGTTATGCCCTTTGAAAATTAACCGCAGTCGGTTGGCCCCAAAACTCAGAAACCGTAAGTCGTAGACACCTAGGATCTTCACCAATGATCATCAATTGATGTGACTCTGAAAAATATTCCAAGGACAAATTTCTATGTTGACCTTGACCTTTAACCTACCACCTTGTTATGGGATAATCTCAGAAACCATTATACTTACAGAAGTTTTGAATAGTTGAAAATGTTTGGGTCATAAAGTCGCAACATCGTTACATTTTGACCGAAAAGATTTTACCTTTCTTTAAGGGCATAACCCTAGTTTATGTTTTTAAAAGACAAAATCAGCTTTTACTGTTAAACCAAAGGTCCTAGACCCATGGGGACTTCAACGATGACATTTGGGACCAATGACCTTGACAAAGGTCACAGGGTCAAAGGTCACGGTCATGTCCCAGATAGCGAATTATGTGTTTTGACCTTTTTAAGGGATTTTCGTGTCTTTTAAAGCTTCTTAAGGTTGACTTCACCTTTGACCTTACAACTTTTATTGAATATCTCAAAGACGGTTAATCTTATAGAAATAGTAAATAGTTAAAATGTTTGGGTCATAAAGCCGCAACTTTTCAACATTTGACCGAAGAGATTTGACCTATCCCTAAGTGGCAATACCCTGTTAACTGTTTTAGAAAAGACAAAATAAGCTTTAATTCATGAACCAAAGGTCCTAGACCCATGGGGTCTTTTGTTATGACATCGTGGACGAATGACCTTGACAAGGGTCATAAGGTCAAAAGTCAAGGTCATGTCCCAAATTCCGAATTATATGTTTTGACCATATTTTAAGAGTTTTGTGTGTGTTTATAGCTTTTCAATGCATTATACGCTGATTTAAACATATATTTTACATAATGAAAAGGAAAGACCTCTCAATTGTTCAAGAACAATTGACATTTTAATTATTATTATTATTCTTTTTCGCCAAACTTTAACAAAGTTAGCAGCCTTAACCGTAAGACGTGTCGCTTTCATGTTCACACTTTGTATCGGTGTCATGAATACCTTTCCGGAACTCACCCTGTTAGTCGAAAATTTTGTCCGTCCGGAGTAATCCCTCCGAAACCAAAAACCTTGTTATCATTCAAACACCGTAACTGTAATAGGTAGAAAAAACCGAAGGGTGAAATTTGTTCAGGATCAGACCCCGGTTCTTCGTTACATTTGGATCGAAAAGATTCAACGACTCATTGGTAGGGCTATGCCCTATGAAAATTAACCGGTGTCGGTTGGCCACCAAAACTCAGAAACCGTAAGTCGTAGCTACCTAGGATCTTCACCAATGATCATCAATTCATGTAACTTTAAAAATGCCTCAAGGTCAAATTTGTATGTTGATCTTGACCTTTGACCTTACACCTTGTTATGGGATAATCTCACAAACCATTATACTTACAGAAGTTTTGGATAGTGGAAAATGTTTGGGACATTACGGCGCAACTTTGTTACAGTTTGACTGAAGATATTTGACCTTTCTGTAAGGGCATAACCCTGTTTTAGGTTTCTGAAAAGACACAATCAGATTTTACTATATAACCAATGGTCCTAGACCCATTGGGTCTTCAGCAATGACGTGCGGGACTAGTGACCTTGACAAAGGTCAAAAGGTCAAAGGTCAAGGTCATGTCCCAGATAGCGAATTATGTGTTTTTACCCTTTTAAAAGGAATTGGGTGTGTTTAAAGCTTTTGAGGTTGACCTTGACCTTTGACCTTAAACTTATTTATTCGATATCTCAAAACGATAACATTTACAGAAATAGTAAATAGCGAAAATAATTGGGACATAAAGGCGCAACTTTTAACATTTGACCGAAGAAATTAGACCTATCCCTAAGGGACATAACCCTGTTAACTGTTTTAGAAAAGACAAAATAAGCTTTAACTCATCAACCAAAGGTCGTAGACCCATGGGGTGTTTTGTTATGACATCGTGGGCCAATGACCTTGACAAAGGTCATAAGGTCAAAAGTCAAGGTCAGTTCCAAAAATCCGAATTATGTGTTTTGACCATATTTTAAGAGTTTTGTGTGTGTTTTATAGCTTTTGAATGCATTATACGCTTATTTAAACATATATTTTACATAATGAAAAGGAAGACCTCTCAATTGTTCAACAACAATTGACATTTTAATTATTAGGTCTTTCCACTTTTCTGTGGAAAGACCTTTTGCTTTTGTTCTGATTATTATTATGTTTTTTTCTTCTGCCTAATTTTTTCAAGCGCTGTATTGTTATTTCAAAAGATGTCGCTTAGACATTTTGCATATGATATCGAACAGTTTATACGCTTTTGAAACTGACACTGCATAACCGAACACTTTCTCATGTAAGAGTTATCTCCCCAAACACTGTTTTTCTTGTGCGTACTACTCCTTGGCAACCGTAAAAGATTACGACAAATTTATTTTACCAAATTACTCGTTACATCCTCAGGTTGTCAAGAATAGTTTGGATCGAAGTGATCTGAACATTCCATACGAGAGTTATTTCCCCTTATGTATTTGACGTGAGAGAAATGTAATAGAAACTCATTAGTCTTAAGTGATAGAGACCTAGGGTCTTCTGATTTGAGGTCCTGGGTCCATCAAATGAAAAAAGGACAAAGTCAAAGGTCAAGGTCATGTTTATTTTTTTTTTTTGCTTGTTCATGCTACTCCTAAGAAACTTTAAAAGATATCGACAAAAGATTTTCACTTAATTGTTAGTTGTGATATGTCGTGATAGGAAATTTTTATTCGAAGCGAAGCGGTAACATTCACTAGGAGTTTTCTCCCCTTAAATGTTAAAAGTTAGATGTATTGTAATATAACTTATTAACAATACATAGTAGAGACCTAAAGTCTTTTGATATGAAGTCCATGCTTGATGACTTTAAAAATATGGTCAAGGTCATAAGTAAATTTTACGTTCTTTATTTTGACCTTTGCTTTAACTTCATATGTATACATCATAAAACCATGGGACTTTGCGTAATAGGTTGCAAGCCATATGACATTGAACAGGTCAACCAGAAGTGACCATGTGCAAACGGAAGTAGCTATTGTTTTGTACTTTTTAAGTAAAAGTATATAGAACCATACATTTTGGAATCAGTGTCAAGTTAACTATCAAATTAAATCGAAATGACATTTTCAAACCGGAAGTAACAAATTATCTCCTTATTTCAAACAAAATGGTACAAAAACCATATATTTTTGGAATCGGCATACAATAAGCTACCATTTGATGCTAGAAATGACATCTAAATGGGAATTTTATATTTTCAAATCAGAATATATCGTTTCAGGTGGAAAGACCTTCAATTGTTCTCTGAACAATTGGTTTTTAATTATTATTATTCTCTTTCCGCCAAACTTTAACAAAGTTAGCAGCCTTAACTGTAAGACGTGTCGCTTTCATGTTCACACTTTGTATCGGTGTCATGAATACCTATCCGGAACTCACCCTGTGGGTCGAAAAATTTTGTCGGTTCGGAGTAATCCTCCGAAACCAAAAACCTTGTTATCATTCAAACACCGTAACGATAATAGGTAGAAAAAACCGAAGGGAGAAATTTGTTCAGGACTAGACCCCGGTTCTCCGTTACATTTGGATCGAAAAGATTCAACGACTCGTTGGTAGGGTTATGCCCTATGAAAATTAACCGGTGTCGGTTGGCCACCAAAACTCAGAAAGTCGTAGACACCTAGGATCTTCACCAATGATCATCAATTGATGTGACTTTGAAAAGGCTTCAAGGTCAAATCTGTATATTGACCTTGACCTTTGACCTAACACGTTGTTATGGGATAATCTCACAAACCATTATATATACAGAAGTTTTGAATAGTGGAAAATGTTTGGGTCATCAAGGCGCAACTTTGTTACATGTGACCGAAGATATTTGATCTTTCTGTAAGGGCATAACCCTGTTTTAGGTTTCTGAAAAGACAAAATCAGCTTTTACTATATAACCAAGGTCCTAGACCCATGGGGTCTTCAGCAATGACATTTGGGACTAATGACCTTGACAAAGGTCAAAGGTCAAAGGTCAAGGTCATGTCCCAGATAGCGAATTATGTGTTTTGACCCTTTTAAAGGATTTTTGTGTGTTTTAAAGCTTTTGAGGTTGACCTTGACCTTTGACCTTAAAACTTATTTATTGGATATCTCAAAACGATAATACTTACAGAAACAGTAAATAGTGAAAATAATTGGGACATAAAGGCGCAACTTTTAAAATTTGACCGAAGAGATTTGACCTATCCGTAAGGGCAAAACCCTGTTAACTGTTTTAGGAAAGACAAAATAAGCTTTAACTCATGAACCAAAGGTCCTAGTCTTTGTTATGACATCGTGGACCAATGACCTTGACAAAGGTCATAATGTCAAAAGTCAAGGTTATGTCCCAAATTCCGAATTATGTGTTTTGACGATATTTTAAGAGTTTTGTGTGTGTTTTAGAACTTTTCAATGCATTATACGCTTATTTAAACATATATTTTACATAATGAAAAGGAAAGACCTCTCAATTGTTCAAGAACAATTGACATTTTAATTATATCTTTTCTAATTTTGAATCTATATTCTGTTATGCGTTTCCATTGATGCATTATCACTTCACCCACCATACCCCAACTGTGTGAAGGAAAGATAAAATATTCTTTGATCAGTTTTTTCACCGCAAATGTTTAGCCGACATTCCTATGACAGATATATTGTCGAGGTTAGGACTCTTGAGGACTTTTGTTTAAAACAAGTAGAATTTGCTTAACATTTGTTTTATATCGGCCTCCTTTGTCTAAATACTAGTACACACATATGAACCCAAATCATTCATGTTTGCTTGGCTTTTCTTTGTGCTTCCACAAACAGTGTTTTTGACAGAAGACAACATACTGCAATTGGGTTTATTCTGTCAATGAATAATTTTTGTTCATACTTTTTATCCAATGAACAAATTTAAAACAATCAACATATACATTTTTTTTTTAATTTATAATTAATTAATATTTCCGTGCTCGTTTTATAAGATCTGCAGCCTTTTCAGCAATCATCACAGTTGGAGCATGTGTGTTACCAGATGGAAGATTTCTCATCACTGAAGCATCAACTACTCTCAAATTTCTTATTCCTTTTACCCTGTCAAATAAAATAAAACAAAATAACTCACAAACATCGTAAAATTCTCTGTTGTCCTTGTCTTTTTGTATTAATATTTCAAATCTGCAACAGAGCGGGGTGAACTATTGGGCTGTTTACCATTCCGTGTCACCTGCGTTCATCCCGGATTTGGGTGAGATTCGTGTGCTCTGACCTATTCAAGATCTACTATTTTACTGATTGTCCTTTTGTCTTTTTTCTTCTGGCAAGATGCATTCTATCGATTGATTTACGATGTTTGATTGTTCTTTTTTTTTTTAGTTTGTATCTTTTGTTCAGCAGTTTTGATTCAAAATTAACCTACCAACTAGATAAACATTTGTTTTTTTTCTGTAAATGCGATTCATATAATTTGTGAACGAAGCTACTCATATATATAGCTAAAAAGTACACGGTAATTGCAATCACAAATATGTCGAGTATCAAGTTGAAAACCAAAGTAAGCGATTCTATACATTTAAACGAGAAGACCTCATTTTGTGTGTCGCTTCTCTTCCTTCAACAATAAATTAATCATCATGATCTGTGTCCTATAGGTACCATGCATAGTCGCATTTGTCATCCTCGCTGATGATTATTCAGTTTGAGTTATTTTGGGAGGAAAACGAAAATAAAGGCGTCCAGATATTGTTTACGTCATCGGACGGATTTTTAAGTCATGGAAAGGACTTCCGTTTAGGACTTTAGAAATTACGTAAATTTACAAACAACCCTTAATCCTAGCTTGATTACAAACAATGTTTTGGGTTCCTGGGCTACAGGAACCGGTATCAAACATTCCTTCGTTCACTGGAAGCGATAAAATCCGATTTTTGGGACCCTGGAACCGGTATATAGTCATGTTCTATTAAGAAATAATTCATGAAAGACATAGATTTGTTGAAAATTTTAACATGCCCTGGGTCGTTATATTGGAATTTTATCGAGCGTAAGCAAGGGATAACATTAACGAATATTACGTCCCAGGCCATGTGAAAAGGACAACAAATCTATGGATAAAGTAAAGTTTCCACAGAAATGCCTGACGCCATTTCAGTAAAATATGACATTTTTGTGCACAAATCGCACTGTGACGTCGTCTATTTATAGTGGTTGTGGTTTATTGACCATTTTATTCTGGCTCTATTCATATGACGTGATAAGCACCCCATATTAGAATTAATTTGCTTTAAAAGTCAACACCTTATTAAGTCCGACGCCATTTCCAGATTTCAGCAAAATATGACGGTTTTGTGCTCAAATCGCATTATTTATTGAGTATTTTATTATGGCTCTATTTATAATAATAATAATCTGATTTCATTAGTGGAATCCGTTTCGAGTGACTGAAATTAGAAAGGTTAACATATCGATTATCTGTCTTCTGATCAAAAAGCATGGTGACAAAGCAACTGTCGTCCTAAAAATTGGGCGTTCATGTTACTACAAATAGTTGACCTTTGCGTTGACATTCTTTACAATTACATCCAATTTTTTTAACTGGTGAAAAATTCAAAATGTTATATTGACATCAGTTCATGTTTAAGATACTTTTGATACCGTCCTGAAATTCTCCAGTCATTAAATCTTTTACAAAAAATCATCGTACAACAGTTAACATACTGTGAACCACGCTCTAATTAATGCCCGCGATTTCGTGGGTGTGTTCTAGTATTTATAGAAATCTAAAACACAAATCATTATTGGCACCTCCTACTTACCGTAAATAAGGGTCAACCACAGCGGTTGGGTCCGACTTTGCACCCATTCTACAAGTACCGGACTGGTGCTCTCCGTTGTCTGCAAAATGTCTAATAATACAGTCCCAATGGGCATCTGTGTTGAATGATAGTCTTGCACAATGGTTTGTGGTATCCATTCGAATTAACCTTGCATCAAGACTTTTCCATGCTTTAGTTCTTTCAAAACTTTGCACGAGACGGATGCCTATAAAAGATGATTGACGGTCAACGTTAATTAGTGGAACGGAAAGATGCATAAAATTTTTTTTCTTCAAATAGCATATGATTGTGCGTTTTCCCGCTTAATTGCACAACAAAATTTTAAACAGTCAAGACAAACATTGATTAACATTGTTGCAACTAGAGCAAAAATTATATATCACAACATATATTAGTTTAGCCCAAATAACATTGTAATAAACAAAAGACGAATGTGTCCATAGTACACGGATGCCCAAAACTGTAATTTGGCATTAAAATTAGAAAGATCATACCATAGGGAACATGTGTAATAAGTTTCAAGTTGATTGGACTTCAACTTCATCAAAAACTACCTTGACCAAAAACTTTAACATGTTTAACCAAAACTTTAACCCGAAGCGGGACAGACGGACGGAAGAACAACGAACGGACGCACTGACCAAAAACATAACCCTAGGTGGGGCATAAACATATAACCTCGTCTTATCAAATAGATTTTATATGAATGAAACATTTCAAAAAAATTCATGGCGGATATGGTCTATCTGAGAAATGTCACAAGAGTTATATTGGTTGTGCTAGCCAGGTATTACGTTGTCGTCACAAAATGCATAACATGACATTAAACTTGCATAAAGGACAAGGTTCACGAAGCATCAAATACGGCCCTCTAATATGCCATTTTTTTAAATTAAACGATGGACTTCCATTTCTCCCCGAAAGATAGCTAGATATATTTCTGTTATCGATATGATATTTTTTCCGTTTTATTGCAATTCTTCTATGGCCAAATAAGTGTCTAAAATCGGGTACGGTTACGGAAAACGACGTTTTGGTGGATTCTCCGCAAAACTTGGCAATTTTAACGTTGGCCGCCACTCATGATCCACAATTTTTAAAATTATATTTATATGCATTAATTTGTCTAATTAAAACATAAAGACATTTAAGATCGTGGGTGGCGGCCAAAGTGAAAATCGACTTCAAAGGAATTGCCGATGTATCCGGAAAGTGCAATAAATAATTTAATCGCACACAAAGTTATCGCATTTTATTTTTTTTTTTTATATAAAATGTATTGCACGCAAATTGATAATAAAGAGGTTAATAAAACTAAACATATATTGATGAAAGAAAAAAAAAAAAATTATTGATGCTAGTACAAAAAGTCAGAAAAATCAAGCTGCAGACGACCAGCGATATCCAGTCAGAATATATACACAACAGTAACGAGTAAGCCGATGTGATTAACATGTATAATATTGCAAGGAACAAAGATCGAAAAGAAATCTGAAGTAAGTACATATGTTAGAAATATAATTATGAAAATAAAATAACGACAGTTTATAAAAGAGGTGTCTTGATATGACAGGTCGCCCGGCTAAGTAAGCCGGTTTCACTCACAAAGATCAGTGTATCCTCCAAGGAATACAGCGTTAAACGGGAATGAAACTTCGTTGAATTTGAGTTACTTTCCCATTCCAAATAGAACAAATATGAATATAGTTTCAAAGTGACACTTTAAATCAATTCTAGATTTTGATTAAAATTGCATCTCTCCGGTCTCCGACGTCAGGAGAAAAAGTAAAACAGACAAAAGTTCTACCACATTTATAGGCTCGTAGGCTACATGTAGCTGATGAGTCCTGTTTTAAATGACCCTAAAGTAAACTTTGATGTGTAATACTATTAGAATATTACATTTCATTTCATCATAAATAAATGAATAAACTTGTCACATCTCACATTGTACGGTCTACCGTTATTGATTTTGAAATACACTACTTACACAATTTTAATCACTTCGTGCCAAATGTTGTGATAGCTCAATCGGTTAGCGCGTTGCTCTATCATTACGTTATTTTGACAGACTAGTTCGAACCCCACCGCATACTTTTTTTGCTTTTTCGTCAGATAAGGATTTTGATTTTAAATAATTTAAGTTCTAAACAATAAACAATACTGACTTTCTGATAACAACTTGACAGAAATCAACCTTAACCTTAACAGATTCTACAGGGCAAATAGTTGTAAATCTGTTATTTCATTATTTGTAAACCTGTTATTTCATTATTTGTAAATCTGTTATTTCATTATTTGTAAACCTGTTATTTCATTATTTGTAAACCTGTTATTTCATTATTTGTAAATCTGTTATTTCATTATTGATCAGAGTGATTTTTTGGGGTTCCCTGACCCAAAACATAGACTTAACAATCTCTTTATAAATCGGTTTTTGCTTAATTTGCCTATATGCATCTACAAATACGTTCATTTGTCGCAAATATATTTTTGTCCCCATTTCAAACACACAATAAATTCTCCGCATTTATGTCTAATGAAGTTTTAGTTCCTGAAGGTAACCGCTGCTGTCCTACACATATAAGGAATGGTTACTTAACAGAAGAATCTTTCGCTAAAATACAAACAACAGATCTCACCTACATGAACAGAAGTGATATCTTAGACTTACTGACGCGTGTCCGGCAGTATGCGTTAAATAGCGATGCTAAACGCATTGATTTTGATGGTAAAACTCTTAGAGATGAGGATTATATAAACCTAACCGGTTTGCATTGTTCAGAATTTGATTCCTATGTGAATATATACAAGATTCTGTCCGTAATACACCAACTCGAATAATGAGAATGTCGTTAGGAATTTTTCTGATGAAACTGAAGTCTGGCCTGCCGAATAAAGTCTTATCAACAGTATTCAACATTACAAAATCAAGTTTTCGCAGAGCAATATCATCTGTTAGAAAGGCACTATATACACAATTTGTACCTGAATATCTTGGACTACAATATATATCTCGTTAAGATGTAATTAAGGACCACACTAGGCCTTTGGCACAATCATTATTTGGGAACAATACTGGAAATCAAGCTATTCTTGTTCTGGATGGTACTTATATATACATCAAAAAAAGTAACAATTTTAGCTTTCAAAGGAGGTCGTATAGCATGCACAAAGGAAGACCGCTGGTGAAGCTGATGGTGGTTGTGACTACAGATGGATACTTTTTGACAATTTGTGGACCGTATTTTGCTGATGCCAAACATAATGATGCATCGATTTAAAAACATATGCTCAAATCAAACATAGAGGACATCAAAGCATGGGTAGAAAAAGGTGATGTATTTGTGGTAGATCGAGGATTTCGCGACTAAATTGAGGCCCTAGAAGAGCTTGGCATCCAAGCAGAAATGCCACCCTTCATGAAGAAAGGCGAAAAACAGATGCCAACTGAGGATGCAAATGACAGTAGATTAGTTACCAAGGTATTAATTGTAGCATTCATATAATACAATTTGTAGAAAAATGAGACTATATTCAAACAAATTAAGGTGTTAATTATGATGCATTGTTATACATATTTTGTTAACTAATCATGCATTAGATTAGTGTAGTTTGTGACCAAAAATTAAGGAGACACGAAGTTAATTGATCATTTAGGAACTAAGTGTGATGTATGATAAAAAAGGAAGTTTTGTTACTCCTTACTACAAGTGAATTATTTTTTTTAATTAAATAAAAAAAAAAAAAAACACACTTTGTCAAGGTCATTGGTCCCTAATGTCATTGTTGAAGACCCCATGGGTCTAGGACCTTTAGTTATATAGTAAAAGCTGATTTTGTCTTTTCAGAAACCTTAAACAGGGATTATGCCCCTTACAGAAAGGTCAAATCTCTTCGGTCAAAAAATAACAAAGTTGCGCCTTAATGACCCAAACATTTTCCACTATTCAAAACTTCTGTAAGTATAATGGTTTCTGAGATTATCCCATAACAAGGTGTAAGGTCAAAGGTCAAGGTCAACATACAAATTTGACCTTGAGGCATTTTTTAAAGTTACATGAATTGATGATCATTGGTGAAGATCCTAGGTAGCTACGACTTACGGTTTCTGAGTTTTAGTGGCCAACCGACATCGGTTAATTTTCATAGGGGCATAACCCTACCAATGAGTCGTTGAATCTTTTCGATCCAAATGTAACGAAGAACCAGGGTCTGGTCCTGAACAATTTCACCCTTCGGTTTTTGTACCTATTACGGTTACTGTGTTTGAATGATAACAAGGTTTTAGGTTTCGGAGGATAACTCCGGACCGACAAAATTTTACGACTCACAGGGTGAGTTCCGGAAAGGTATTTATGATACCGATACAAAGTGTGAACATGAAAGCGACACATCTTATGGTTACGGAGGAAATTTTGTCAAAGTTTGGCGGAACAAAAGAATAATAATAATAATTAAAATGTCAATTGTTCTTGAACAATTGAGAGGTCTTCCTTTTTCTAATGTAAAATACATGTCCAAATAGATGTAAAATGCATTGAAAAGCTCTCAAACACACATTAACAGTTAAAATATGACAAAAACAACAAATTCGCTATTTAGGACATGACCTTGACTTTTGACCTTGTGACCTTTGTGAAGGTCATTGGTCCACAATGTCATTATCAAAGACCCCATGGGTCTAGGACCTTTAGTTCAAAAGTTAAAGCTAATTTAGTTTTTCAGAAAGCGTTAACGGGGTTATGCCCTTAATGATATCTCAAATCTCTTCGATCATATGTAAAAAGTTGTGCCTTAGTCACCTAAACATTTTCACTATTTACTATTTCTGTAAGTATAATCGTTTTGAGATATCCAATAAAATGTTGAAAGGTCAAAGGCCAAGGTCAACCTTAAAAGCTTTAAAACACACTAAAATCCTTTAAATAAGGTCAAAACACATAATTCGCTATCTGGGACATGACCTTGACCTTTGACCTTGTGACCTTTGTCAAGGTCATTGGTCCCAAATGTCATTGTTGAAGACCACATTGGTCTAGAACCTTTGGTTTAACAGTAAAGCTGATTTTGTCTTTTAGAAACATAAACTAGGGGTTATGCCCCTTACAGAAAGGTCAAATCTTTTCGGTCAAATGTAACGAAGTTGTGACTTAATGATCCAAACATTTCCACTATTCAAAACTTCTGTAAGTATAATGGTTTCTGAGATTATCCCATAACAAGGTGTAAGGTCAAAGGTCAAGGTCAACATACAAATTTGACCTTGAGGTATTTTCAAAGCCACATCAATTCATGATCAGTGGTGAAGATCCTAGGTGTCTACGACTTTTGGTTTCTGAGTTTTGGTGGCCAACCGACACCGGTTAATTTTCATAGGGCATAACCCTACCAACGAGTCGTTGAATCTTTTCGATCCAAATGTAACGAAGAACCGGGGTCTGGTCCTGAACAAATTTCACCCTTCGGTGTTTTCTACCTATTACGGTTACGGTGTTTGAATGATAACAAGGTTTTGGGTTTTGGAGGATTACTCCGAACCGACAAAATTTTTGACTCACAGGGTGAGTTCCGGAAAGGTATTTATGATACCGATACAAAGTGTGAACATGAAAGCGACACATCTTATGGTTACGGAGGAAATTTTGTCAAAGTTTGGCGGAACAAAAGAATAATAATAATAATTAAAATGTCAATTGTTCTTGAACAATTGAGAGGTCTTCCTTTTCTAATGTAAAATACATGTCCAAATAGATGTAAAATGCATTGAAAAGCTCTCAAACACATTAACAGTTAAAATATGACAAAAACAACAAATTCGCTATTTAGGACATGACCTTGACTTTTGACCTTGTGACCTTTGTGAAGGTCATTGGTCCACAATGTCATTATCAAAGACCCCATGGGTCTAGGACCTTTAGTTCAAAAGTTAAAGCTAATTTAGTTTTTCAGAAAGCGTTAACGGGGTTATGCCCTTAATGATATCTCAAATCTCTTCGATCATATGTAAAAAGTTGTGCCTTAGTCACCTAAACATTTTCACTATTTACTATTTCTGTAAGTATAATCGTTTTGAGATATCCAATAAAATGTTGAAAGGTCAAAGGCCAAGGTCAACCTTAAAAGCTTTAAAACACACTAAAATCCTTTAAATAAGGTCAAAACACATAATTCGCTATCTGGGACATGACCTTGACCTTTGACCTTGTGACCTTTGTCAAGGTCATTGGTCCCAAATGTCATTGTTGAAGACCACATGGGTCTAGAACCTTTGGTTTAACAGTAAAAGCTGATTTTGTCTTTTAGAAACATAAACTAGGGTTATGCCCCTTACAGAAAGGTCAAATCTTTTCGGTCAAATGTAACGAAGTTGTGACTTAATGATCCAAACATTTCCACTATTCAAAACTTCTGTAAGTATAATGGTTTCTGAGATTATCCCATAACAAGGTGTAAGGTCAAGGTCAAGGTCAACATACAAATTTGACCTTGAGGTATTTTCAAAGCCACATCAATTCATGATCAGTGGTGAAGATCCTAGGTGTCTACGACTTTTGGTTTCTGAGTTTTGGTGGCCAACCGACACCGGTTAATTTTCATAGGGGCATAACCCTACCAACGAGTCGTTGAATCTTTTCGATCCAAATGTAACGAAGAACCGGGGTCTGGTCCTGAACAAATTTCACCCTTCGGTGTTTTCTACCTATTACGGTTACGGTGTTTGAATGATAACAAGGTTTTGGGTTTGGAGGATTACTCCGAACCGACAAAATTTTTGACTCACAGGGTGAGTTCCAGATAGGTATTCATGACACCAATACAAAGTGTGAACATGAAAGCGACACGTTTTACAGTTAAGGCTGCTAACTTCGTCAAAGTTTGGTGGAAAAGAATAATAATAATAATAATAATAATAATAATGAAATGTCAATTGTTCTTGAACAATTGAGATGTCTTCCTTTTCGTAATGTAATATACATGTCCCAATAGGCGTAAAATGCATTGAAAAGCTCTCAAACACACATAAAACGGTTAAAATATGACAAAAACAACAAAGTTGCTATTTAGGACATGACCTTGACTTTTGACCTTGTGACCTTTGTGAAGGTCATTGGTCCACGATGTCATTATAAAAGACCCCATGTGTCTAGGACCTTTAGTTTAAGAGTTAAAGCTAATTTAGTTTTTCAGAAAGCGTTAACGGGGTTATGCCCTTAGTGATAGTCAAACCTCTTCGGTCATAATGTAAAAAGTTGTGCCTTAGTCACCTAAACATTTTCCACTATTTACTATTTCTGTAAGTATAATCGTTTTGAGATATCCAATAAAATGTTGTAAGGTCAAATGTCAAGGTCAACCTTAAAAAGCTTTAAAACACACTAAAATCCTTTAAATGAGGTCAAAAGACATAATTCGCTATTTGGGACATGACCTTGACCTTTGACCTTGTGACCTTTGTCAAGGTCATTGGTCCCAAATGTCATTGTTGAAGACCCCATGGGTCTAGGACCTTTAGTTTAACAGTAAAAGCTGATTTTGTCTTTTAGAAACATAAACTAGGGTTATGCCCCTTATAGAAAGGTCAAATCTTTTCGGTCAAAATGTAACGAAGTTGCGACTTAATAACCCAAACATTTTCTACTATTCAAAACTTCTGTAAGTATAATGGTTTCTGAGATTATCCCATAACAAGGTGTTAGGTGAAAGGTCAAGGTCAACATACCAATTTGACCTTGAGATATTTTCAGAGTCACATCAATTGATGATGACAGGTGAAGATCCTAGGTGTCTACGACTTACGGTTTCTGAGTTTTGGGGCCAACCGACTGCGGTTAATTTTCAAAGGGCATTACCCTACCAATGAGTCGTTGAATCTCTTGATCCAAATGTAACGAAGAACCGGGGTCTGGTCCTGAACAAATTTCACCCTTCGGTTTTTCTACCTATTACGGTTACGGTGTTTGAATGATAACAAGGTTTTTGTGTTTCGGAGGATTACGCCGAACCGACAAAATTCTTTGTCTCACAGGGTGAGTTCCGGATAGATATTTATGACACCGATACAAAGTGTGAACCTGAAAGCGACACATCTTACAGTAAAGGCTGCTAACTTCATCAAAGTTTGGCGGAAAAGAATAATAATAATAATTAAAATGTCAATTGTTCTTGAACAATTGAGAGGTCTTCCTTTTCATTATGTAAAATATATGTTTAAATAAGCGTATAATGCATTGAAAACCTCTGAAACTCACACAAAACTCTTAAAATATGGTCAAAACACATAATTTAGAATTTGAGACATGACCTTGACTTTTGACCTGATGACCTTTGTCAAGGTCATTGGTCCACGATGTCATAACAAAAGACCCCATGGGTCTAGGACCTTTAGTTCATGAGTTAAAGCTTGTTTTGGCTTTTCTAAAACAGTTAACAGGGGTTATGGCCCCTTACGGATAGGTCAAATCTCTTCGGTCAAATGTAAAAAAATTGCGCCTTGATGTCACAATTATTCTTCACTATTTACTATTTCTGTAAGTATCATCGTTTTTGAGATATCTAATAAATAAGTTTTAAGGTCAAAGGTCAAGGTCAACCTCAAAAAGCTTTAAAACACACTAGAAATCCTTTTAAAAAGGTCAAAAACACATAATTCGCTATCTGGGACATGACCTTGACCTTCGACCTTGTGACCTTTGTCAAGGTCATTGGTCCACAATGTCATTGATGAAGACCCCATGGGTCTAGGACCTTTGGTTATATAGTAAAAGCTGATTTTGTCTTTTCAGAAACCTTAAACAGGGATTATGCCCTTACAGAAAGGTCAAATCTGTTCGGTCAAAAATAACAAAGTTGCGCCTTAATGACCCAAACATTTTCCACTATTCAAAACGTCTGTAAGTATAATGGTTTCTGAGATTTTCCCATAACAAGGTGTAAGGTCAAAGGTCAATATCAACATACAAATTTGACCTTGAGGCATTTTTAAAGTTACATGAATTGATGATCATTGGTGAAGATCCTAGGTAGCTACGACTTACGGTTTCTGAGTTTTAGTGGCCAACCGACATCGGTTAATTTTCATAGGGCATAACCCTACCAATGAGTCGTTGAATCTTTTCGATCCAAAGGTAACGAAGAACCAAGTTCTGGTCCTGAACAAATTTCACCCTTCGGTTTTTGTACCTATTACTGTTACGGTGTTTGAATGATAACAAGGTTTTAGGTTTCGGAGGATAACTCCGGACCGACAAAATTTTACGACTCACAGGGTGAGTTCCGGATAGGTATTTATGATACCGATACAAAGTGTGATCATGAAAGCGACACGTCTGATGGTTACGGAGGAAATTTTGTCAAAGTTTGGTGGAACAAAAGAATAATAATAATAATAATAATAATCAGAAGAAATACAGTAAGGTCTTTCCTTCTGGAAAAGGAAAGACCTTAATAAAAGGAAGAAATACAGTAAGGTCTTTCCCTTTTGGAAAAGGAAAGACCTTAATAATAATAATAATAATAATCAGAAGAAGAAATACAGTAAGGTCTTTCCCTTTTGAAAAGGAAAGACCTTAATAATAATGATAATAAAATAATAATAATCAGAAGAAATACAGTAAGGTCTTTCCTTTTGAAAAGGAAAGACCTTAATAAACTCGTATCATAGACTGAATAGTTTACTTGCTTCATCAGTTAATAACATTAATGGGTGCCAATTTTACTGCCTCACAAATAAAAATTGAAGTGCTGACAAAGCCAAAAGACCAAAAGTGTAGCCAAAGCAGGGCATGAAATCAGAGCTTCGCATGAGGAGATATACTCCTTAATTTAGAATAATTTCCAAAATTTTAAAACACAATATCCGTATTTTCATACGAAGTAACTTTCGCTTTTAACACTTTAATTGTCAGTGCTTTATAAAGTATATTTAAATTTGAGATTTTAATCAATTATATTATAAAAAAGAACAATGTGTGTGAGGACTCGAATGCCCTCAAACAAGTTTGCTTATACTACATGAAATGAGGCAAACTTAAATAAGAGTGCAGAAAATGAAAGCAATTGCAATTTTCCATCTTATAAAGAGGCATAACTCTAGAACAGTAACTGACTCTTTGCAGTGTTCGTTCTTAGCATTGTGTATGAGTTTAATAAAATTTGCGTGGGCAAACATAAGTTAGAGTGCGGAAAATGCAATTCACGAAGTTATAAGGGAAAAAAACTCTACAACGGTAAGTGACTCACTACCCAAATCCGAACTCTGTTTGCGAGTTTTGGTTCTGATTATTGTATGAGTTTCATTATATTTGGATGAGGAAAACTTAAATAAGAGTGCTGAAACGAAAGGATGGAAGGACGGACGGTCAAGAGTAACACTTAATGCCCTTCGCCCAGCGGCGGAGGCATAAAAGGAAGAGGTAAACATATCCTATTTAGGTAGGCAACATTTACTTCAATGGAAACCCCACTGACTGGGTGTAAAATTTCCAATTAGTCTTTCTGAATCCCAATCACGATTCCTTAATATCTTTTAAAAATGTGGATTTGTTTTGGTTACCCGATATTAAAGTTATGTAACACTTGACAAAATCTTCATTTTTTTAAATATAACAAAATGCCATGAACCATAAACTATATGTAAAGTGTGGTTTTAATTTTGAAGGACCTGAAATATCCTTTTCAAGTGTTATGCCCTTATTTTTCAAAACAAAATTGGGAGTAGGGTGTTTCAGATGACAGCAAAGCTTCAACGTAATAGATCTTTTTTTTTTAATTTAGCACAGTGTAACGGCCTATTAATTACAAACATGTGGGTATAGTTCGATTTGGACAATCGAAATTTACTATATAGTGTAAAGAGTTATGATTTGGGCGGGATTATCTGTGATCATAAGCTCATCTATTTCCAATTCATATTTAGTTTAAAAGCAGGTAATTTTGCCAAAACTCTTATCATCAAACAATAGAGAATATTGTTTTTGGGTTAATATTTACTACTTAAAATGCATGTTAAAAATAAGTCTAAATTCGTAATCATGTTCAACTTTAAAGCTAACATTGAGGTGTTGACCAAACGTCAAACCGCTGAATATCGTTTTCAACTCTAAAATGATGGTTTAGCTTTAAGATCTATGGTAGATTTTTGTTTCCTTCAGGCTGTTTTAAATTTTAACGTATCCAGTAGACAAGACCGTAATCCTTACAAATTTACAGAAAATATGATTTGGAAATCCAATACTCCATTCACGATAACCTAGCGGCTTAAATGTTACTTGCAGATAAATTAACTTACTCTTGAAAATATTAGAACATGATATAACATCCATTGCTCCTGTTTGTATGTATTTTTATTTGGAGAACATGATTCCCAGGAGAATATCGCACTGTTACCCCTAGAACTTCAACCCGGGATCTCGTTCATTCGAAAGCAGCACTCTAACCGACTGAGCTAAAGAAGAACCTCCCAACCCAAACCAAGTGAGGCTGCCTTAGTATCTACTTATCGCAAGATACGTTTTGATTAATATTTAGTTGTATACTACGAATTATTTAGTTTTGTTGGAATAGATTAGTTCCATATACATTCCTGTTATTCATCTCAATCTAATTAAATGAAATCACCACACTCGCCCCTTGTGTATCCTTGGTCGCTTTGTTAGGGATATTATACTGTAATTTTAAGGAGCGGAAAATAATTTAAACTTACACAACCGTGCAGCCATTTGTTTTGCGGATGGTCGAAAACTCTATGATCAAAGAAAACTTGAATATTATAAAACTCCATGTAATAGAAGCGCGCATCGACTACACAAGACTTGTCAGTGCCGCTCCAAATCTATACAGTTGCCCGGCCAATTATTAATTTGAAGCGCACTGAAAACCTCAAATTCTAAAATCTGTACCAAATCTTGAGACGTCCATTAATTAAAACTATTTGAGTGGCGAATTATAATATCAGTTTATAAGCAGCAAAGTGCTACCAATTCGGCTTGTGATAATATCAGGTAAGAAACGTCAAAAGTAGTGACGCAAAGTGGTTGGAAAATCTCTTCACATATATTGGTTTATAATAAGATACAAAATACTCACTAGTGAATATCGAATCAAAACAGTTGATAAACAAACAAAATTATGAGTTTGAGGAGCATTAAAACCAAATATTAAAATAGTTATAAGACATCTGGCTAAGGTTATTCATATTTGGGGTAGAAACCCTAACTTGATAAATGAATTAGTATCCCAAGGGTGACTGGGAATAGAAATATGGCCACATTGGTCTTCTTCCGACCGGAGGTAAAACACTCGACGAAGTGGGGCGTCCGTTTGGATGTGCGGGATGTACAAGTACTCAGCCACATCCGATCAATATCAGGACGTTAATTCCGATGCCTCGTGTAGAGAGAATGCCTCGGTCTCCGCACAATTAGAACCCTTGCGAAAACTCTTTGAGGGTCCGTAGGTGGTCTGTTGCAAAACAACATTTCTGTTCCATTCAACATACCCTCATTTTACAGTGACAATCTAAATTCCCGACCTTCATCCCGGACGGCCTTTGTTACATGCCTTACCTATTGTTTTTTTTTTTTTTGTTAATTTGTTTTCATCGTGAACGTGCAGGAAATATTTGCCACTGAACGTTAAGCAACCAACAATCATCAACCATAAATAAATATGAATATACCCCAATGACACATACCAAGGATGAAATCTGTAAGTGTCCTTACAAACAATGTTAAATTATTGACATCAATTTTATCAGCAATCAAAGCCAGGCGTCAAACTTATTATGAAACTACCTATTCAAGAGGCGGCTTGAATCAGATGTGGATACTAAAGATCCAAAGATCTGTTTGAGTATATACAATCTAAGACTCTTAAATCTTGCAATTGTATTAAAACAATTGATTTTCTACACTTTACACTAGTATTTCCCATTCCAAACTAAAAGGCAAATTGAAAGAATTGGTCCTGCTTTGTTTCATAAAACGAATGGCCAACGTAGATACAAGATTGTTGTTTAGGGATGTTTAAATCTTACTTTCATCTGTTTGTTTTTTGTTTTTTCTCATTTAACGATTCCTAGAAAGCTAAAAACAATGTTGAAGGCCATACGGTGACCTGTTGTTCTTAACTTCTATGTCATTTTGGTCTCAGGTAGAAAGTTGTCTCATTGGCAATCATACGATATCTTCTTATTTTTATATACAGGATCATCCTAAACTCAAGCATCTCTTGATTCCAAATGAATTGCACTGCTTCTGGTTGAGAGGTAAATACTAAGACATTAATTTAACAGTAACCACAACATACATTAAAAAAATGCATGTGTAAGATAAGGGCCTTGTTGATGGTTCTAAAAATAAATAATAATAGATTTCAAAATAAAAAATATAATAGAAAAGATCAACAAGGCCCTTATCTTACACATGCATTTTTTTAATGTATGTTGTGGTTACTGTTAAATTAATGTCTTAGTATTTACCTCTCAACCAGAAGCAGTGCAATTCATTTGGAATCAAGAGATGCTTGAGTTTAGGATGATCCTCTATATAAAAATAAGAAGATATCGTATGATTGCCAATGAGACAACTTTCTACCTGAGACCAAAATGACATACAAGTTAAGAACAATAGGTCACCGTATGGCCTTCAACATTGTTTTAGCTTTCTAGGAATCGTTAAATGAGAAAAAACAAAAAAAACAAACAGATGAAAGTAAGATTTAAACATCCTAAACAACAATCTTGTATCTACGTTGGCCATTCGTTTTATGAAACAAAGCAGGACCAATTCTTTCAATTTGCCTTTTAGTTTGGAATGGGAAATACTAGTGTAAAGTGTAGAAAATCAATTGTTTTAATACAATTGCAAGATTTAAGAGTCTTAGATTGTATATACTCAAACAGATCTTTGGATCTTTAGTATCCACATCTGATTCAAGCCGCCTCTAGAATAGGTAGTTTCATAATAAGTTTGACGCCTGGCTTTGATTGCTGATAAAATTGATGTCAATAATTTAACATTGTTTGTAAGGACACTTACAGATTTCATCCTTGGTATGTGTCATTGGGGTATATTCATATTTATTTATGGTTGATGATTGTTGGTTGCTTAACGTTCAGTGGCAAATATTTCCTGCACGTTCACGATGAAAAATTAACAAAAAAAAAAAAAACAATAGGTAAGGCATGTAACAAAGGCCGTCCGGGATGAAGGTCGTGGAATTTAGATTGTCACTGTAAAATGAGGGTATGTTGAATGGAACAGAAATGTTGTTTTGCAACAGACCACCTACGGACCCTCAAAGAGTTTTCGCAAGGGTTCTAATTGTGCGGAGACCGAGGCATTCTCTCTACACGAGGCATCGGAATTAACGTCCCGATATTGATCGGATGTGGCTGAGTACTTGTACATCCCGCACATCCAAACGGACGCCCCACTTCGTCGAGTGTTTTACCTCCGGTCGGAAGAAGACCAATGTGGCCATATTTCTATTCCCAGTCACCCTTGGGATACTAATTCATTTATCAAGTTAGGGTTTCTACCCCAAATATGAATAACCTTAGCCAGATGTCTTATAACTATTTTAATATTTGGTTTTAATGCTCCTCAAACTCATAATTTTGTTTGTTTATCAACTGTTTTGATTCGATATTCACTAGTGAGTATTTTGTATCTTATTATAAACCAATATATGTGAAGAGATTTTCCAACCACTTTGCGTCACTACTTTTGACGTTTCTTACCTGATATTATCACAAGCCGAATTGGTAGCACTTTGCTGCTTATAAACTGATATTATAATTCGCCACTCAAATAGTTTTAATTAATGGACGTCTCAAGATTTGGTACAGATTTTAGGAATTTGAGGTTTTCAGTGCGCATCAAATTAATAATTGGCCGGGCAACTGTATAGATTTGGAGCGGCACTGACAAGTCTTGTGTAGTCGATGCGCGCTTCTCTATTACATGGAGTTTTATAATATTCAAGTTTTCTTTGATCATAGAGTTTTCGACCATCCGCAAAACAAATGGCTGCACGGTTGTGTAAGTTTAAATTATTTTCCGCTCCTTAAAATTACAGTATAATATCCCTAACAAAGCGACCAAGGATACACAAGGGGCGAGTGTGGTGATTTCATTTAATTAGATTGAGATGAATAACAGGAATGTATATGGAACTAATCTATTCCAACAAAACTAAATAATTCGTAGTATACAACTAAATATTAATCAAAACGTTTCTTGCAATAAGTAGATACTAGGAAGCCTTATTTGGTTAGCTTAGGGAAGTTCTTCTTTAGCTCAGTCGGTTAGAGCGCTGCTTTCGAACGACGACATCCCGGGTGAAAGTTCCAAGGGGTAACAGTGCGATATTCTCCCAGGATTCATGTTCTCCAAATAAAATACATACAAACAGGAGCAATGGATGTTATATCATGTTCTAATATTTTCAAGAGTGTTAATTTATCTGCAAGTAACATTTAAGCCGCTAGGTTATCGTGAATGGAGTATTGATTTCCAAATCATATTTTCTGTAAATTTGTAAGGATTACGGTCTTGTCTACTGGATACGTTAAAATTTAAAACAGCCTGAAGGAAACAAAAATCTACCATAGATCTTAAAGCTAAACCATCATTTTAGAGTTGAAAACGATATTCAGCGGTTTGACGTTTGGTCAACACCTCAATGTTAGCTTTAAAGTTGAACATGATTACGAATTTAGACTTATTTTTAACATGCATTTTAAGTAGTAAATATTAACCCAAAAACAATATTCTCTATTGTTTGATGATAAGAGTTTTGGCAAAATTACCTGCTTTTAAACTAAATATGAATTGAAATAGATGAGCTTATGATCACAGATAATCCCGCCCAAATCATAACTCTTTACACTATATAGTAAATTTCGATTGTCCAAATCGAACTATACCCACATGTTTGTAATTAATAGGCCGTTACACTGTGCTAAATTAAAAAAAAGATCTATTACGTTGAAGCTTTGCTGTCATCTGAAACACCCTACTCCCAATTTTGTTTTGAAAAATAAGGGCATAACACTTGAAAAGGATATTTCAGGTCCTTCAAAATTAAAAAACCACACTTTACATATAGTTTATGGTTCATGGCATTTTGTTATATTTAAAAAAATGAAGATTTTGTCAAGTGTTACATAACTTTAATATCGGGTAACCAAAACAAATCCACATTTTTAAAAGATATTAAGGAATCGTGATTGGGATTCAGAAAGACTTATTGGAAATTTTTACACCCAGTCAGTGGGGTTTCCATTGAAGTAAATGTTGCCTACCTAAATAGGATATGTTTACCTCTTCCTTTTTTATGCCTCCGCCGCTGGGCGAAGGGGCATTAAGTGTTACTCTTGACCGTCCGTCCTTCCATCCTTTCGTTTCAGCACTCTTATTTAAGTTTTCCTCATCCAAATATAATGAAACTCATACAATAAAAAAAGCAAAACTCGCAAACAGAGTTCGGATTTGGGTAGTGAGTCACTTACCGTTGTAGAGTTTTTTCCCTTATAACTTCGTGAATTGCATTTTCCGCACTCTAACTTATGTTTGCCCACGCAAATTTTATTAAACTCATACACAATGCTAAGAACGAACACTCGCAAAGAGTCAGTTACTGTTCTAGAGTTATGCCTCTTTATAAGATGGAAAATTGCAATTGCTTTCATTTTCTGCACTCTTATTTAAGTTTGCCTCATTTCATGTAGTATAAGCAAACTTGTTTGAGGGCATTCGAGTCCTCACACATTGTTCTTTTTTATAATATAATTGATTAAAATCTCAAATTTAAATATACTTTATAAAGCACTGACAATTAAAGTGTTAAAAGCGAAAGTTACTTCGTATGAAAATACGGATATTGTGTTTTTAAAATTTTGGAAATTATTCTAAATTAAGGAGTATATCTCCTCATGCGAAGCTCTGATTTCATGCCCTGCTTTGGCTACACTTTTTGGTCTTTTTGGCTTTGTCAGCACTTCAATTTTTATTTGTGAGGCAGTAAAATTGGCACCCATTAATGTTATTAACTGATGAAGCAAGTAAACTATTCAGTCTATGATACGGTTTATTAAGGTCTTTCCTTTTCAAAAGGAAAGACCTTACTGTATTTCTTCTGATTATTATTATTTTATTATCATTATTATTAAGGTCTTTCCTTTTCAAAGGAAAGACCTTACTGTATTCTTCTTCTGATTATTATTATTATTATTATTAAGGTCTTTCCTTTTCCAAAAGGAAAGACCTTACTGTATTCTTCCTTTTATTAAGGTCTTTCCTTTTCCAGAAGGAAAGACCTTACTGTATTCTTCTGATTATTATTATTATTATTATTATTCTTTTGTTCCACCAAACTTTGACAAAATTTCCTCCGTAACCATCAGACGTGTCGCTTTCATGATCACACTTTGTATCGGTATCATAAATACCTATCCGGAACTCACCCTGTGAGTCGTAAATTTTGTCGGTCCGAGTTATCCTCCGAAACCTAAAACCTTGTTATCATTCAAACACCGTAACAGTAATAGGTACAAAAACCGAAGGGTGAAATTTGTTCAGGACCAGAACTTGGTTCTTCGTTACCTTTGGATCGAAAAGATTCAACGACTCATTGGTAGGGTTATGCCCTATGAAAATTAACCGATGTCGGTTGGCCACTAAAACTCAGAAACCGTAAGTCGTAGCTACCTAGGATCTTCACCAATGATCATCAATTCATGTAACTTTAAAAATGCCTCAAGGTCAAATTTGTATGTTGATATTGACCTTTGACCTTACACCTTGTTATGGGAAAATCTCAGAAACCATTATACTTACAGACGTTTTGAATAGTGGAAAATGTTTGGGTCATTAAGGCGCAACTTTGTTATTTTTGACCGAACAGATTTGACCTTTCTGTAAGGGCATAATCCCTGTTTAAGGTTTCTGAAAAGACAAAATCAGCTTTTACTATATAACCAAAGGTCCTAGACCCATGGGGTCTTCATCAATGACATTGGGACTAATGACCTTGACAAAGGTCAAAGGTCAAGGTCAAGGTCATGTCCCAGATAGCGAATAATGTGTTTTGACCTTTTAAAAGGATTTCTAGTGTGTTTTAAAGCTTTTGAGGTTGACCTTGACCTTTGACCTTAAAACTTATTTATTGGATATCTCAAAACGATGATACTTACAGAAATAGTAAATAGTGAAGAATAATTGTGACATCAAGGCGCAATTTTTTATATTGACCGAAGAGATTTGACCTATCCGTAAGGGGCCATAACCCCTGTTAACTGTTTTAGAAAAGCCAAAACAAGCTTTAACTCATGAACCAAGGTCCTAGACCCATGGGGTCTTTTGTTATGACATCGTGGACCAATGACCTTGACAAAGGTCATCAGGTCAAAAGTCAAGGTCATGTCTCAAATTCCAAATTATGTGTTTTGACCATATTTTAAGAGTTTTGTGTGAGTTTCAGAGCTTTTCAATGCATTATACGCTTATTTAAACATATATTTTACATAATGAAAAGGAAAGACCTCTCAATTGTTCAAGAACAATTGACATTTTAATTATTATTATTATTCTTTTCCGCCAAACTTTGATGAAGTTAGCAGCCTTTACTGTAAGATGTGTCGCTTTCAGGTTCACACTTTGTATCGGTGTCATAAATATCTATCCGGAACTCACCCTGTGAGACAAAAATTTTGTCGGTTCGGCGTAATCCTCCGAAACACAAAAACCTTGTTATCATTCAAACACCGTAACCGTAATAGGTAGAAAAACCGAAGGGTGAAATTTGTTCAGGACCAGACCCCGGTTCTTCGTTACATTTGGATCGAAGAGATTCAACGACTCATTGGTAGGGTAATGCCCTTTGAAAATTAACCGCAGTCGGTTGGCCCCAAAACTCAGAAACCGTAAGTCGTAGACACCTAGGATCTTCACCTGTCATCATCAATTGATGTGACTCTGAAAATATCTCAAGGTCAAATTGGTATGTTGACCTTGACCTTTCACCTAACACCTTGTTATGGGATAATCTCAGAAACCATTATACTTACAGAAGTTTTGAATAGTAGAAAATGTTTGGGTTATTAAGTCGCAACTTCGTTACATTTTGACCGAAAAGATTTGACCTTTCTATAAGGGGCATAACCCTAGTTTATGTTTCTAAAAGACAAAATCAGCTTTACTGTTAAACCAAAGGTCCTAGACCCATGGGGTCTTCAACAATGACATTTGGGACCAATGACCTTGACAAAGGTCACAAGGTCAAAGGTCAAGGTCATGTCCCAAATAGCGAATTATGTCTTTTGACCTCATTTAAAGGATTTTAGTGTGTTTTAAAGCTTTTAAGGTTGACCTTGACATTTGACCTTACAACATTTTATTGGATATCTCAAAACGATTATACTTACAGAAATAGTAAATAGTGGAAAATGTTTAGGTGACTAAGGCACAACTTTTTACATTATGACCGAAGAGGTTTGACTATCACTAAGGGCATAACCCCGTTAACGCTTTCTGAAAAACTAAATTAGCTTTAACTCTTAAACTAAAGGTCCTAGACCCATGGGGTCTTTTATAATGACATCGTGGACCAATGACCTTCACAAAGGTCACAAGGTCAAAAGTCAAGGTCATGTCCTAAATAGCAACTTTGTTGTTTTTGTCATATTTTAACCGTTTTATGTGTGTTTGAGAGCTTTTCAATGCATTTTACGCCTATTGGGACATGTATATTACATTACGAAAAGGAAAGACATCTCAATTGTTCAAGAACAATTGACATTTCAATTATTATTATTATTATTATTATTATTATTCTTTTCCACCAAACTTTGACGAAGTTAGCAGCCTTAACTGTAAGACGTGTCGCTTTCATGTTCACACTTTGTATTGGTGTCATGAATACCTATCTGGAACTCACCCTGTGAGTCAAAAATTTTGTCGGTTCAGAGTAATCCTCAAAACCCAAAAACCTTGTTATCATTCAAACACCGTAACCGTAATAGGTAGAAAAACACCGAAGGGTGAAATTTGTTCAGGACCAGACCCCGGTTCTTCGTTACATTTGGATCGAAAAGATTCAACGACTCGTTGGAAGGGTTATGCCCTATGAAAATTAACCGGTGTCGGTTGGCCACCAAAACTCAGAAACCAAAAGTCGTAGACACCTAGGATCTTCACCACTGATCATGAATTGATGTGGCTTTGAAAAATACCTCAAGGTCAAATTTGTATGTTGACCTTGACCTTTGACCTACACCTTGTTATGGGATAATCTCAGAAACCATTATACTTACAGAAGTTTTGAATAGTGGAAATGTTTGGATCATTAAGTCACAACTTCGTTACATTTGACCGAAAAGATTTGACCTTTCTGTAAGGGCATAACCCCTAGTTTATGTTTCTAAAAGACAAAATCAGCTTTTACTGTTAAACCAAAGGTTCTAGACCCATGTGGTCTTCAACAATGACATTTGGGACCAATGACCTTGACAAAGGTCACAAGGTCAAAGGTCAAGGTCATGTCCCAGATAGCGAATTATGTGTTTTGACCTTATTTAAAGGATTTTAGTGTGTTTTAAAGCTTTTTAAGGTTGACCTTGGCCTTTGACCTTTCAACATTTTATTGGATATCTCAAAACGATTATACTTACAGAAATAGTAAATAGTGAAAATGTTTAGGTGACTAAGGCACAACTTTTTACATATGATCGAAGAGATTTGAGATATCATTAAGGGCATAACCCCGTTAACGCTTTCTGAAAAACTAAATTAGCTTTAACTTTTGAACTAAAGGTCCTAGACCCATGTGGTCTTTGATAATGACATTGTGGACCAATGACCTTCACAAAGGTCACAAGGTCAAAAGTCAAGGTCATGTCCTAAATAGCGAATTTGTTGTTTTTGTCATATTTTAACTGTTAATGTGTGTTTGAGAGCTTTTCAATGCATTTTACATCTATTTGGACATGTATTTTACATTAGAAAAGGAAAGACCTCTCAATTGTTCAAGAACAATTGACATTTTAATTATTATTATTATTCTTTTGTTCCGCCAAACTTTGACAAAATTTCCTCCGTAACCATAAGATGTGTCGCTTTCATGTTCACACTTTGTATCGGTATCATAAATACCTTTCCGGAACTCACCCTGTGAGTCGTAAAATTTTGTCGGTCCGGAGTTATCCCTCCGAAACCTAAAAACCTTGTTATCATTCAAACACAGTAACCGTAATAGGTACAAAAACCGAAGGGTGAAATTGTTCAGGACCAGACCCTGGTTCTTTGTTACATTGGATCGAAAAGATTCAACGACTCATTGGTAGGGTTATGCCCCTATGAAAATTAACCGATGTCGGTTGGCCACTAAAACTCAGAAACCGTAAGTCGTAGCTACCTAGGATCTTCACCAATGATCATCAATTCATGTAACTTTAAAAAATGCCTCAAGGTCAAATTTGTATGTTGACCTTGACCTTTGACCTAACACCTTGTTATGGGATAATCTCAGAAACCATTATACTTACAGAAGTTTTGAATAGTGGAAAATGTTTGGGTCATTAAGGCGCAACTTTGTTATTTTTGACCGAAGAGATTTGACCTTTCTGTAAGGGGCATAACCCCTGTTTAAGGTTTCTGAAAAGACAAAATCAGCTTTTACTATATAACCAAAGGTCCTAGACCCATGGGGTCTTCAACAATGACATTAGGGACCAATGACCTTGACAAAGTGTGTTTTTTTTTTTTTTTTTTTTTAAAAAAAACAAATAATTCACTTGTACTAAGTAACAAAACTTTTTTTTTTGATACATCACACTTAGTTCCTAAATGATCAATTAACTTCGTGTCTCCTTAATTTTGGTCACAAACTACACTAATCTAATGCATGATTAGTTAACAAAATATGTATAACAATGCATCATAATTAACACCTTAATTTGTTTGAATATAGTCTCATTTTCTACAAATTGTATTTCATAAATGCTACTACTACTACCTTGGTAACTACTATCATTTACATCATCAATTGTCATCTGTTTTTTCTCCTTTCTTCATGAAGTGTGGTATTTCTGCTTTGATGCTAAGCTCTTCTAGGGCTTCAATTGAGTCACGAAATCCTCTATCTACCACAAATACATCATCTTTTTTCTACTCATGCTTTGATGTCCTCTATGTTTGATTTGAGCATATGTTTTTAAATCGATGCATCATTATGTTTGGCATCAGCAAAATACGGTCCACAAATTGTCAAAAAGTATCCATCTGTAGTCACAACCACCATCAGTTTCACCAGCGGTCTTTCTTTGTGCATGCTGTACGACCTCCTTTGAAAGCTAAAATTGTTACTTTTTTGGATGTAAATATAAGTCCCATCCAGAACAAGAATAGCTTGATTCCCAGTATTGTTCCCAAGTAATGATTGTGCCAAAGGCCTAGTGTGGTCCTTAATTACATCTTAACGAGATATATATTGTAGTCCAAGATATTCAGGTACAAATTGTGTATATAGTGCCTTTCTAACAGATGATATTGCTCTGCGAAAACTTGATTTTGTAATGTTGAATACTGTTGATAAGACTTTATTCGGCAGGCCAGACTTCAGTTTCATCAGAAAAATTCCTAACGACATTCTCATTATTCGAGTTGGTGTATTACGGACAGAATCTTGTATATATTCACATAGGAATCAAATTCTGAACAATGCAAACCAGTTAGGTTTATATAATCCTCATCTCTAAGAGTTTTACCATCAAAATCAATGCGTTTAGCATCGCTATTTAACGTATACTGCCGGACACGCGTCAGTAAGTCTAAGATATCACTTCTGTTCATGTAGGTGAGATCTGTTGTTTGTATTTTAGCGAAAGATTCTTCTGTTAAGTAACCATTCCTTATATGTGTAGGACAGCAGCGGTTACCTTCAGGAATTAAAACTTCATTAGACATAAATGCGGAGAATTTATTGTGTGTTTGAAATGGGGACAAAAATATATTTGCGACAAATGAACGTAGTTGTAGATGCATATAGGCAAATTAAGCAAAACCGATTTAAAAGAGATTGTTAAGTCTATGTTTTGGGTCAGGAACCCCAAAAATCACTCTGATCAATAATGAAATAACAGATTTACAAATAATGAAATAACAGGTTTACAAATAATGAAATAACAGGTTTACAAATAATGAAATAACAGGTTTACAAATAATGAAATAACAGATTTACAAATAATGAAATAACAGGTTTACAAATAATGAAATAACAGATTTACAACTATTTGCCCTGTAGAATCTGTTAAGGTTAAGGTTGATTTCTGTCAAGTTGTTATCAGAGGACAGAAGTCAGTATTGTTTATTGTTTAGAACTTAAATTATTTAAAATCAAAATCTTTATCTGACGAAAAACGCCAAAAAAAAGTATGCGGTGGGGTTCGAACTAGTCTGTCAAAAATTACGTAATGATAGAGCAACGCGCTAACCGATTGAGCTATCACAACATTTGGCACGAAGTGATTAAAATTGTGTAAGTAGTGTATTTCAAAAATCAATAACGGTAGACCGTACGATGTGACAAGTTTATTCATTTATTCATGATGAAATGAAATTTAATATTCTAATATTACACATCAAAGTTTGCTGTAAAGGCATTTACAACAGGACTCATCAGCTACATGTACGGGCCTTTAAATGTGATATAACTTTTGTCTGTTTTTCTTTTCTCCTGACGTGGGAGACCTTCCTCGTCCGGAGAGATGCAATTTTAATCAAAATCTAAAATTGATTTAAAGTGTCACTTTGAAACTATATTCATATTTGTTCTATTTGGAATGGGAAAGTAACTCAAATTCAACGAAGTTTCATTCCCGTTTAACGCTGTATTCCTTGGAGGATACACTGATCTTTGTGAGTGAAGCCGGCTTACTTAGCCGGGCGACCTGTCATATCAAGACACCTCTTTTATAAACTGTCGTTATTTTTATTTTCATAATTATATTTCTAACATATGTACTTACTTCAGATTTCTTTTCGATCTTTGTTCCTTGCAATATTATACATGTTAATCACATCGGCTTACTCGTTACTGTTGTGTATATATTCTGACTGGATATCGCTGGTCGTCTGCAGCTTGATTTTTTCTGACTTTTTTGTACTAGCATCAATAATTGTTTTTTTTTTTTTTTCTTTCATCAATATATGTTTAGTTTTATTAACCTCTTTATTATCAATTTGCGTGCAATACATTTTATATAAAAAAAAAAAATAAAATGCGATAACTTTGTGTGCGATTAAATTATTTATTGCACTTTCCGGATACATCGGCAATTCCTTTGAAGTCGATTTTCACTTTGGCCGCCACCCACGATCTTAAATGTCTTTATGTTTTTAATTAGACAAATTAATGCATATAAATATAATTTTAAAAAATTGTGGATCATGAGTGGCGGCCAACGTTAAAATTGCCAAGTTTTGCGGGAGAATCCACCAAAAACGTCGTTTTCCGTAACCGTACCCGATTTTAGACACTTATTTGGCCATAGAAGAATTGCAATAAAACGGAAAAAATATCATATCGATAACAGAAATATATCTAGCTATCTTTCGGGGAGAAATGGAAGTCCATCGTTTAATTTAAAAAAATGGCATATTAGAGGGCCGTATTTGATGCTTCGTGAACCTTGTCCTTTATGCAAGTTTAATGTCATGTTATGCATTTTGTGACGACAACGTAATACCTGGCTAGCACAACCAATATAACTCTTGTGACATTTCTCAGATAGACCATATCCGCCATGAATTTTTTTGAAATGTTTCATTCATATAAAATCTATTTGATAAGACGAGGTTATATGTTTATGCCCCACCTAGGGGTTATGTTTTTCGGTCAGTGCGTCCGTTCGTTGTTCTTCCGTCCGTCTGTCCCGCTTCAGGTTAAAGTTTTTGGTTAAACATGTTAAAGTTTTTGGTCAAGGTAGTTTTTGATGAAGTTGAAGTCCAATCAACTTGAAACTTATTACACATGTTCCCTATGGTATGATCTTTCTAATTTTAATGCCAAATTACAGTTTTTGGGCATCCGTGTACTATGGACACATTCGTCTTTTGTTTATTACAATGTTATTGGGCTAAACTAATATATGTTGTGATATATAATTTTTTGCTCTAGTTGCAACAATGTTAATCAATGTTTGTCTTGACTGTTTAAAATTTTGTTGTGCAATTAAGCGGGAAAACGCACAATCATATGCTATTTGAAGAAAAAAAAAATTTTATGCATCTTTCCGTTCCACTAATTAACGTTGACCGTCAATCATCTTTTATAGGCATCCGTCTCGTGCAAAGTTTTGAAAGAACTAAAGCATGGAAAAGTCTTGATGCAAGGTTAATTCGAATGGATACCACAAACCATTGTGCAAGACTATCATTCAACACAGATGCCCATTGGGACTGTATTATCAGACATTTTGCAGACAACGGAGAGCACCAATCTGGTACTTGTAGAATGGGTGCAAAGTCAGACCCAACCACTGTGGTTGACCCTTATTTACGGTAAGTAGGAGGTGCCAATAATGATTTGTGTTTTAGATTTCTATAAATACTAGAACACACCCACGAAATCGCGGGCATTAATTAGAGCGTGGTGCACAGTATGTTAACTGTTGTACGATGATTTTTGTAAAGATTTAATGACTGGAGAATTTCAGGACGGTATCAAAAGTATCTTAAACATGAACTGATGTCAATATAACATTTTGAATTTTCACCAGTTCAAAAATTGGATGTAATTCTAAAGAATGTCAACGCAAAGGTCAACTATTTGTAGTAACATGAACGCCCAATTTTAGGACGACAGTTGCTTTGTCACCATGCTTTTTGATCAGAAGACAGATAATCGATATGTTAACCTTTCTAATTTCAGTCACTTAAAACGGATTCCACTAATGAAATCAGATTATTATTATTATAAATAGAGCCATAATAAAATACTCAATAAATAATGCGATTTGAGCACAAAACCGTCATATTTTGCTGAAATCTGGAAATGGCGTCGGACTTAATAAGGTGTTGACTTTTAAAGCAAATTAATTCTAATATGGGGTGCTTATCACGTCATATGAATAGAGCCAGAATAAAATGGTCAATAAACCACAACCACTATAAATAGACGACGTCACAGTGCGATTTGTGCACAAAAATGTCATATTTTACTGAAATGGCGTCAGGCATTTCTGTGGGAAACTTTACTATATCCATAGATTTGTTGTCCTTTTCACATGGCCTGGGACGTAATATTCGTTAATGTTATCCCTTGCTTACGCTCGGGATAAAATTCCAATATAACGACCCAGGGCATGTGAAAATTTTCAACAAATCTATGTCTTTCATAATTATTTCTTAATAGAACATGACTATATACCGGTTCCAGGGTCCCAAAAATCGGATTTTATCGCTTCCAGTGAACGAAGGAATGTTTGATACCGGTTCCTGTAGCCCAGGAACCCAAAACATTGTTTGTAATCAAGTTAGGATTAAGGGTTGTTTGTAAATTTACGTAATTTCTAAAGTCCTAAAAGGAAGTCCTATCTATGACTTTAAAATCCGTCCGATGACGGAAACAATGTCTGGACGCCTTTATTTTCGTTTTCCTCCCAAAATAACTCAAAATGAATAATCATCAGCGAGGATGACAAATGCATGGTACCTATAGGATACAGATCATGATGATTAATTTATTGTTGAAGGAAGAGAAGCGACACACAAAATGAGGTCTTCTCGTTTAAATGTATAGAATCGCTTACTTTGGTTTTCAACTTGATACTCGACATATTTGTGATTGCAATTACCGTGTACTTTTAGCTATATATGAGTAGCTTCGTTCTCAAATTAAATGAATCGCATTTACAGAAAAACAAATGTTTATCTAGTTGGTAGGTTAATTTTGAATCGAAACTGCTGAACAAAAGATACAAACTAAAAAAAAAAATAACAACAATCAAACATCGTAAATCAATCGATAGAATGCATCTTGCCAGAAGAAAAAAGACAAAAGGACAATCAGTAAAATAGTAGATCTTGAATAGGTCAGAGCACACAAATCTCACCCAAATCCGGGATGAACGCAGGTGACACGGAATGGTAAACAGCCCAATAGTTCACCCGCTCTGTTGCAGATTTGAAATATTAATACAAAAGACAAGGACAACAGAGAATTTTACGATGTTTGTGAGTTATTTTGTTTCATTTTATTTGACAGGGTAAAAGGAATAAGAAATTTGAGAGTAGTTGATGCTTCAGTGATGAAAATCTTCCATCTGGTAACACACATGCTCCAACTGTGATGATTGCTGAAAAGGCTGCAGATCTTATAAAACGAGCACGGAAATATTAATTAATTATAAATTATAAAAAAAAAACGTATATGTTGATTGTTTTAAATTTGTTCATTGGATAAAAGTATGAACAAAATTATATAATTGACAGAATAAACCCAATTGCAGTATGTTGTCTTCTGTCAAAAACACTGTTTGTGGAAGCACAAAGAAAAGCCAAGCAAACATGAATGATTTGGGTTCATATATGTGTGTACTAGTATTTAGACAAAGGAGGCCGATATAAAAATAAATGTTCAGCAAATTCTACATGTTTTAAACAAAACGTCCCTCAAGAGTCCTAACCTCGACAATATATCTGTCATAGGAATGTCGGCTAAACATTTGCGGTGTAAAAACTGACCAAAGAATATTTTATCTTTCCTTAACACAGTTGGGGTATGGTGGGGTGAAGTGATAATGCATCAATGGAAACGCATAACAGAATATAGATTCAAAATTAGAAAAAAAATATAATCAAAATGTCAATTTTTCTTGAACAATTGAGAGGTCTTCCTTTTCATTATGTAAAATATATGTTTAAATAAGCGTATAATGCATTGAAAAGTTCTAAAACACACACAAAACTCTTAAAATATCGTCAAAACACATAATTCGGAATTTGGGACATAACCTTGACTTTTGACATTATGACCTTTGTCAAGGTCATTGGTCCACGATGTCATAACAAAGACTAGGACCTTTGGTTCATGAGTTAAAGCTTATTTTGTCTTTCCTAAAACAGTTAACAGGGTTTTGCCCTTACGGATAGGTCAAATCTCTTCGGTCAAAATTTTAAAAGTTGCGCCTTTATGTCCCAATTATTTTTCACTATTTACTGTTTCTGTAAGTATTATCGTTTTGAGATATCCAATAAATAAGTTTTAAGGTCAAAGGTCAAGGTCAACCTCAAAAAGCTTAAAACACACAAAAATCCTTTAAAAGGGTCAAAACACATAATTCGCTATCTGGGACATGACCTTGACCTTTGACCTTTTGACCTTTGTCAAGGTCATTAGTCCCAAATGTCATTGCTGAAGACCCCATGGGTCTAGGACCTTGGTTATATAGTAAAAGCTGATTTTGTCTTTTCAGAAACCTAAAACAGGGTTATGCCCTTACAGAAAGGTCAAATATCTTCGGTCACATGTAACAAAGTTGCGCCTTGATGACCCAAACATTTTCCACTATTCAAAACTTCTGTATATATAATGGTTTGTGAGATTATCCCATAACAACGTGTTAGGTCAAAGGTCAAGGTCAATATACAGATTTGACCTTGAAGCCTTTTCAAAGTCACATCAATTGATGATCATTGGTGAAGATCCTAGGTGTCTACGACTTTCTGAGTTTTGGTGGCCAACCGACACCGGTTAATTTTCATAGGGGCATAACCCTACCAATGAGTCGTTGAATCTTTTCGATCCAAATGTAACGAAGAACCGGGGTCTGATCCTGAACAAATTTCACCCTTCGGTTTTTTTTCTACCTATTACGGTTACGGTGTTTGAATGATAACAAGGTTGTTTGGTTTCGGAGGGATTACTCCGGACTGACAAAATTTTTCGACTAACAGGGTGAGTTCCGGAAAGGTATTCATGACACCGATACAAAGTGTGAACATGAAAGCGACACGTCTTACGATTAAGGCTGCTAACTTTGTTAAAGTTTGGCGAAAAAGAATAATAATAATAATTAAAATGTCAATTGTTCTTGAACAATTGAGAGGTCTTCCTTTTCATTATGTAAAATATATGTTTAAATCAGCGTATAATGCATTGAAAAGCTATAAAACACACAAAACTCTTAAAATATGGTCAAAACATATAATTCGGAATTTGGGACATGACCTTGACTTTTGACCTTATGACCTTTGTCAAGGTCATTCGTCCACGATGTCATAACAAAAGACCCCATGGGTCTAGGACCTTTAGTTCATGAATTAAAGCTTATTTTGTCTTTTCTAAAACAGTTAACAGGGTATTGCCACTTAGGGATAGGTCAAATCTCTTCGGTCAAATGTTGAAAAGTTGCGGCTTTATGACCCAAACATTTTTAACTATTTACTATTTCTATAAGATTAACCGTCTTTGAGATATTCAATAAAAAGTTGTAAGGTCAAAGGTGAAGTCAACCTTAAGAAGCTTTAAAGACACGAAAAATCCCTTAAAAGATCAAAACACATAATTCGCTATCTGGGACATGACCGTGACCTTTGACCCTGTGACCTTTGTCAAGGTCATTGGTCCCAAATGTCATCGTTGAAGTCCCCATGGGTCTAGGACCTTTGGTTTAACAGTAAAAGCTGATTTTGTCTTTTAAAAACATAAACTAGGGTTATGCCCTTAAAGAAAGGTAAAATCTTTTCGGTCAAAATGTAACGATGTTGCGACTTTATGACCCAAACATTTTCAACTATTCAAAACTTCTGTAAGTATAATGGTTTCTGAGATTATCCCATAACAAGGTGGTAGGTTAAAGGTCAAGGTCAACATAGAAATTTGTCCTTGGAATATTTTCAGAGTCACATCAATTGATGATCATTGGTGAAGATCCTAGGTGTCTCGACTTACGGTTTCTGAGTTTTGGGGCCAACCGACTGCGGTTAATTTTCAAAGGGCATAACCCTACCAATGAGTCGTTGAATCTTTTCGATCTAATGTAACGAAGAACCGGGGTCTGCTCCGAACCGACAAAATTTTTGACTCACAGGGTGAGTTCAGATAGGTATTCATGACACCGATACAAAGTGTGAACATGAAAGCGACACGTCTTACGGTTAAGGCTGCTAACTTCGTCAAAGTTTGGCGGAAAAGGAATAATAATAATAATAATAATAATTAAAATGTCAATTGTTCTTGAACAATTGAGAGGTCTTCCTTTTCGTAATGTAAAATACATGTCCCAATAGACATAAAATGCATTGAAAAGCTCTCAAACACACATAAAACCGTTAAAATATGACAAAAACAACAAATTCGATATTTAGGACATGACCTTAACTTTTGACCTTGTGACCTTTGTCAAGGTCATTGGTCCACGATGTCATTATAAAAGACCCCATGGGTCTAGGACCTTTAGTTCAAGAGTTAAAGCTAATTTAGTTTTTCAGCAAGCGTTAACGGGTTATGCCCTTAATGATATGTCAAATCTCTTCGTTCATAATGTAAAAAGTTGTGCCTTAGTCACCTAAACATTTTCACTATTTACTATTTCTGTAAGTATAATCGTTTTGAGATATCCAATAAAATGTGGAAAGGTCAAAGTTCAAGGTCAACCTTAAAAGCTTTAAAACACACTAAAATCCTTTAAATAAGGTCAAAACACATAATTCGCTATCTGGGATATGACCTTGAACTTTGACCTTGTGACCTTTGTCAAGGTCATTGGTCTCAAATGTCATCGTTGAAGACTGCATGGGTCTAGGACCTTTGGTTTAACAGTAAAAGCTGATTTTGTCTTTTAGAAACATAAACTAGGGTTATGCCCCTTATAGAAAGGTCAAATCTTTTCGGTCAAAATGTAACGAAGTTGCGACTTAATGACCCAAACATTTTCCACTATTCAAAACTTCTGTAAGTATACTGGTTTCTGAGATTATCCCAAAACAAGGTGTCAGGTCAAAGGTCAAGGTCAACATACCAATTTGACCTTGAGATATTTTCAGAGTCACATCAATTAATGATGATAGGTGAAGATCCTAGGTGTCTACGACTTACGGTTTCTGAGTTTTGGGGCCAACCGACTGCGGTTAATTTTCAAAGGCATAACCCTACCAATGAGTCGTTATATCTCTTCGATCCATATGTAACGAAGAACCGGGGTCTGCTCCTGAACAAATTTCACCCTTCGGTTTTCTACCTATTACGGTTACGGTGTTTGAATGATAACAAGGTTTTTGGTTTCGGAGGATTACTCCGAACCGACAAAATTTTTCGACTAACAGGGTGAGTTCCGGAAAGGTATTCATGACACCGATACAAAGTGTGAACATGAAAGCGACACGTCTTACGATTAAGGCTGCTAACTTTGTTAAAGTTTGGCGAAAAGAATAATAATAATAATTAAAATGTCAATTGTTCTTGAACAATTGAGAGGTCTTTCCTTTTCATTATGTAAAATATATGTTTAAATCAGCGTATAATGCATTGAAAAGCTATAAAACACACACAAAACTCTTAAAATATGGTCAAAACATATAATTCGGAATTTGGGACATGACCTTGACTTTTGACCTTATGACCTTTGTCAAGGTCATTCGTCCACGATGTCATAACAAAAGACCCCATGGGTCTAGGACCTTTGGTTCATGAATTAAAGCTTATTTTGTCTTTTCTAAAACAGTTAACAGGGTATTGCCACTTAGGGATAGGTCAAATCTCTTCGGTCAAATGTTGAAAAGTTGCGGCTTTATGACCCAAACATTTTAACTATTTACTATTTCTATAAGATTAACCGTCTTTGAGATATTCAATAAAAGTTGTAAGGTCAAAGGTGAAGTCAACCTTAAGAAGCTTTAAAAGACACGAAAATCCCTTAAAAAGATCAAAACACATAATTCGCTATCTGGGACATGACCGTGACCTTTGACCCTGTGACCTTTGTCAAGGTCATTGGTCCCAAATGTCATCGTTGAAGTCCCCATGGGTCTAGGACCTTTGGTTTAACAGTAAAAGCTGATTTTGTCTTTTAAAAACATAAACTAGGGTTATGCCCTTAAAGAAAGGTAAAATCTTTTCGGTCAAAATGTAACGATGTTGCGACTTTATGACCCAAACATTTTCAACTATTCAAAACTTCTGTAAGTATAATGGTTTCTGAGATTATCCCATAACAAGGTGGTAGGTTAAAGGTCAAGGTCAACATAGAAATTTGTCCTTGGAATATTTTTCAGAGTCACATCAATTGATGATCATTGGTGAAGATCCTAGGTGTCTACGACTTACGGTTTCTGAGTTTTGGGGCCAACCGACTGCGGTTAATTTTCAAAGGGCATAACCCTACCAATGAGTCGTTGAATCTTTTCGATCTAATGTAACGAAGAACCGGGGTCTGCTCCGAACCGACAAAATTTTTGACTCACAGGGTGAGTTCCAGATAGGTATTCATGACACCGATACAAAGTGTGAACATGAAAGCGACACGTCTTACGGTTAAGGCTGCTAACTTCGTCTAATAATTAAAATGTCAATTGTTCTTGAACAATTGAGAGGTCTTTCCTTTTCGTAATGTAAAATACATGTCCCAATAGACATAAAATGCATTGAAAAGCTCTCAAACACACATAAAACCGTTAAAATATGACAAAAACAACAAATTCGATATTTAGGACATGACCTTAACTTTTGACCTTGTGACCTTTGTCAAGGTCATTGGTCCACGATGTCATTATAAAAGACCCCATGGGTCTAGGACCTTTAGTTCAAGAGTTAAAGCTAATTTAGTTTTTCAGCAAGCGTTAACGGGTTATGCCCTTAATGATATGTCAAATCTCTTCTTCCATAATATAAAAAGTTGTGCCTTAGTCACCTAAACATTTTTCACTATTTACTATTTCTGTAAGTGTAATCGAAAAGCTATAAAAGGTCACACAAAGCAAAACTCTTAAAATATGGCCCAAAACACATAATTCGCTATCTGGGACATGACCTTGACCTTTGACCTTTTGACCTTTGTCAAGATCATTAGTCCCCAATGTCATTGCTGAAGACCCCATGGGTCTAGGACTTTTGTTTATATAGTAAAAGCTGGTTTTGTCTTTTCAGAAACCTAAAACAGGGGTTATGCCCCTTACAGAAAGGTCAAATCTCTTCGGTCAAATGTAAGAAAGTTGCGCCTTAATGACCCAAACATTTTCCACTATTCAAAACTTCTGTAACTATAATGATTTTTGAGATTATATCGTAACAAGGTGTTAGGTCAAAGGTCAAGGTCAACATACAAATTTGACCTTGAGGTATTTTTCAAAGTCACATCAATTGATGATCATTGGTGAAGATCCTAGGTGTCTACGACTTACGGTTTCTGAGTTTTGGTGGCCAACCGACACCGGTTAATTTTCATAGGGCATAACCCTACCAAGGAGTCGTTGAATCTTTTCGATCCAAATGTAACGAAGAACCAGGGTCTTGTCCTGAACAAATTTCACCCTTTGGTTTTTGTCTAGCTATTTTGGTTACGGTGTTTGAATGATAACAAGGTTTTTGGTTTCGGAGGGATTACTCCGAACCGACAAAATTTTTTGACTCACAGGGTGAGTTCCAGATAGGTATTCATGACACCGATACAAAGTGTGAACATGAAAGCGACACGTCTTACGGTTAAGGCTGCTAACTTCGTCAAAATTTGGCAGAAAAACAATAATAATAATAATTAAATTGTCAATTGTTCTTGAACAACTGAGAGGTCTTTCCTTTTCATTATGTAAAATATATGTTTAAATAAGCGTATAATGCATTGAAAAGCTCTAAAACACACACAAAACTCTTAATATATGGTCAAAAACACATAATTCGGAATTTGGGACATGACCTTGACTTTTAACCTTATGACCTTTGTCAAGGTCATTGGTCCACGATGTCATTACAAAAGACCCCATGGGTCTAGGACCTTTAGTTCATGAGTTAAAGCTTATTTTGTCTTTCCTAAAACAGTTAACAGGGGTTATGCCCCTTACAGATAGGTCAAATCTCCGGTCAAATGTAAAAAATTTGCGCCTTTATGTCCCAACTATTTTTCACTATTTACTATTTCTGTAAGTATAATCGTTTTTGAGATATCCAATAAATAAGTTTTAAGGTCAAAGGTCAAGGTCAACCTCAAAAAAGCTTTAAAACACACTAAAAATCCTTTAAAAAAGGTCAAAAACACATAATTTGCTATCTGGGGCATGACTTTGACCTTTGACCTTTGCCAAGGTCATTAGTCCCCAATGTCATTGCTGAAGACCCCATGGGTCTAGGACCTTTGATTATATAGTAAAAGTTTATTTTGTCTTTTCAGACGCCTAAAACAGGGGTTATGCCCCTTACAGAAAGGTCAAATCTCTTCAGTCAAAATGTAACAAAGTTGCGCCGTAATGACCCAAACATTTTCCACTATCCAAAACTTCTGTAAGTATAATGATTTCTGAGATTATCCCATAACAAGGTGTTAGGTCAAAGGTCAAGGTCAACATACAAATTTGACCTTGAGGCATTTTCTAAAGTTACATGAATTGATGATCATTGGTAAAACCCTAGGTGTCTACGACTTACGGTTTCTGAATTTTGGTGGCCAACCGACACCGATTAATTTTCATAGGGGCATAACCCTACCAATGAGTCGTTGAATCTTTTCGATCCAAATGTAACGAAGAACCGGGGTCTGATCCTGAACAAATTTCACCCTTCGGTTTTTTTCTACCTATTACGGTTCCTGTGTTTGAATGATAACAAGGTTTTTTGGTTTCGGAGGGATTACTCCGAACCGATAAAATTTTTCGACTCACAGGGTGAGTTCCGGATAGGTATTTATGACACCGATACAAAGTGTGAACATGAAAGCGACACATCTTACGGTTAAGGCTGCTAACTTTGTCAAAGTTTGGCGGAAAAGAATAATAATAATAATAATAATAATAATAATAATAATAATAATAATAATAATTAGAAAAGAAATACAGTAAGGTCTTTCCTTTGAAAAGGAAAGACCTTAATAATAATAATAATAATAATAATCAGAAAAATACAGTAAGGTCTTTCCTTTTGAAAAGGAAAGACCTTAATAAACCGTATCATAGACTGAATAGTTTACTTGCTTCATCAGTTAATAACATTAATGGGTGCCAATTTTACTGCCTCACAAATAAAAATTGAAGTGCTGACAAAGCCAAAAAAGACCAAAAAGTGTAGCCAAAGCAGGGCATGAAATCAGAGCTTCGCATGAGGGAGATATATTCCTTAATTTAGAATAATTTCCAAAATTTTGTAACAGCAAATTTTAAAAACACAATATCCGTATTTTCATACGAAGTAACTTTCGCTTTTTAACACTTTAATTGTCAGTGCTTTATAAAGTATATTTAAATTTGAGATTTTTAATCAATTATATTATATTATAAAAAAAAGAAGAATGTGTGTGAGGACTCGAATGCCCTCAAACAAGTTTGCTTATGAGCCAATCCGCCAGAAAACCATGCAATATTCAGAAAATCGTCCAAATCAACAATCACAACTTGACAAATTCTTATACATCATCTTAATCCTTGCCATAAAATAAAAGAATTTTACCACTTAATTTTTCCCAGAATCGTATCTATTTTTAGTAACAGCCTCATTTGCATAATTCTGTTAATTCATAATGAAACCAAGGAAAAATTCAACTTTTTTATGCCTTTTAAGAATGACCCAGAAGCATATTAAATGGGGTAGTTGAGTTTTAGAGTAATGTCAGCTGGAATCCATCCTTTTACTATGTTATGATTAATACAAATGAAAATTTAAACGATTTGGCACACTGCCAGGAGCACGGACACAAAGGTGGGTTTTTTCATACACGAATTTACGTGGTTTTCATTCGCTTCTATCTTGCAAGACCCATTCCGGATATGTTTGCAACTTATATCGGTTTTAACTATGGGGTATGTTTTATATCAAAACAAAATATTAAGCTTGGCAAATGACAATTAAATGTTAATTTATGCCTTGGAAGAATGGTGATTTTAGTCCCAAATAGACACATTTTGATTTTGATTTTAATTAAATTCTAAACACAATTGGTAATAAAATGGCTCATAAAATCATTTGAAAAAGTAAAATCAATTTGTCTAAAAATGAAATAAGACGTTTTTGTACTGCAAGTGCAAAATCAATAAATTGTCTGAAACCAGGAGTCCATTTTATGCTCTTCCATTGACTTATCTCAAACATGTCAGCTCCTAGTGATGGTTTGGCAGACAAATGTCTACAGTGAAGTTTGCGACTTTAATAATCTAGGAGGAGCATGTGGGCTATCCCAGCATTATACATCTGCATATTACAAACTATTTAAAATATCTGAATGCACTAAAGACCAACATAGCATTTCCAAAAGAATGATTATTGCCAAGAAATTTGACAATCATGACAATATTTATAATTTACCAGACAATAATTTAGTGAATAAACATGATAAATATTGATTGGAAAAATAAGGCCATTAACAGCAAAAGTGTTTTAGATTTCAACGAGCAAAACAAAAATATTGTAAATCATTCTTAGTAAAAACGTGAGGAGTGGAACCACCTTGAAGACACTATTATGCATATGCTCGCACAAGAATTGCGATTGAGAGTGTCAAAACTGCTGTGGCGCACCATCAATAAATCAACGACACTCTCTACCATTGTATTGAAACCAGCATTGGTAACCAAACATATTCATACAGATACAGACTACCATTCATCTTAGAAGTCTGAATAAAACTGAAAACTATGGTGTTGAATTTCCAACAGGACTCTTTATTATTTTTATAAGACAAGGAGTGGTTTACATCATCTTGTCTTCGAATATGCTCGAAGTACAGGGACTTTTATGGAATTCATTGACATAATAGTCAAGTAAGATGTCAACATCCTGTCCAACCCTCTTCCAGCAAAGACAAAGCTGACCAAGGATCTTCACCCTTTCATAACAGGCTGTATACAGGACGAGTTATTCCAGTAGGAACAGGTACAAATCTTACAATCTATTTTCATTTGTTCCTTATAGTCAATCTGAAATTAGGGGACCAACATTTGATACATTAGCTAGATTAAAAAAAGGGGGAGGGGGGTTGAAGGGGCATGTGAATATTCTTTTACACCTGACCTGTTTCTAAGACATCTTATTTTTTTCCTACGGCAAAGTGCAAACAAATAATATATATCCTTATATACATTGTTCTGTCTTGGGTCCATTTGTTTAATTTGATTATAAAAAGCAAGGGTCCGAGGGTTAGAATGGTCAAAATATTTATGTCCTTGTCAGCTACGGACAGAATTTTAATTTTCAAGCTATTAACCAGGGTACAGTATATATTTATTTTCTGCTTAAAAAAAATCAATTTATAGACCATAATCATGATAATAATCTAAATTTATTTCAACATGTTCAACATTTATATGTAGCAGGACAGGTTTTATTCGATTCCCTTCCCCTAAGTTATATTTTCAGTTCTTACTGGAAGTTGTTCAGCTCTTTGTCTACTAAAAGAACTTTTATCTCTTGGAAAAGCCTCATACAAATACATGTTTTACATACATTTGACATACAACATACTGTACATGTAACACTAGACAACTTTATCCAGAGAATAATATTTTTAATGAACTAATAGGCCGTGGAGACTAAAAAATCAAAAGCATTGCAAACTTTTGTAAAGTTCTATTTTAGGACCCTACATGTACATGTATGTAGATTACTTCTAGAACCCTTTTAAAAGAAAAAATACATTTAAACTACATGCACAGTGATGCTACACTACCCTACATTTCCTGTCTGATATATTTTATTTCATGTAAAACAAAATTGAACAATTATTTTATAGTTAAATACTTTTTATTTGTAGGGCTATGCAATTGCAAGCAATGCTCAATTAAGATGAGTTTTTGTAAAAGTGACAATAGCCAGGTCAAACTAAATACATGTATAGAAGAAGATATTGGTAAGATATTATTAACTAATGTATCATGTATATTTATTTAACTGTTTGTATAATATGGTAATCATGCAAAGTATATGTAATCACTTATAATAATAATTATACATGTACTACATCAGTTTTATTGAACATGGCTTTGTTAACTTGGTTTTCCCATTGAAAATCACTTTACTAATTTAATTTGTAGTACTATATTTGGCGGCTCCTATAGTTTCCATTCAATAACTAACAATGACTAATGAACTGTTCATACATTCCATTTCAAATATAAAAGGGGGAGATTTTTATTGGTACTTTTGAAGATATTTCACCTGTTAAATTAATTGATTGGTTGTTGGTTGCTAATATCCAATGGCAAATAGTTCACGCATGTTTACACAAATGGTTTAGGACCAGAACAAATTAAAATAAATACTTTTTGTGGGATCTCAAATATTTCCTTAATCTAACCATGTATTTAAATTTAAGATGTTGCAATTGGGCCCCATTTTAAATTGGTTCACATTGATTTCAAAATGGTCCAAAATTTTTTTTTTATTTCTACAAAAATTGAATTCTTGAGGTTCTTTGATATACAAAATGCAAATGTTTAATATTTAGCTTTTATACGACCAAAAAAATTTTGCGGTCGTATATTGGTATGATGTTGGCGTCGTTGTCGTCGTCCGAAGACACATTGGTTTTCGCACTCTAACTTTAGTTTAAGTGAATGGATCTCTATGAAATTTTACCATAAGTTTCAATACCACAAAAGGAAGGTTGGGATTGATTTTGGGGTTATGGTACCAACAGTTAAGAAATTAGGGGCCAAAAGGGGCCAAAAATAAGCATTTTGTAACTTCCAGACATAACTTGTGTGTTAATGTATGGATCTCTCTGACATTGTACCACAAGGTTCCATATCACAAAGGGAATGCTGGGATTGATTTTGGGGTAATTGCCTCAAAATTTTAGGAATTAGGGGCCAAAAAGGGGCAAAAACAAGCATTTTCTAGTTTCATGACAATAACTTGTGTGTAAGTGTATGGATCTTTCTGAAATTGTACTACAAGGTTCCATATCACAAAGGAAAAGCTGGAATTGAGCTTGGGGTAATTGCCCAAAACGTTTAGGAATAAGGGGCCAAAATAAGTATTTTCTAGTTTCCAGACAATAACTTGTGTTCAAGTGTATGGATCTCTCTGAAATTGTACTGCAAGGTACCATACCACAAAGGAAGGCTGGGATTGATTTTGGGGTAATTGCCTCAAAATTTTAGGAATGAGGGGCCAAAAGGGCAAAAACAAGCATTTTTCTAGTTTCAGGACAATAACTTGTGTGTAAGTGTATGGATCTTTATGAAATTGTACCACAAGGTTCCATGTCACAAAGGGAAATCTGGGTTTGAGTTTGGGGTAATTGCCCTAAACGTTTAGGAATTTGCAGCCAAAAGTGGCCAAAAACAAGCATTTTCTAGTTTCAGACAATAACTTGTGTTCAAGTGTATGGATCTCTGAAATTGTACTGCAAGGTACCATACCACAAAGGAAGGCTGGGATTGATTTTGGGGTAATTGCCTCAAAATTTTAGGAATGAGGGGCCAAAAGGGCAAAAACAAGCATTTTTCTAATTTCAGGACAATAACTTGTGTGTAAGTGTATGGATCTTTATGAAATTGTACCACAAGGTTCCATGTCACAAAGGGAAAGCTGGGTTTGAGTTTGGGGTAATTGCCCTAAACGTTTAGGAATTTGCAGCCAAAAGTGGCCAAAAACAAGCATTTTCTAGTTTCAGACAATAACTTGTGTTCAAGTGTATGGATCTCTCTGAAATTGTACTGCAAGGTACCATACCACAAAGGGAAGGCTGGGATTGATTTTGGGGTAATTGCCTCAAAATTTTAGGAATGAGGGGCCAAAAGGGCAAAAACAAGCATTTTCTAGTTTCAGGACAATAACTTGTGTGTAAGTGTATGGATCTTTATGAAATTGTACCACAAGGTTCCATGTCACAAAGGAAAGCTGGGTTTGAGTTTGGGGTAATTGCCTAAACGTTTAGGAATTTGCAGCCAAAAGTGGCCAAAAACAAGCATTTTCTAGTTTCAGACAATAACTTGTGTTCAAGTGTATGGATCTCTCTGAAATTGTACTGCAAGGTACCATACCACAAAGGGAAGGCTGGGATTGAGTTTGGGGGTGATGAATCATAAGGGGGTTCAAAAAATTGGGGAGGGGGGGATTTTTTTTCTTTAAAATTTTCCATTTTCATGATTTTAAATTGGTTATTTCTGATTTATATATAAGAGCAAATAATAATGATATGGTTTGGATAGGTAAATTAAAAATTTTTAAGTTCTTAGACCACATTCATTCTGTGTCAGAAACCTATGCTGTGTCAAATATTTAATCACAATCCAAATTCAGCGCTGGATCAAGCTTGAATGTTGTGTCCATACTTGCCCCAACTGTTCAGGGTATGACCTCTGCGGTCGTATCAAGCTGTGCCCAGCGGAGCATTTTATTAACTTTGGTACGGTTTTCAAATTTGTCCACATTTTAAAGTCCAAAGGGTCCAAATTTTAACTTAGTTTAATTTTAACAAAATTGAACTCTAATTAGGGCAATGTGTGGTTCTTTGATATACAGAAATAATCAAATATCCTGAATATAAATGTGTACTTAGATACATTTATGATTTTGGTCCCAGTTTTCAAGTTGGTTCAAACGGGTCCACAATATAACTGTTTGATTTCAACAATAATTTTATATATGCTGAATCTAACCTGTATTTAGTTTTTGGGCCCTGTTATGTAATTGGTTTACATTGAGGGCCAAAGGGTCCAAAATTAAACTAAATTTGAAATCTCAATTTGATATTGGGGTTCTCTGATATGCTGAATCTATTAAACTATATAAAGATATACCATATTTATTCTGTGTTAGAAACCTATTCTTTGTCAAATATTTAATCCTATTACAAATTCAGAGCTGTATCATGCTTGAATGTTCTGTCCAAACTTGCATTTTTCTTCATCTTCAACAAAATTTGTACTTTACTGAGATAACTGGTGTTATCTTTTAAATGAAACTTTAATGAAAAGATGAGCACAATCATGACAATACATGGATGATTTTCTGATGTCAAACATTTTCAAGATGGCCACCAAGGATGGCAAAAAGTTGTCAATTTTATTTCCTGTCAGTGGTATACATGTATATGAAATATAAAAATAATGTGGTAGGATTGCCAGCAATGAGAACAAGTGACATAGTGGCCTTCAACAATGAGCAAGACCCATACTGCATATATATTCAGTCATAAAAGGCCCCAAAATAAGAAAAGTAAAAAATATGAAAACTAACAGTCTGATTTATGTATGTATGTATGTATGCTTTGTGGTTTTCAGATCTAGACTCACAGCTAACCTTTCTGTCAACAACAACTGAACTCTCACAGCAGTCAGCATCAGATTGGGAGACTGATAATGCTTCTGACAGAAACAATTTCAACCAACCAAACAAGCAACAGAAACTTTCCAACTTTAAACATCAGTTAAATCTTCCATGGGATGATGTCTCAAAAAATAGCAGTTCATCATTTATGGAGATTTTAATGTTATGGATTTTCTTTTACAAGAAAGTTAATGTACACTTGCTTTATAGTAAAACCTAGCCGTTCAAGTATAAAAAAACACATTCAACTTTATTGAAATTTGAAGATTCATATGACTTATTTTAATTCTGTTATTTCCCAGGATGTGATGTAGAGCCTTATAGGTACAGTAATCTTAACAGCTATCCAATTTCATTCAAAATTCTTTATACATTTTCACTAGTATATATAGACTAAGTAATTTGTTTTTGTCTAGTTATGGGAATTTTTTTATATGCATTTATGATTTTCATGTTTGTATTGACCACATTGCAGCAACATAGATATAGGTACCTAGCAAATCTTGCCTTGTTAGCATACTAGGCTCAAAGGATCATAAAAAAATTTCCATCACTAAGCATGCTAAGTGTCTGTTAAAATCATCTCTATATTGTAACTATTTACAGTTTTCTCTTTTAAAGCATTATCTTCATAACTTTAGAAGAAGAGCTATATATATATATTGATAAAAACTATCAACATGACAAGATCTAAATAGTTATACCCAAAATTTTTCTGAAAAATTGGACATAACATCAATGAGCTATTGTCCCTAAAATGTGTAAATTTACAAATTTTCACAGTTTTCTGCTATTATCCGACAGCTATATCAATATATTATAAGAAAAATTGCAAAAGTGGTCAGAAGAAACTTTTTTTAGTCTGAACTTATTCTGAATTGTTTAACTTCTTCTTTTAAATTTATTGCTTTTGAAATATGTGTTTTTATCGTTTTACATGTTTTAGGTGCACAATTTGTCAATACGAGCTATTTCAGCTCCTGGGAGCCTATAGATTTATAATGAATAATTTGTATTTATGTATGATTATTTTTTAATGTATTAAATGAAACATTAATTATTCTTTTCCATTTGTTGTTATACTTATTTATAAGTCCATATCCTATCATATGTCAGATTTTACAAATTAGATGGCAAAATTGAGAAAATTTGAATATGCAGGCTACCCCATTTTATTGTGGCATATACCAGACACCAACATTATTTGCCGAGCTTGATATTTTTTTGATTGGGTATATATAGTTATACTTTGCGATAAGATATGTTGTTTTACAATAATAAACGGGTCTTGGAGTATTTTGGCTCTGAAAGATGACCAAAATCAGCCATTTTGGACATGAAGCTAAATAAGACATATTGATACGGTTAGATTATACATACACTTAATAGACAGCATTGTTATTTCTTTGCATTCTTACACCTAAAGTGATGTATTATGAGGAACAACTATCAAAAATTATTATTGTTGCCATATTTTTTATTTAAACCAGCGAAATATGCCAAAAAGGCTTATTTTGCTGTTTTCGAGCAATTTCATCTGTTAAAAGATTGCACCTAAAAATATCCAGATCGGTTCAATATTTTCCCAAAAATTTGTGTGGTTATTTACATTACTAAGGTGCACCAATGTGCCAAATATGAACTCATTTGGCAAAAGTGACATTCGGACGGTTTTGCATGGTTTTCTGGCAGACTGGCTCTTATACAACATGAAAGCATTGTGTATGAGTTTCATAAACTTTAAATGAGGCAAACTTAAATAAGAGTGCAGAAAATGAAAGCAATTGCAATTTTCCATCTTATAAAGAGGCATAACTCTAGAACAGTAACTGACTCTTTGCGAGTGTTCGTTCTTAGCATTGTGTATGAGTTTAATAAAATTTGCATGGGCAAACATAAGTTAGAGTGCGGAAAATGTAATTCACCAAGTTATAAGGGGAAAAACAAAACTCTACAACCCACTACCCAAATCCGAACTCTGTTTGCGAGTTTTGCTTTTTTTATTGTATGAGTTTCATTATATTTGGATGAGGAAAACTTAAATAAGAGTGCTGAAACGAAAGGATGGAAGGACGGACGGTCAAGAGTAACACTTAATGCCCCTTCGCCCAGCGGCGGAGGCATAAAAAAGGAAGAGGTAAACATATCCTATTTAGGTAGGCAACATTTACTTCAATGGAAACCCCACTGACTGGGTGTAAAAATTTCCAATTAGTCTTTCTGAATCCCAATCACGATTCCTTAATATCTTTAAAAAATGTGGATTTGTTTTGTTTACCCGATATTAAAGTTATGTAACACTTGACAAAATCTTCATTTTTTTTTTAAATATAAGAAAATGCCATGAACCATAAACTATATGTAAAGTGTGGTTTTGTAATTTTGAAGGACCTGAAATATCCTTTTCAAGTGTTATGCCCCTTATTTTTTCAAAACAAAATTGGGAGTAGGGTGTTTCCAGATGACAGCAAAGCTTCAACTTAATAGATCTTTTTTTAACTTCAATTTAGCACAGTGTAACGGCCTAATAAATTACAAACATGTGGGTATAGTTCGATTTGGACAATCGACATTTACTATATAGTGTAAAGAGTTATGATTTGGGCGGGATTATCTGTGATCATAAGCTCATCTATTTCCAATTCATATTTAGTTTAAAAGCAGGTAATTTTGCCAAAACTCTTATCATCAAACAATAGAGAATATTGTTTTTTGGGTTAATATTTACTACTTAAAATGCATGTTAAAAAATAAGTCTAAATTCGTAATCATGTTCAACTTTAAAGCTAACATTGAGGTGTTGACCAAACGTCAAACCGCTGAATATCGTTTTCAACTCTAAAATTGATGGTTTAGCTTTAAGATCTATGGTAGATTTTTGTTTCCTTCAGGCTGTTTTAAAATTTAACGTATCCAGTAGACAAGACCGTAATCCTTACAAATTTACAGAAAATATGATTTGGAAATCCAATACTCCATTCATGATAACCTAGCGGCTTAAATGTTACTTGCAGGTAAATTAACTTACTCTTGAAAAATATTAGAACATGATATAACATCCATTGCTCCTGTTTGTATGTATTTTTATTTGGAGAACATGAATCCTGGGAGAATATCGCACTGTTACCCCTTGGAACTTTCACCCGGGATGTCGTCGTTCGAAAGCAGCGCTCTAACCGACTGAGCTAAAGAAGAATTTCCCTAAGCTAACCAAATAAGGCTTCCTAGTATCTACTTATTGCAAGAAACGTTTTGATTAATATTTAGTTGTATACTACGAATTATTTAGTTTTGTTGGAATAGATTAGTTCCATATACATTCCTGTTATTCATCTCAATCTAATTAAATGAAATCACCACACTCGCCCCCTTGTGTATCCTTGGTCGCTTTGTTAGGGATATTATACTGTAATTTTAAGGAGCGGAAAATAATTTAAACTTACACAACCGTGCAGCCATTTGTTTTGCGGATGGTCGAAAACTCTATGATAAAAGAAAACTTGAATATTATAAAAACTCCATGTAATAGAGAAGCGCGCATCGACTACACAAGACTTGTCAGTGCCGCTCCAAATCTATACAGTTGCCCGGCCAATTATGAAATTGAAGCGCACTGAAAACCTCAAATTCCTAAAATCTGTACCAAATCTTGAGACGTCCATTAATTAAAACTATTTGAGTGGCGAATTATAATATCAGTTTATAAGCAGCAAAGTGCTACCAATTCGGCTTGTGATAATATCAGGTAAGAAACGTCAAAAAGTAGTGACGCAAAGTGGTTGGAAAATCTCTTCACATATATTGGTTTATAATAAGATACAAAATACTCACTAGTGAATATCGAATCAAAACAGTTGATAAACAAACAAAATTATGAGTTTGAGGAGCATTAAAAACCAAATATTAAAATAGTTATAAGACATCTGGCTAAGGTTATTCATATTTGGGGTAGAAACCCCTAACTTGATAAATGAATTAGTATCCCAAGGGTGACTGGGGAATAGAAATATGGCCACATTGGTCTTCATCCGACCGGAGGTAAAACACTCGACGAAGTGGGGCGTCCGTTTGGATGTGCGGGATGTACAAGTACTCAGCCACATCCGATCAATATCGGGACGTTAATTCCAATGCCTCGTGTAGAGAGAATGCCTCGGTCTCCGCACAATTAGAACCCTTGCGAAAACTCTTTGAGGGGTCCGTAGGTGGTCTGTTGCAAAACAACATTTCTGTTCCATTCCAACATACCCTCATTTTACAGTGACAATCTAAATTCCCACGACCTTCATCCCGGACGGCCTTTGTTACATGCCTTACCTATTGTTTTTTTTTTTTTTTGTTAATTTGTTCTCATCGTGAACGTGCATGAAATATTTGCCACTGAACGTTAAGCAACCAACAATCATCAACCATAAATAAATATGAATATACCCCCAATGACACATACCAAGGATGAAATCTGTAAGTGTCCTTACAAACAATGTTAAATTATTGACATCAATTTTATCAGCAATCAAAGCCAGGCGTCAAACTTATTATGAAACTACCTATTCTAGAGGCGGCTTGAATCAGATGTGGATACTAAAAGATCCAAAGATCTGTTAGAGTATATACAATCTAAGACTCTTAAATCTTGCAATTGTATTAAAACATTTGATTTTCTACACTTCACACTAGTATTTCCCATTCCAAACTAAAAGGCAAATTGAAAGAATTGGTCCTGCTTTGTTTCATAAAAACGAATGGCCAACGTAGATACAAGATTGTTGTTTAGGGATGTTTAAATCTTACTTTCATCTGTTTTTTTTTTTTTTTTTCTCATTTAACGATTCCTAGAAAGCTAAAACAATGTTGAAGGCCATACGGTGACCTATTGTTCTTAACTTCTATGTCATTTTGGTCTCAGGTAAAAGTTGTCTCATTGGCAATCATACGATATCTTCTTATTTTTATATAGAGGATTATCTCACAATACAACCGGTTAAATACCTTAGTTTATACAATAATGAAATAAAGAAACACATTTTTCAATAACTTTTCCTTTAGATTTAATTTTATTTTGTTGGGGTCATTTTATCACATCGGATTTATTCATCCTTCATCATAGTATGTGAAATATTTATTACATATAATGATTTAGTGCCAACGGACCTTACAAAATATAATTTGATATTCCATGGCGATCTAAGTATTGGTCACCACCTTAAATAAGTATTTTAACATTGCATATTGAACTAATGAACTCTACCTTCTGTCTTATAATCCATTCGAAATGACATTCACACCTGGCACGATGTGCCTGAGAGACCCGTAAAAAAAAAAAACATTCGGGTCAAGAGCAAAAGAATTTAACAAGTCTTCCACATATATTGCAAGAGAATAATACACATTGTAGTCCTAGTGTAGAAATGGGTGCTTGAATTAAAATTCAGTAAACGTACATTTATTGTCCTAAAAGTATAAGGCATGTACTTTAATTTGTTCAGCATATCCTTCAGAAAAAGAAAAAAAAGAAAAATAAACAAAGATAAAAAGTTTACTTTTGCACTTTCAACTTGTAGAAAATCGAGATGTATACTTTAAACATGTTAAACATTGAAACTTTTACTCATAAATGTAAAAGTTGCATGTTTATTCCTTTATTTTCTTATTATTTGATAATAATTAGTTATGAAAACCAGTGTGCTGAAAAACGACAGAAAATAGAATAATTAAATGTTACAATTATTGGATATCTACCATGCTAAATACAAGCCTTTAGTTTATGACAAGGAAAATATGAAGTTAGTCTTGACGACGCAATTTCGATTGTGATGTCATCGAAGTGACGTCATTGTTTGGATATACCTAATTTAAGCAAAAAAATCAACTAATTTCAGGAACATTTCGGTTAAATTAGAATTGACCACAATCGTCATAAACTGATTTTTTTGTCAGCAGGAAAGGTTAACACAAAATGCACCTCCTGTGTGAATATCTTTTTGTTGAGGCCTCTACATATAAGATCTTAAATTCTCACATTTTTGCCAAATTGGTCATTTCACTTAATAATGCTGTCTTTCGAGGCAATTATCTAAAACCAACTCGTGAAAGAACCAGACAGATGTAGTTTCTTAATACAAGATATGACACCACTTTATATTTAAAACTTTACTCAAAGAATGTGAAGCGTTAAAATTCACAGGGTAGTCCATTTTGAGATGAGCCTTTATGCAGACTGCATATCAAAATAAGAAGAAAACAATGGCTTGTCAGGTACATCATTCTGTATAACATTCGTTTTGATCGATAATTTGGAATTTCATAATTTTATAAATAACCGAAACAAGAAATGAAAGTGTTATTCCTTGATGCGTACGCAGTCTGAATAACTAATCCGTAAGATAAGTCATGTTTCTCGTGCGTTTCCTCAATCTCTTACTGAAGACCGTCCAGTGAAGAGAAAAATAAATTGATTGCAAAACCGTAAACATCAGCTTAACAAAATTCAAGTGAATAAACTTCAGAAAACGACTGACAATACAACCCTATTTAAGAAAAAATGTCCTTTGATGGATAATTGTCTTATTTGGAATATGCCCCATCTCTCAATAATGTACTATAGGTTGATAAAACCTGTAACATTTGTGTTTTCCATTTTCTTTTGAAGATTATCTTTCTTGGAAAACTAAAATAAAATACTCTTAACAAACTAAAACATGCATATCATTAATCCTGGTCCATTCTTGGTCAACAATTTTCCTAAGTCCCACAAATACTTCTTGGGCTGATCATAATTTATTCATGTTGCCTGGTCTACAAAATTCAGAGATACAGTTTAAAATATGAATACTGTGTATATCCAGTGAATAAAATTAAATAATCTTCAAAATTGAAAATGATTAGTATTCGAGGGAGAGAGAGAACACTTTCATACCTTGTTTCGGTTACATTGCAAGAAAAGATGCCAATTTTGCATTGGGGTGGAAATTTGACTCTTGTTTTCGCCATATGCCATCGGCTTGATAAAAAAGCCCCTAGCCGTTTTTTTTTTTGCCTTACCATTGAACTCTCCTTTTTTTGCTACCAATGAAATTTATTCGTTTCTTATGATTTGTGACGAACAAATAACTGCTCGTAAGACTTCACCTTCAACATATCCTTAAATTGATCTTTTTGAAAACAACTTTGCAAATTTGCTGGAAATACTGCCTACGTAGAGGATGACATAGTTCCTGTAAACTGTTTCAATTTCTTTACTGATACAACGTCTTCACTTTACATTTCTCTGCATTTTGTTTTTATCTGAGATACTTTTTCTGTCGGTAGATAGATCATCATTTCTACTGAATCTATCTGAAAATCCAAAAACTCCATCTTTTGAGTTTGATTAAATTGAGCTTAATGTTTTCCAAATTAACAGAATTTCTTGGTATACAATATATATCAGTGACACATAACATCCACACATTCCAACATCAATCTTAATCCCGAATGAAAAAAAAAACACTGTTTCGGAAGACTCCATATACAAAGTGTTTAATTGTAATTATATTGCAATATAATGATACAAAATGCCAGTATTACTAGACTGGTTTTATTGATTGATGCGCAATGATTAGAAACTCGGTATTGGCAAATTAAACAATTAAGATATATATATAGTAAATAGATAATTAATTAAACGTAGTCACCTTTCATATTGGCAGACTACAAAAGATAACTAGATAACTAATTATTTACAATAAATGAAACATCCAATTAAATGAATCCCTGGGAAACAGAGATTCGTAAATTTTTGTGTGGTGGTCCTGGGATACAGAGACCCACAATATCAAATGTTTTGATGCTAAATGAAATATGACGCCGAATGACGCATATTTAAAGGAAACGCAGCGAAATGTGTCCATAACTAAATATCACTACGAAATGTTTATATAAACCGGCACATATAAAAATTGTTCTTACATGATACATGTACGAACGAAGTCACAGATTACTGGATTTATAAATGTCTAAAATAAATAGTCTTAAAACAAAACACACGTTAAGATAGCATAGCTATACTAACAAACTACGGACAAGTACACTGTAGATAATAATCTGATGTTCCACATATACTGCTTAGTTGACGGTTCATCCGATCGGTTCTACAAGGATCATCCTGAAAAAATATATTAAAAGACACAGCAAAACTATGTTCATGATATATTATGCTAGGTAGTATAAGACATAGTGGTAGGTGGGTCTTTAAATCACCAAATAATATTCCGTCTGTTTCTTTCAAATGTCGGAATGAAAAAGATCTCGTGTGCAGTCACATTGTGCATTGACACACATACATCTGACAGTCTACATTTAATAGAGGTGAAACAGCTAATAACACAAGTAATCTATGCTTACACTTATTACCGAATTTATGCTGAATCATAAATTCTATTATTATTGATGCGCAATGATTAGAAACTCGGTATTGGCATTATTTGGCCACAGCTTTATTATAAAATTATAATTACATATCACTAGGTAAACAGTTAAGGTATATATATGTATAGTAAATAGATATTTGAATGAACGTAGTCACCTGTCATATTGGCAAACTACGACACGATAACTAGATAACTAGATAGATAAACAATTAAGATATATATATAGTAAATAGATAATTAATTAAACGTAGTCACCTTTCATATTGGCAGACTACAAAAGATAACTAGTAACTAGATAACTTACTAGATAACTAATTATTTACAATAAATGAAGCATCCAATTAAATGAATCCCTGGGAAACAGAAATTCGTAAATTTTTGTGTGGTGGTCCTGGAATACAGAGAACCACAATATCAAATGTTTTGGATGCTAAATGAAATATGACGCCAAATGACGCATATTTAAAGGAAACGCAGCGAAATGTGCCAAATTGACCAAGACAGTCATAAATGACTGTCGGGTGAACCGCCATTAAAAGCGGATAGAGCTGCGTAGAAGCTGTGTGCCAAATACAATATAAAGGACTCATATATTTAAACCCTAAGAATAACTTAATTCTAATGAATATCATGCAATTTCTGAATACACATTGTGGAAAGTATGTGTTGTGTAGACAAGAAAGGCCTCTACCGCGCCTTGTAATGTGGTAAGCAAAATGTATTACCAATATCAGTCAAATGTTCACCATCTTGGCATTTAAATATGGAATTGGGAGATACATCGGAGTATCGTATGTATTTATTGGAATATCCTCCTTGACGAATGATTAAACTAGCCAGCCAGCTGATTATCCTCTTTCTGGTTCTAATCATTGATTCTGTTACTGCGGAATAATGTCATGTTTATTTGGCAAATTTAAGACCACAACAATCTGATATTCAGTAAAAAAACAAAAACTATATTCACAGTATTATCCCCCATCTTATATGTTATACTCCTGTCGTAGTGTCAACTTAATCAATTCCGCATGTCTGCCTTTGTGTCAAATTAGAGATATTGAAAACCGAATTCCAGTTTTATCTTGTACAAGATGAATGCCACCTGGTATATTCCGAGCTTGAATAAATTCGTTTTTACAAAGGTTGAAACCAAACTCCCAATGGTTACTGGTGAACCTGCTAATCTTATATAACGGTTAGTATTACTAAAGTAATTGCAAGTTCAAAAAGATAAAATTAGAAAAAATCAAACAGTTATACACATTGTTGTATTTGAATAAACGAAATGACATAGACTTCCATCTACACATTGCCTGAGTTTAAGGATCAGGTCAATCCATTTATGGCAGCTCTGTAGCAGCGCCTTTCCTGACGAAACGAGAACTATGTATCCCTTGACTTTATCCGAAAATATTCAGTGACTATTTTAGGACTCCGAAACTGATTTCTAGAGAAAGGAGTTCTATCAAAACAAGCATTCTGAGAGTAATGCATTGTAATACATAGTCACTACCGGTTAATAATTCAAAGTACTGGAACAAAATATTAAATTGATCTATAACTTGTCATGGTGTAAACTATAGAACAAATATCAAGTCAATATATTCAAGCATGACGAAAAAAAAAAATCTGGAAAAATGATTATTAAGTAAATATTTATAAAGTCCAGGGACCATTACTGTACTCTAAAATCATCAAACCGGAACAAACTCGAAACTTGAGCTCTAACTTGTCATGATAAATCTATATACCAATTAATAAAGCAATATCTTCAAGCATGACAACAACAACAAAAAAATTGATGAAAACTGATAATGTGTGTGAATTTATAGAATATTAAGTCCAAGGACCAAAACTCAGTACAAAAACATCCGACCGGAACAAAATTTGAATTTGATCTGTAACTTTTCAAGATGAAAATATATAGCAATTATCAAATCAACATCTTAAAGCATGACATGAAAAAATGAGAAAAACTGATTATTTGAGTAAATTTTCTTAGTCGTAGGACCATTACTTTGCACACAATCATCAGACTGGAACAAAATTCGAACTTAAAAGGTAACTTGACATGATAAAACTATGTACCAATTATCAAATCAATATCCTCAAGCGAAAACAGAAAAAAAATGCGGAAAACTGATTATTTGAGGGAATGTTCGTAGTCCAAGGACTATAACTTTGAACAAAATCATCAGACTGGAACACAATTCGAACTTGATCTTTAACTTGTCATGATAAAACAATATACTAATTATCAAATTAATATATTCAAGCATGACGACAAAATGTGCCGACAACTGATTATTTGAGTGAATTTTCTTAGTCCAAGGACCATAACTTGCACAAAATTATCAGACTGGAACACAATTCGAACTTGATCTGTAACTTGTCATGATAAAACTATAAACCAATATCAAATCAACTTCTTCAAGTATGACGAAAAATGTGCGGAAAACTGATAATTTGGGTGTATATGACCACAAATCTGCACAAAAGCATTAGACCGGAACAACATTCATACTTGATCTGTAACTTGTCATGATAAAACAATACACCAAATATCAAATCAATACCTTCAAGCACGAAAACAAAAATGTGGAAGACTGATTTGCCGTATTAACAGGTGGACAGAAAGACAGATAAACTTAGAGGGAACCCTAAGTCCCCTTAAACTCAATCGGAAGGGGACTTATAACAAAGCAATTGACCAGCGACAGGTCTAAACTTGTAAATAGTAAGTAATTTCGTTAAACAAAAATATGATAAGCATCTTTAGGCCACTCATCAATACCGGTAGTGGTTCCTTCGCAGCACTGGTCAGTCTTAGATAAAATTAAAAGAAGTTCAATACTATATATATATATTTATCTTGATATCTGGCGAGATGGCAATATTATTTGTAATTTAGTTCATTTGTTAGAATAATTTTTTTAGTATTAATCATTAGAGTAGAGATCGTCTGTACACTATTTTCAATTGCAAGTTTCTTTTACAAACTTGATCACCAAAAGTTTTGATCTTTGAAAAGATAATCGTCTGCAAATCATTGACATGAATTTACAATCTCAGAGAGTTAACGGTGTCCTATATCATTTCAAAGGTCAAGAAAAGTTCAAATCTCGCAGCTTGTAGATACATTACTTTAGGAATTTATTATCTCAGACTGTAACGTATCTAATTAGGAAGATTTTGTATTCTAAAGAGAAACATCGAAATGTGTGTTAAATAATGTGAACAGTTGTACAAGGACTATCAAGTATATATTGTAAACATTAAACGTAGATAACAGAATATTCGTTTTAGTGACAGCCAAATCGATTGAGGATATACATTGTAATGATATTACTATATTAACATAGTCGTCGAATGCCAAGTCCCAAACCGTCGAACTTTATATCAAACTTAATTCCACTGCAAAAGTTTCTCAGCAACAATATCTTTATACTCAAGTTCAATTTCTTTATTTGTTATTATTGTATGAGGCAAAACTGGTTAAGTAACAAGTTTCCCCTGTTCATATGAAACTTTTTGCTGGTCATTATCAATTACAGAATTGTTCCTAAGTATAACTAAATAGACATACTCGCCCGTTTGAATTTTGTGTTTTTATTTTAAGTACTGACTAACATTCAATGTTATATCATAGTCACGATTAGGAGAGTAACTAGTTGTTTGCGTGAGATTTGAAATATCTTTACCGATAGCATTATCTGGTCGATTTACTACATCAAAAGAACAATTATCCTCCTGAAGTTGGCGGATCGTTAGATGCTGGTACTGATCCTGGTTAAAGCTGTGTTTCCTCTTGTCTTGATGTAGCTTCTAATGTTGCATTGGCTTTCCATCTTTTTAAAGCCCTTCTTGTATTCATCTTAGTGCCAAACAACTATAAGAATATAATTGAACAACCAAAACAGAATATTGCTTTGTACTATAAATAATGAATATTTCACTTACAACCTTTAAAAGTTCATTGACGCCTATAACCAACCAGATTAAACATTTATCTGTCAGGAATCAAATATTTGTGTCTACGTGAAGTGATCCCGTTGCATAAATGTCGGTCAGCATCCAATAACAATAAAATATTCTGGGTTACACAAGCAAGGAGGCTGATTAAACAATCTGTACCGAATGACTTGGACCAAATTAATTAAACGGACACAGTGGTAATTTGACAGAATACTAAACGATATTTAAATCACATGTACTATATATAACCATCTATAATGATGATAATAACATCTATAATAATGATAAAAACATTTATAATGATAGTAATAACATCAATACTGATAATAAGACAGCTAACAAATTGTTGCTATTGCATATATAATGATTCTTACAATTCTTACAATTAAGGTAGAGAGATGAAAAATAATTATGTTGAATATGAGTAACCTTCAATTAGTATTAAGCTGTGACCGCCGGAGTGAAATTTACAGATCGGTGTCAAACTCGAGTGTCAAGCGTTGAATTGAAATGGAATAAAACGTGTATATCTCTTTGTAACAGTACATAACAAAAAATAAATGATAGCTCAATTCTTAAACATAAACACTAATCGCTACCTCCGGATAGTAAAAGTATTATAACATGTAAGAAATAAGCAAAATAAGCAATAAATTTGCTATAAAACACTGACATTCTATTGAATATCCAACAATTGTTGCAGGAGACTAATTGTAATTATACCACCTGAGTTCCAATTGTAGAAAAGTGATATAAAACCTGCACAATGTGGATCCTATATCTTTTTAATCACCAAAATAATTTTCTTTAAATCACCAAATATATTCTGTCAGTTTTTTTCAAATGTCGGAATGAAAAGATCGCGTGCGCAGTCCTATTGCGCATTGACAAACATACATTTGACAGTCTACATTTAATAGAGGTGAAACAGCTAATAACACAAGTAATCTATGCTTACACTAATAACCGAATTTATGCTGAATCATAAATTCTATTATTGCTTACATCAATCTTAAACTTATTAAGTGTTTCGGCGCTTTTTGTATTCATACTAAATATTAATGTATTACATTCATGAATGGGTTTAACATTGTAGGCCCGCCATTATCAGGGATTCACCTATAATATTATCTTAGTGTTGTCCATGTTAATAAATTTCTATTTTTTTATGCCTTTCATAAGCAATTATTGGTTTGACAGAAAAAAATGTCTTTGCAAACCTCATCCTGTTTGAGTAGATCCATATGTATAATGATGCATTGTTTTAATTTGTGAATGCAAGGATTAAATTTCGTTTCCAATACTAAAAATTTCCTTTGTGTGTATTTTTGGCCTTTTTCTGATTAACTCAGATCTATCACTTGATAATGCCTCATTTATGCACTTTTGTATTTCATTCTTCTTATTCCTCTTTTGATTAAGTTCAATAAAACACGTTTTAACTATGACAGCTTGTGCGATGTAGATAAGGAAATGAGTTCTTTGGTTAGAAGTTTTTTTTTCAAATCTAAGATATTCCATTAGAAAACCCGGTTATTTTGAAAATATAAACAACAGGAAGTATTATTTCTTTAGTTGAACATTCAAGTGTGAATTTTATGAACGAGTGATGATAATATTCTAACTCTAATAATTCTTTAATGTCGTCGTGAAATATGAGAGTCTTGTTGGGAGTCCTTCATTTCTTTATTCTTTAATCTTTTAACCCCTATTTCTCTATTCTATATCATTTTGCCCATATTTTAGCACCCCATTCTTCTCAAATCTTTATTTTATTTCATTTTTTTGCCTATTTTTCTCTATTCTTGATCTTTTTTGCCCTTTATTCTGTATTTTTGCCCATTATATTCTATTCTGTAAACCAAACCAAGACCTGCATGTAATAATATAATATCATATGGATACCTTCCATAGAAAAGATGTTATATAATTCACACTTTATTGCTTAAATTAATTTCTTTCATAATTTTATTCATTAGAATATTAAGAATATCACAGATTTTATGCAACTTAAATACATCCGCTCGCCTAATTATGAATACACCCCCTATTTGCGAAAACTCAAAGCTCTTTAACAGTTGACTCTCAGTCCCTTATGTACAAGCTTCTCTCAACTGGTTTTTTGTTTCCGATTATGCAAAGAAAAAAAAAAAATAGATATTGCATTCCTGAACACAATATTCCTTTGAAGTCAACATTTATTACTTTTTGTTGAATCATAGATGTTTTTCTTTTTGTTTTATCGTGGTGTAAGGTTTCACACTTTTTACCTTTTATTTATCAAATGTATAATAAAACAATCACTAATCTAAGCTGGTATGTAGGGATTCTCTCATTAATATGGGAAGGGTTTGTCGTACAATTAAAAAACAGTGTTGAAGTGTAAAATCTGCCTCTTTCAACAAATTGTAATATTACACCGTTCGTTTTAATCAACAATTAACAAGTATTAAAAACAGCATTGCACGGTTTTCCACAGATTTACTGATTTAACACGGCTTGTTAGTTTAACACAAACGATTGAAATGTTAAAAAAAACTATAAAAGTATGTTTAAATGATTCGCTTTATACATGTCTATGAAGTGATGAAATTGGAGTAATCTATTTCTCTTCTTCATCTGTGCTTTATCGATCTATTGATCAGCGTAAATGGTTTCATTGTAAAATAGTTGCGTCTGATTGCATCTTAATCATATTTCCTCCCGCCGAGCATCTATAATTCAGACACCAAATGAAAAATGACACCGTTAAATTATACGGTATATTTTATCATTCGTTTTGGAAAAAAAATGCAATCACATTTCTACGTCCGATATATCGATTTCCAATAGAGACAACTGTAGAAATAAGCAACGATAACGTCTATGTGGTTACATGAGTCTTCAAATATTCATAACACGCCTTGTAATTGAACTGTCAATTGACAAGGAGATATTTAATATGATGCAGACAGATTAACCATGTGTTCAACAGTGTTGAAACTGGCTATAGCTAGAGTGAAGGCTTTAACTTTAAACGGTTGTGCTAATAAGAAATGAGCATGCTCTTCAAGGAAACAAATCATTTCATTTGTTAAGACCAAAACAAAAATTATCTGGTTTTCGGAAGTTACTTCTGACAAGTACGTTCAAAATCCAAGATCCACCCATAAAGATCAATTTTGATATTGAAGTATTAAAACTCAGTTAGATATATCATATCCAGCGTCAAATGATAGCTTATTGATACTGATTCCAAAAATATATGGTTTCTATACATTTTTTTCTAAATAAGGGAGATAAATTGCTACTTCCGGTTTAAAAATGTCACGTCCGGTTTTATTTGATAGTTTATTTGATACTGATTCCAAAAATATATGGTTCAATATAATTTTACATTAAATAAGTATAAAAAAATAGCTACTTCCGGTTTACACCAGGTCACTTCCAGCTGGCTTTTCCATAGTCAAGTGGCCTGCCACGTAATGCAAAAAGTCCCATGGCTTTATCATGTATACATATGAGGTAAAAGCAAAGGTCAAAATCTAGAACGTCAATTTTACCTATGACCTTGAGCTCAATTTCAAGGTCATTAACCAAGGGCTTCAAATCAAAAGACTATAGGTCTTAATTATATATGGTTAATTAGTTATATCACTATATGCTTAACTTTTAATAAAAGAGGGGAGAAAACTCCAATTTAATGTTAGCGTACCCTTTTAACCAAAATTTATGTGTTACGACATGTCGCAACTTACAATTTAGTAAAAATATGTTGTCGATATCTTATACAGTTTTTGAAAAGAATTGAAAACAAGCCAAAATCAAAATCAAAAATATGACCTTGACCTGTGACCTTGACCTAATTTTCTTATTTTTGAATCAAGGACCTCAAATCAAAAGATCCTAGGTCTCTATCACTTATGGTTTACAAGATAGAAATGCATATCATATATATCACATGCCTAAGGGGAAATAACTCTCATATGGAATATTCATATCGCTTCGGTCAAATAGGACAAATCATGCAAAAGGATATAACGAGCAATTTTATAAAATAAATTTGTCGCTTTCTTTTACGGTTACGGAGGAGATGCAGTCACAAGGAAAACAGTGTTCGGGGAGAAAACTCCTACAAAGAAAATTGTTCGGCTTAGAATGGGTGAAAATAAAAAGCGCATAAACTATATAATACTATATAAGAAATATCTAAGCGACATCTTGCGAGAACAAAATTTGGCGGAAGAAAATGATAATTAAAAACCAATTGTTTAGAGAACAATTGAAGGTCTTTCCACCCATAAAGATCAATTTTGATATTGAAATATTAAAACTCAGTTACATATATCATATCCAGCGTCAAATGATAGCTTATTGACACTGATTCCAAAAATATATGGTTTCTATACATTTTTTTCTAAATAAGGGAGATAAATAGTTACTTACGGTTTGAAAAATGTCTCTTCCGATTTTATTTGATAGTTTACTTGATACTGATTCCAAAAATATATGGTTCAATATATTTTTACATTAAATAAGTACAAAAAATAGCTACTTCCGGTTTACACCAGGTCACTTCCGGTTGGCTTTTCCATATGGTCAAGTGGCTTGCCACGTAATGCAAAAAGTCCAATGGCTTTATCATGTATACATATGAGGTAAAAGCAAAGGTCAAAATCTAGAACGTCAATTTTACCTATGACCTTGGGCTCAATTTCAAGGTCATAAACCAAGGGCTTCAAATCAAAAGACTATAGGTCTTAATTATATACGGTTATTGAGTTATATCACTATATGCTTAACTTTTAATAAAAGAGGGGAGTAAACTCCAATTTAATGTTAGCGTACCCTTTTAACCAAAATTTATGTGTAACGACATGTCGGAACTTACAATTTAGTAAAAATATGTTGTCGATATCTTATACGGTTTTTGAAAAGAATTGAAAATAAGCCAAAATCAAAATTTAAAATATGACCTTGACCTCTGACCTTGACCTAATTTTCTTATTTTTGGATCAAGGACCTCAAATCAAAAGATCCTAGGTCTTTATCACTTATGGTTTACAAGATAGAAATGCATATCACTTATATCACATGCATAAGGGGAAATAACTCTTATATGGAATATTCATATCGCTTCGGTCAAATAGGACAAATCATGCAAAAGGATATAACGAGCAATTTTATAAAATAAATTTGTCGCTTTCTTTTACGGTTACGGAGGAGATGCAGTCACAAGGAAAACAGTGTTCGGGGAGATAACTCATACAAAGAAAATTGTTCGGCTTAGAATGGGTGAAAATAAAAAGCGCATAAACTGTATGATAAATATCTAAGCGACATCTTGCGAAACAAAAATTTTACGCGAGAACAAAATTTGGCGGAAGAAAATAATAATAATCAGAACAAATACAATAGGTCTTTCCACAGAAAAGTGGAAAGACCTAATAATAATAGTAATCAGAACAAATACAATAGGTCTTTCCACAGAAAAATGGAAAGACCTAATTATAGATTTGGTATATATGAAATACATACGCTCGCCTAAATATGAATACCCTCCCAAATGCGAAAAGAAAAATGAAAAGGAGAGAGATTTAAAATTAAAAGAATTAGTGATAGAAAGAGAAAGAGAACAAGAACGTGATGAAGAACATGGACAAAAAGAAAGGGAATCTGAAGAAAAGAAAAAAAAACAGATCAAGAATAAAAATAATGACAAATAGAACATGTAGAAAAGGAAAAAGAATTTGGATTAAAAGAAATAGAAATACAAATGAGGCAAACGAATTTCAATGAGGACGTACCTCAAACTCTGACAATGGTCGAAATAAACGTGATGTAATCTATAAAGTGAAATGTGTTCCACCACTCACAGAACAAGAGGTAGACAAATATTTCCTTCGTTTGTTTCAAAGTTGATGCAGTATTATAAATATTGATAAAACTAATGACAATTTAAGACAGCTTATCATTTTCGAAGAATCTAAAACCTGCATTTTATTGAAATGTTAACCTATATTGATGAACGTAAAATTAACAAACTAAAAGAAGCGGTAACCACAACATATACAACCTATTAATATGTTTTATCTCATAAAATTTTAAATCCAAGGTAAAATTCCCAAAAGAAATCTCCTTATCCCAACTTGTCAAGTAATAAAACAAATTACACTTCAAAAGGGCAAGAAAATATAGAAATATCGGGAAAGTCAAATTTTGAGAGTCAGAATAAGTCATTTGATCAATCAAATTGACCTGTGTGTAGGTGACTTCTAGTGAATGAAAAGAATTATTATATTTACGTCATATCAAACCTTTAAAGATTATCTTAAACGAAACTTTCTGTTTTGGTCAGTATTTAAAGTTAAACTCAGAGAACAGAATCATTCTAGTTTAAGATATCATTTTGAGCTATACTTTGTGAATTTGATATATTCATCATAACAACGTTCTCCGTCTTTGGTTAACAATTGGGTTTATCAAATTGTGAACTTTAGAATTAACTTTATTTATTGGACATACTTGGATTGTAAACTAGAGAAAATGATTTAAAAGTGACTGGAATGAACAAACTTGACAATGCAAATATTAGCAAACTCATTCGTTAACAATTATACGGTTTTTTCTATCTAAACAGAAACTGTAACCTTTATCAGAAAGGTTTATGGTGAAACAGGCCCGATCATAGTAGGAGCTCCAGAAAGTTACCCCCTTAGGTTACAAGTTCACATTACGAAATTGCCTCAGATCACCACGTAAATTTTAAGCAAATTTAAAAAAGTTGATGTTGAACATTTTCAAAGGTCAAAGGTCACATGTCCGTGTAATGAGACCTCAGGTTGCAAGGGCGCAAACCAAATCCCCTAAGGACGCAGGTCGGATTTGACCATGTTGGAGCCATATAGAATGTAATGATAAACGAAAATGAATAATCGGTTATAATAAATAAATACAAGTTAGAAGCTGGCTTATATTTATATACCAACAGTATGAATTGAATTATACATAGGCTCTGTACCGCTAGTCTATAGTGAATGAAAAGTGGGAGAAAGCTCAACAATTTAATTGATTTAAAATTAATCTGAAATAATTCGAACTTGTCATTTACAAAAATACTATTTTTTACGAAAAATTGACAATTCTAACTTTTCAACTTTTCAACAAGTGTTGAAAACAAAATTTTATTTCCAATAATCACGAGAAACAGTTACCTAATCCAAGTTACAATAATTTCCCCAACAGACTCGTGATATACGTACAATTATCCAACAGATACTTCTGCTGATTTTTTAACAGGTTTACTGGAAGTTTTTGAAAGTTTTATATTGAGAACTTTGATATTGACAAAACGAAGATTTGACAGAAATTTAGACAATAAAAACAATATAGTTTTGACTGCATCATCATATAAATAATACATATGTATTTAATGAGTTGTCGCAACGTTAACATGAAAACATCATTACCTTCTATTTTGTTCATGAATTTTTAAATAGAAGTACCTTTCAACTTTAAAGGGTTTTTGTTATATTAATGAAATCGAAATATCAACTCTTTATCAATTGTAATTATTATTTTCACTACGTTAGTAAATTGTTCCACAGTTTGAACATAACCGGATATAAAATGATTCATCATTTGTACCAAACAAATCCTTGGCAATTCAAAGCATTTATGAAGCTCATAATAAAAACAAAGCAAACAGATTTAAAAGTTCTATGTAATGAAATAATCTTGAACACACGCAAAGATTTTCGGGTAAGGAAGAAACATAAATACTTTCATGATATTTCAATCGGAGCAAAATGAACCGTTTGACCTTTTCGATAGCTTTCCTATTTATGTGGACATTATGTGAAATAGTCGTTATTAAAAAACAAAAAGATCAAATATACATTGGTCATGTGCTGTTTGAGGTACCAATGCCGATGTGGTCAATATGTGCTCAATACTGCTCGAGAGTAAAAGTATGCAAATCTATTAACTTTATAGCAGCGAATAAAACTTGCCAAATAAATGATGCTGAACCCGGGGAAAGTAAATCTGCACTCGTTCAGAGTATTGGAAATAGCTTTGTTGCTGCCTCGACTTTTCCACAGGTAATAGCAATATAATATGTATAAACGTTAACAATATGGTAAAAATATTCACCAAACCTTGCAAACGACAATATGTTAATATATGTACATGTCTAAATTGAAAACAACGTTCAAACCTTTGATTGCGTTGGATAAAAACCGCTATATTTTTACGTGTGCATACAAAAAAATATTTTTTCGTAGAAGAATCTAAATACAGCACAAACAACATTTTCCAAAAGACCTTTTGACCCCAAAAAAAGTCCTTTGAAAAATATCGTTTGTGCTGTATTTAGACCTCTTTACCAAGAAATTTGTTTTGCATGTACACGTATAAAAAATGCGGTTTTTATCCAACGCAATCATAGGTTTGAATGTTTTTTTTTCAATTAAGACTTCATTATATTTTTTCGTTTCGGCTTGTATTATTTTTGCCTTCGGGTTTATATAATCCCTTCATCCTATTTCGATTCTTCAAAATTCAAGAGTCTGTCCTAAATTGAGGTAATTTATATGGCCTTCAAAATACCGTTTCGATTCCTAACATCACTGAAGAGACATTAATTGTCGAAATCCGGATATGGTGTACTAATTTTTGCACCTTATGTTTGCGGTATACTATCTTTTGCGCAAGTTTATTGCTTCTGCTTGGTATTAAATTAATAATTAAGATCCATATGTTACATCTTGTGATCCGTTTATTTGGCAATCGCCATTGCAGTCAGCAGGGTTTAAGAACATCCGTTGTTCGACCTGCTAGTCAAATGCGTTTTGTTTAAATATACTTTTTCACTATTTGATCATGTATCTGTTAAACTTTTATTCCAACTGCATGTAGTTCAAACTACAAAAATTGTTTTTGTCATGCATCCGATTTCACCTGGATAGATGCACACGCCTGATAAGGCTAGTTTGTCTAGCAAAATATTGCGTATATCTATTAATATCTAATAGAACTTTTTTTAATGTATCAATTAGCGTGTTTAAGTTATATTTTTAGACATTTATATAATTTTAATTTAGTAACGGTATCAGTTTATTTTCACGAGCTGATCCACGCCTTAATGGATTGAATGTTGATTGTTGCTAATTTTAGATATATGCTGGGACACAGTGCAAGCGGTGTTGTCTCGATATCCTAATAGCATGAGTTCGAATCCCTGCGAGGGCAGAACAAACATTTGATTCTGCAAATTTGCAGATTTAACATTGTTATGTTGATATTTAGAGTAATTATATATATACATATATATAACTACTCTAAATATATTAAAAGATTACAGACAGTCTATCCTCTCGGTCTTAACGACAATATCATGAGAATTGGTAATATATCTAGAACAGATTCTGTTAACATTTTGGATATAGTTTCTATAGAATAAATCGCAATCAAAGAAAATTTCGTAATAACAATACAAATATTTCGGACCTAATATCTATTTCAAAAAACATCGGTAGACACTATCTATAAACTAAGCTCTGTTCTTTACCTGTTAATAAATTACATCAAAGTTTGGAGGAATGCAACACAATTGCATATTGCAGTCCTAAGTATAAAACCGTCCAAATTATAATTGCATATTGTTATTCTAAATTGTTTCCCAAAATTGATCGCCCTGAAGATCACAAAAAAACATTTTATTAAAATTAAATATGTCAATAAAGGTTGATTTTGTAAATATTGCCGGTATTTATTTTTAATGATCATTCTGTTAAAGAACAAATTCCTAGCTATTTTGATAATACTGAACTCCCTCTTTTTTGTTATGTTTACAAAAATCTACCCGGAAATATGTGTTTAATTACAGCGAAGTGTGTGAAGATGTTAATATCAGTGACAATACACCTACCTCATGAAATTGCAGTAAATCCGAATACATTTATGGCTCCAGTTCCAATGTTATAACAGGAGACCTTAACATCGTTCGCGACCGAGAGTTGAAATCATTCCTCAGTAAAGGACCTAAATATCGTCCCCCTTCAATTATTAATTGGAATGAGTGTCGTAACATCATTCACGAATCACTCCGTACTTACTGCTCTAAATGGATAAAACGAGAAAAAGCTGACAAGAAATCATTAGATTATTTTTCTAATTCGGTAATGAACATAGTTGATATACGTATTCAACATTTTAAAGATCATTTTACTTCTAACAACAACCATAATAGCCCAATTTCCCGTATCAAACATAAGCTAAAAGAACTCGCCAAGGAATATATTTTTGTCCCGGCTGATAAGGCTGCTAACAATATCATTATTGTGTGACGTAAATTTTACATTGATGTTCTACAAAAGGAAATCACCAATTCACCAACATTCCAACTGACTCCATTTTCGGAAAATGACATCTGTAACAAACATAAACTTTTAGCTACCTCTTTACAAGCAGAACCAAATCCAATGAAAGTTCCAACTATGTACTGGCTTCCGAAGCTGCATAAAACTCCATACAAATAAAGATTTAATTCGTCTTCGAGCCATTGTTCCACATCTAAACTATCTATTCTACTTACTAGTACACTTGGTACAATCAAAAACCTGGTAATAAATTGTTCAAATAAGGCCTTTAAAAATAGTGGAATTAATTACTTTTGGAGTGTCAAAAATTCGTTGGAAGTACTCGATAAATTGCATGCTATTATTGGTGATTTCGAATCTGTTCAAAGTTTTGATTTTTCTACCCTATATACCACGTTGCCTCATAATCTTATTAAGAAAAATTCACACACCTGATTAAATGGGCATTTAAAAGACGGAATACGAATATATATGTTCAAACTCTTTTAGGTCATTTTTAGTAACAAAACAAACTCGGACTTCTTTTAAACTGAGTTTTACTGTGCGTATTGCTATGTGTTTCTTTATTCGACATTGGCAGACATACATATATATTTTGTTACATCTGGTGATCCGTTTTTGGCAATCGCCAATGGCAGTAAGCTGGGTTTAAGAACATCCGTTGTTCGACCTGCTAGTCAAATGAGTTTTGTTAAAATATACTTTTCACTTTTTGGTCTTTTAAAAATGTTGTTTGTGCTGTATTTAGACCCTCTACCAAGAAATTTGTTTTGCATGCACTTGTATAAAATTCCGGTTTTATCCAACGTAATCATTGGTTTGAACGTTGTTTTCAATTTAGACTTGTTTATATATATATATATATATATATATATATATATATATATATATATATATATATATATATATATATATATAAAACGATATCTCAGTAGCATGAATTTGAATCCCAGCCAGGAAGAACAAAAATTTGCTTCCGCAAATTTACAGATCTAACATTGTTGGGCTGTTGCTAGACGAATTATATATACAAAATGTATTTTTAGCGTTGTATCACCATCACTGCTGGAGATCCGATGGATAAAATATGTTGTAGAGTCGCCATTGGTTCAGACGTACTTATAACATAATTATTTCTGTGACTGCACCTTACATTAGTTTGTAGGTTGCTTTACAATAGATAATTCAGCTGATCTGTAACATTTCCATTTTCATGCCTTATATATCATGTACTGTGTTACGACGCTAGATAAAACTGACGAGGAAAGGTAACACCCGGCCACCGAGAGCTTTATTTTATAGAGCCTAGGTGGTCGAGTGGTCTAGCGCGTCGGGCATAGTTCAAGGCGATTTGGTGCCACGATATCTCAGTAGCATGAGTTCGAATCCGGGCCAGGGAAGAACAAAAATTATATAATTCGTCTAAACAACAGCCCAACAATGTAAGATCTGTAAATAATAAAACTTTCGGTGACCGGGTGTTACCTTTCCTCGTCAGTTTTATCTAGCGTCGTAACACAGTAGATGATATATAAGGCATGAAGATGGAATTGTTACAGATCAGCTGAATTATCTATTGTAAAGGATCCTACAAATTAATGTAAGATGCAGTCACATGAATAATTATATTATAAGTACGTCTGAACCAGTGACGACTCTACAACAGATTTTATCCATCGGATCACCAGCAGTGACGGTGATACAAAGCTGAAAATACATTCTGTATATGTAATTCGTCTTATATATATATATATAATGCATTAGACATTGAAATCAGCACTTTGTTTAATATTTTTGGTTGCTAAGGAATACTCTGCCAAAGAATACCCTAGAAATAGTTTCAAGTATACATTTCGTAGAGTAATGTAGTATCAGATTAGATCACAAGTAGCACGATTTCTGTATGAAACGGTCATTTTGGTCTGATCAAGTCTTAATCGACTGGTTTTACTGCTAGAGAAAACTTTTTCAGACTTTTCAGACTTTCAGACGCCGTTCCGATCGATAGTCCCATCAGGTAAATCAGTCCGTTAAGGCATGTCAAGATAAACAAAACTGAATCTTCTAGCGAGCTGTTAAGATCCGTTACGACTGATTCAGTCGAAATCAGACCATGGTTACAAAATTACGTTAAGATTTTGTCAGACCGTGTTCAGTCGTGTTCAGATTTTAATAATTTGGACACAAAACGGGTGAAACGTTCCAAGTGTGTATCAGGGGTTGCTCCCCTTTTAAGAATAATATAAAAATTAGAAAGAAGACGGTTTATGTTACTTTGAAAGTCTACCATGTCTACTTAATTCAATTAAAAAATAAACAATTTTAATTCTTACTTTTCCTATATAATTATTTAACATTTTGATGTAAAAAATAAATAATAAGTATGTTGGCTCAAAGTCATACTGCTGCACAAACCGCAGCGAATTGACAGTATAAATATCAACAGATTGCCGAAATAATATTTATTAATTGAATATAAGCATCGTGAACTTTATATTTGTAATGGTTTACACGTGATTGCCAATATATGTTTATGCAATTACACAGGTGGTGAAAATTTGTCAACTTGATGTAAATCATGTTTATACCCTTAAAAAAATAAGATGAACACTTGAAAACGTTATTTAAAATGTAAAATTAAATTTCAGCCTACTTGATGTAACTTTTTGAAAATATTGTAAATGAATAAGCATTATCATTTAACTCTTTAGTGTTTCCTATATAAAGTTCATTTAATTTATTTATAAATATGAGGCGGGAAAAAACTAACGAAAATTGCTAATCTTGCACAGTGCAAAACTTATTCGGAAGATATCTTGCATTAGTGTACGTAGATTAAGGTAGCCTCAGAGGGTCTCGATTGAGGCACGCTATCGTTTGCGCCATTTTGTTGCTGAAGCCAAACAATCTACAACCTGACAACTGAGGTGAATTACATAGGAAATAGAATAAACCCGTGAGTATAGTATATAGATTTTATATAGGATCCGATGTTTTATTGCAACCGGTCTTATTATATCATTCTTAAATAACTACATACGATAAGGGATTTGCTCTAGATATGTTGCAGAGCCAGAGGTAGTCCAAATAATTATGACGTCTTGAAAGGCTTATATATTTTTTTGCATAGACGCCTTACAGTCGATGGGCAGTGAATTTCGTGCTGTTAGATGTTTGGTTAGAGCTCTGCCTTTAGATCCCGAGATTGACGGTTCGAATCACATTCACACAACATCTCCTTCTTTTAAACTTTCTAAAGAATATGAAATATTCACTGACTAAGCTTCAATTCAAAACTGTATTCTTCTGTATTGACGCCTTGTTGACACAAAAAGAATAAGTATTATCCACTAGTACTGTCATTGATATTTTTAACATGCAATATTTGAATATGTAGCTTTTGTAGTTACAAATGTAATTCAGACCACAAGCATGGCAAGGCAAGGAAATGTTGTCATGCAAAAATAATTTGAAAATAACAAAAATGTATAGACTCGTACTTCAATCTTAATGTACTTTTTTCGGTGACCGGGTGTTACCTTTCCTTGTCAGTTTTATCTAGCGTCGTAACACAGTAGATGATATATAAGGCATGAAGATGGAATTGTTACAGATCAGCTGAATTATCTATTGTAAAGGATCCTACAAATAAATGTAAGATGCAGTCACATAAATAATTATATTATAAGTACGTCTGAACCAGTGACGACTCTACAACAGATTTTATCCATCGGATCACCAGCAGTGACGGTGATACAAAGCTGAAAATACATTCTGTATATGTAATTCGTCTTATATATATATATAATGCATTAGACATTGAAATCAGCACTTTGTTTAATATTTTTGGTTGCTAAGGAATACTCTGCCAAAGAATACCCTAGAAATAGTTTCAAGTATACATTTCGTAGAGTAATGTAGTATCAGATTAGATCACAAGTAGCACGATTTCTGTATGAAACGGTCATTTTGGTCTGATCAAGTCTTAATCGACTGGTTTTACTGCTAGAGAAAACTTTTTCAGACTTTTCAGACTTTCAGACGCCGTTCCGATCGATAGTCCCATCAGGTAAATCAGTCCGTTAAGGCATGTCAAGATAAACAAAACTGAATCTTCTAGCGAGCTGTTAAGATCCGTTACAACTGATTCAGTCGAAATCAGACCATGGTTACAAAATTACGTTAAGATTTTGTCAGACCGTGTTCAGTCGTGTTCAGATTTTAATAATTTGGACACAAAACGGGTGAAACGTTCAAGTGTGTATCAGGGTTGCTCCCTTTTAAGAATAATATAAAAATTAGAAAGAAGACGGTTTATGTTACTTTGAAAGTCTACCATGTCTACTTAATTAAATTAAAAATAAACAATTTTAATTTTACTTTTCCTATATAATTATTTAACATTTTGATGTAAAAAATAAATAATAAGTATGTTGGCTCAAAGTCATACTGCTGCACAAACCGCAGCGAATTGACAGTTTAAATATCAACAGATTGCCGAAATAATATTTATTAATTGAATATAAGCATCGTGAACTTTATATTTGTAATGGTTTACACGTGATTGCCAATATATGTTTATGCAATTACACAGGTGGTGAAAAATTTGTCAACTTGACGTAAATCATTTTTATACCCTTAAAAAATAAGATGAACACTTGAAAACGTGATTTAAAAATGTAAAATTAAATTTCAGCCTACTTGATGTAACTTTTTGAAAATATTGTAAATGAATAAGCATTATCATTTAACTCTTTTGTGTTTCCTATATAAAGTTCATTTAATTTATTGTAAATATGAGGCGGGAAAAAACTAACGAAAATTGCTAATCTTGCACAGTGCAAAACTTATTCGGAAGATATCTTGCATTAGTGTACGTAGATTAAGGTAGCCTCAGAGGGGTCTCGATTGAGGCACGCTATCGTTTGCGCCATTTTTGTTGCTGAAGCCAAACAATCTACAACCTGACAACTGAGGTGAATTACATAGGAAATAGAATAAACCCGTGAGTATAGTATATAGATTTTTATATAGGATCCGATGTTTTATTGCAACCGGTCTTATTATATCATTCTTAAATAACTATACACGATAAGGGATTTGCTCTAGATATGTTGCAGAGCCAGAGGTAGTCCAAATAATTATGACGTCTTGAAAGGCTATTATATATTTTTTGCATAGACGCCTTACAGTCGATGGGCAGTGAATTTCGTGCTGTTAGATGTTTGGTTAGAGCTCTGCCTTTAGATTCCGAGATTGAGGGTTCGAATCACATTCACACAACATCTCCTTATTTTTAAACTTTCTAAAAGAATATGAAATATTCACTGACTAAGCTTCGAATTCACAACTGTATTCTTCTGTATTGACGCCTTGTTGACACAAAAAAAGAATAAGTATTGTCCACTAGTACTGTCATTGATATTTTTTAGCATGCAATATTTGAATATGTAGCTTTTTGTAGTTACAAATGTAATTCAGACCACAAGCATGGTAAGGCAAGGAAATGTTGTCATGCAAAAATAATTTGAAAAATAACAAAAATGTATAGACTCGTACTTCAATCTTAATGTACTTTGAAAATTTTATTCTTAAAAAGTATTAGCACTGTCCTTCAATTTGTCCTGAAGTCTCTCTGGTGGCGCTTCACTTCTCCCTGTTTGGCTGTCAGGGGTCTCTATAATTCTGAAGTATGGTGACAACTGATGCGTCGTTCTTCTGTCTCATTTTGATATACTTTTTTCTCCCCTTTATATTTCATTTGCATATGAGCGTGAGGCATGACATTCTCTGTATAGTAGCTTCGCTTACCAGTCTATATTCTTTAGTTCTCTTTGTTAATATATATATAATTAAAGGCATTTACTGGAGTGACCGCCAGTTGCCGAATTTCGACACGAAAAACTTTGACACATTGTAATCTATTTCTTTTGACTGAGAGGAAATTGTCTTCTTACGCTCTGCCATGAATCGTTATACAGACTGATTTACCCGAACTAGCAGATGTAGCAGGTGTGCGTGATTAAAAACAGTATCTTACATGGTCTACAAATGTGCTTGTCTAAATCAAAAATTTCTTTTTTGGAGAGCTGTAAATTATGATCATATTTAAGAAAGGAAAAAATAGAGTGTTGATATTTATTTTCTATAGATAGTTTTGATAAATCACTTCTTATAATATTAATCTCACAAATGGAAAGCTTTCATAGCAGATACTTTAAAATGCTTAGCTACAATGTAGGTAGCACTTTTATGGTTTCAATTTTAAGCTATTTTATTCATCTCAGCTTTTTTTATACATGATATATCCGTTCGGTGACACTTATAGGTGATTTATAGATATCAGTAATAATAATTATAACAACTATCATCCAAATCACACACATTTTCAAATAGACTGTTCTTATGCAAATTAAAATGTAAGCTCTGCACCATCAGTTGAGAAAACATTGTTAGGCCAACAAAAATAAAATATGTGTTTCCTATTACATCTTTGAAAAAAATAGGGTAGGTAGGTATGGATTATTTTTTTATTTTACCTTTTTTATTTACGTTGAGTATATGGGAGGGACATTCTGACTTTAACAGTGCTTATTAAAAAATGAAAAAAAAAACTTTAGGGTAGGCTATTTTTGAGCTTAAAAAATAGAGTGGGTACCGTAATAGGAAACACACATCTTTTTTTTATTTGGCCTTAATATGTATGTACATGAATTGATAATTTAGTAGCAAGATTTTAGCAGATATAAGTTTTAAGTGGGTGCAGGTGTACATTTGTATGTATCACCTTGACCTAAGGTTAGGGGGAGGGTTGGGATCCTGCTTACATGTTTAACCCTGTCACATTATGTATGTATGTGCCTGTCCTAAGTCAGGAGCCTTTATTTTAAGTGGTTGTCGTTTGTTGCTGTGTTACATTTTTTTTTTTTTCGTTGTTATTTTTTTTTTTTGTACATAAATTAGGCCGTTAGTTTTCTCGTTATATAAAGGATTGCACTAATACACAACAGCAATTCATACCTGTAGTTTCTACAAAAAGAAAAAAAAAGATGTATAGCTTGCTACATGGTATATATGCTCATTGTTGAAGGCTGTTCACCTATATTTGCTAACTGCTACGATATTTGATCTCTTTTGGAGAGTTGTATCAATGGTAATCATACATGTACCACATCTTTAATATAAATTAGCTGGACATTTGGTTATTTAAGATGAGAGACCTACATTGCAAGACCTGAAATTAAGATTTGCTTGGAGTCAGATTATACAGGACTACTGAAGATAGATGTAGGGTGGTCATTAAGGAAACTAATTGTCATGGCCATAGTCAGAGCAATTTATGTTTTTGTAACTAGACAGATAAACGAAAGGGGTATACATATATATTCTAGTTTGCCATGTGGTATAAGTTTGCTCATGGTTGAATGCTGTTCACCTATACTTGATTACTTCTACGTCCTTTGGTCTGTGGTGGCATTGTCATATTGTAAATCATACCATATCTTCTTACTTTTAATTAAAACACACTAATGAAATTAAATAGCTGGACATTGTGTTTTTTTAGAATCAGACATATGACATTAAGATTTATTAAGCACAAATCTACTGGAAGTCTAATTATGCATGGCAGTCATTTAAGACAATATTGTATTTTATCTTTCAAACTGTGGCCACGTTCCTAGCTTAGACAATCAAAATAAATTGCATTTCCCCCTCCTTACCCAACTAATATTTTTGGGCCTTCCACCTTTTGAGGACATTGTATAGGGCGCTATAAAAATTAAAGCCATGACATGCATCTAGATTTAACAGAACACGTTTTGTCTTGCAAGAGTTGAAACAGGATACCGGATTTGACTTAAACTCAATTGAATTGTTTCATATTTTTCATGTCGGGGCCTTTTGGTTGCCTATAATTGCTTACATCCACGTCATTTGAACTTTGGTGGGTAGTACATGTAGATGTATATGTTCCTGTGAAATGTAATGTAAATTTCGAAAAAGTTTACATATATTTATACATGTACAATGTATATACAAATGTACATGACGCTGATGTAAAATGTGACGGGGTCAAAATGCTCTTGAAACCCATTCCTAATCTAGGAACATTTAAAATCTGCTTGTTTGAATAAAGCTTGGAATTTTATTGGAGGTGCTCCCAGCTGGGAAACATGACAAAATGAACAAATCTGGGGAACATTGTCGTGGAAGGTACATGTATATAAAATACCTGAAGTTTAAAAAGAAATTGAATAACCTCACTCGTGCTTGTTGATTGAATCATGGAAAATTGGTATTGTTATGTTAAACAGGTCGTCTTGAGTGCGTTACGTGGGACGATACTAATGGGGGCGACGAGAAAGAGGTGAATTTTATAAACCTGAAATAAAACAGCTGATGTGCTTATTTAAACAGGAGGGTGATAAACAGAAAATGTTAACATATACATGTACATGCATCTAATAATGAATTGTGTTTTTTTTTCTCCATCTGTAGATTAGATCTCAGTATTTCTAATTGATTTTTTTTTATACCCCCGCTTTAAAAAAGTGGGGGTATACTGTTTTACCTCTGTCCGTCAGTCCATCCATCAGTCCGTCCGTCCGTCCGTCCAATGAATATTTTCGTCGCATCTTTCTGAGGAACTACATTACAAGGATTTCTGAAATTTGGTTTCAGGGTTTATATAAGTCAGTTATACTTTGTGATGCGTTTTCAGATTAATCACTCAACAATTTCCTGTTTACAGAACACTTGTATCATTTTACACATGATAGCCAAGTTGAAAATTTTCGTCACACTTTTCTCAGGAACTACTATACAGGGATTTCTGAAATTTGGTTTCAGGGTTTATATAAGTCAGCTATACCGTGTGATGCGTTTTTAGATTCATCGATCAACAACTTTCTGTTTTTGTTGAAATAATTTAGCAGGGGTATCATCAGTGAGAAGTAGCTCGCAGTTTCACTTGTTATTACTAACTCTATCTTTTGTTTCATTTAGGTTACTACATGTATAAAGTGATGGTTCCAGTACCATAGCTGGTTATGGATTTTCTGGTTATTTTGATATATGTGGTAAGTACAATGTCCACATAATTAAAAAGGTCAATTATTGTAAATTCTGATAACTGAATTTCTCTTATGGTTGTGGCCTGTTATCAATTTCTTGGATGAAGAGATATTTCTCGTATCACACTGTACTTAGTGTGATACAAAAAAAATGATATGAAAATATGCGTTTATTTGATTGGCTTATTCAGCATCAGGAGACAATATTACAACATTTCCATTGGCTATTCGTTGGGTCATTGATAACTTTCAAAGGTTAAGACTGTACATTTCTTCCGTGGAAACACATATATGTGATTTCTTCAATAATATACAAAACACTCACTGATACACTTTTCAACTGACAATCTTCATTTTGTCAAATTTTATTACATTCTGAAGTGTACAAAAAGTTTTAAAATGTCTGATGTTAAAGTTTGATATTGGAACAGGACATATATGACGTCATGCTGGTATGTGCAAAAGACTAAGCAACGATTCGCGGGATTTTAAATTCATCACAATGAAAGTGTTGACCGTAAGAGAAATAGGTTTCACAACTTGTGAGATATGGCTTGATACCAACTCTCGTAATAGTAATAATAAACTTGCCGAAGGCTCGTTTATTATTATATTGAAATTAAATAACTCGTTTATATCAAGCGATATCCAATTCTCACTTGTTATGAAACTATAATTATTTATTGATTGTTAAAAAAATAGACAGATATGTGATTGATAAATAATGTTCATGAATCCTGATTATTGTGAATGCAGTTTTGGGAAATGTTGCATACTGTGATGACACATTTAATGCTGTCACATATAATTCAATGCAAGTTTTCATTGTCTCCAACCCCTCAGTCAGTGTCTAGCGACTTAACACATATTAAAATTGAGAATGGAAATGGGGAATATGTCAAAGAGACAACAACCCGACCAAAGACCAGACAACAGCCGAAGGACACCAATGGGTCTCAAACGCAGCGAGAAAATCCCGCACCCGGAGGTGATCCTCAGCTGGCCCCTAGATAACATTGTGTACTAGTTTAATTTGTATTTAGGTCAGTAAGCATTTGATTGTTTTTATTCCATGAGGAATATTTGGCCCAGTCCCATCATAGTCCATTGACTTACACTCTTGCCTACTTTACATGTATATGTTAATGAAAGATTAGTGGTAGCTATATATATATATAGGTTAATGATATTTGGTATGCTGTTGTTTTAGCTTTGGCATCTCTCACTTCCCTGGAGATTTTTTAGGCCCCTCCTCGTAAGTCAATATTCCCATAGACTTTAAACTTTTGCATAAATGTAGTTTACATGTTACAGTCTTTGTTTAGGTCAGTTTAAAAAGAACTAGTTTAGTGGTTGCTGTAGATCATATTTGGGTGTTTTCCCCCAATCATTGTTTTATACATAAACATAAACCAGACTGTTTGTTTCTCACTTGAATTGTTTGACATTTGTCATTTTGTCGCCTTATAAATATGTAGCTGACAATGCAGTATAATTTTTCCCATTGTTGAAGGTCCATAGTTGTATATGTCTATGTCAATTAATTATTATCTGACATATTGTTGGCTGACCTAAAGCAAAGACTGTGTCACCGTAAACTTTTCTCTTGATATTGTAGTAGTTAATCAATTTAACAGTAATGAGGCAAAAAAGTAGGTGTTTCAGTTCCCACACCAAGCTTTTTTTGTAGACTCCAATCAAATAGCCATGTATGATATAAATATAAAATGACAATATAAATACCCCAACAAAAAAAAAATAAAATAAATATAAATGTATGTAAAAGCAGAGACATATAATACAATGTATTGTGTTATATGTCTCTGGTAAAAGTAAGTATTCAATTATTTGCAGTTTCACTCTTTCCCCCAGATAGTATGCATTATTTAAAAATAAATTTAAATGGCACTCCCATTTCAGCTGTTAATGAATTTGAAATTCTTTGCTGGCTATGAAAGCAAGATCCAGCTAGTCATTAATTTAGGGATTTCCTGTATTTTCCCCCTAAAAAGCATACAAAATTTAAATCATGATTTTTTTTTGTTCAATCATTTATGAAAGTAAATAGTGAAATAATAATTATAAATTAGCAGCCAGTATGGTTCAATTTTGTCAAAATAAGCTAAGAAACATTGATGCTGAATTATTCACTTGCAAGTAATAATTCGACCTCATTGAATCTGTATTCATGTTCAATTCAACCCCTTAGCTAGAGATGGATTATGCATGATTGGTACCTGTGAGGCTATTAAAAAAAAAAGAATGTCAACATTGAAAGTTAAACAAACTTAAAGCAAATCATTTGATTGACTGATTCCATCCACAAAAAATCATTCTGATACAGGTAAAATCGAAAATTAACGTACTTTTTTTTACCTTAAAATTGAAATCAAACAGACATAGAAAAATCAATTTGCACGAGGTCCATATATATATCTATATTTATGTTTGTGTTTATATCGTGTTATGTGATGGTTGTTTTCTGGGTCATCTCGCTACTAAATTAGATGGCGTCTAGACTAAAACGAAATGAAGCTACATCTTATCGAGCCCATGCCCTGTAAATTGTTTATTTTAGACTTTTTATAATTTGGATAAATGTTTTCATTGTTATAAATCTAATATGAGAATTTGAGTCAAATCGGTGAACATGAATTTGACAGCTAGTGCCCCTTTAAAGATTGTATTCCATTATTTCCATTATTCAATATTGGTTGTATTATCAACAAAATTTTCGCCAGATTCTCAATACCATGGCAGCACTTGGTCTCTTGTGTGCTTGGTAAAACAAATATTCAAACAAAAAGTAGAGGGAACCAAAGAGAAAGTTATTAACTATTCGACTGAATAATACTGAGAGTTACATTGAACTGACTTGTCTATCTGACCATCAGGAAAACAAAATTACTATTCTGTATGGGTTTTGCTCATTGTTGAAACCCGTATGGTGGCCTATAGCTGATAACTTCCACAATTAAGTCTTTGTGGAGAATGTTCATATTGGCAATCATACCACATTTTATTTTTATATTAACTACAGTCCTAAAAATAATAGTAAACCACAAACGGGCCATGTTCTGTAACATGTGTAAATATACATTTGATCCTGTCAATTTTTGTTAATTTTGTAATAAATTCGGGCTTCCTAAGAAAAATGTGAAGAATCATCAATTCGGTCCTGTAAATTCCAAATCTCAATTTCTATGACTGAGGCTGTAAGATCAAAATTATTAAAAGCAAGACTTGATTATGATATTGTTGCCTGTGGCAATTCTTTTAATAAATACAATGTGGAATATATATTTATGATCATATGTATATATATATATATATATATATATATATAAGTACGTCTGAGCCAGTGACAACTCTACAACAGATTGATCCATCGGATCACCAGCAGTGATGGTGATACATGGCTGTGTACATTATGTATATACAACTCGTCTAAACATCAACCCAACAATGTTAGATCTGTAAATTTGCTTTCGCAAATTTTTTGTTCTTCCCTCGCCGGGATTCGAACCCATGCTACTGAGATATCGTGACACCAAATCGCCTGCACTGTAGCCGTCCCGCTAGACCACACGACCACCTGGGCTTCAAAATGAAGCTTTCGGTGGCCGGGTGTTACCTTTCCACGTCAGTTTTAATCTAGCGCCGTACTACAGTACATGATATATAAGGCATGGAGATGTTATTTTACAGATCAGCTAAATTATCTATAGTAAAGGATCCTACAAATTAATGTAAGATACAGTCACAGAAAATAATTATATTTATAAGTACGTCTGAGCCAGTGACAACTCTACAACAGATTGATCCATCGGATCACCAGCAGTGATGGTGATACATGGCTGTGTACATTATGTATATACAACTCGTCTAAACATCAACCCAACAATGTTAGATCTCTAAATTTGCTTTCGCAAATTTTTGTTCTTCCTCGCCAGGATTCGAACCCATGCTACTGAGATATCGTGACACTAAATCGCCTGCACTGTAGCCGTCCCGCTAGACCACACGACCACCTGGGCTTTGCGAAAGCAAATTTACAGATCTAACATTGTTGGGTTGATGTACCACAACAGGGGGGATATAACATGTCTTAAAATAATGCTCTAGACTTTACTTTCAGATGGATAAAAAAAAAATTGTAGGAATTAAACAATTATATCATGCTAGCAAAATATTTGCCTAACAGCTCTGGAAATTTGTTGACCTCTCAACCGGAACAACAAAAGTACTGGCTATGAACTTTTGAAAATGTCCTCTCCTAATAGAGTCAAGCTTTTTTTACGATGCATTTAGTTTAAAATTGATTTTGATTTAAGGATGCCCTTACCTTTTTGTCCTATTGAGCATCTGACGCACCGTTTGTCCCTGTGTCACAGTTCTTTGTCTGTAATGTAAAAAGTAAAATAGAATAAAGGTGTACACATGTACTAAAATAAATGCAGAAAGGCCAATAACATTAATTACAGCAATTTTCTCATTTGTTGTCATTGTATCCCATCCACCACTTAGGCTGACAATGGGTTACAATTTAAAATTAATAGTTGGAACTTGTAAAGCTTAAGATGTCACACTTTTAATTAATTGTGTTTACAATTATTGCAATTGGTAAGCATGAAAAAGCAAAATAGATGATAGCCAACACATCACTAATTAAATTGAAAATTTAGGTCAGACCTGGATTCAGGAGGGAGGTGGTATAAAGTGAAAAAAGCTATCAGAATGATTAAGTCATAATTGACAGTCATTTGATGATGTAACTTTTTTTGCTAGTTTCTAATGCTGACTGTGTCATTAAACTGAAATGATTTTATGATTTTTTTTTGTTTTACATACTTGAGGTTATCATAGTATAGTCTGTTGACTTTTGACCTTCTGATAGCCAGGTTCAACTTTTTGTTAGTTTTTGGTGATGACCGTATCTCCGGAAACATCTCTCCAACAGTTCTAATAGTCTTGTGTCTGTTGTCTGACACTGTATCTAGGGTTCTTATGGCTCTCTGCAAATGTAAATTGATTTAACTTTTATTTAACCTGAATAACAAATTTATCCAGCTTTATATAGATTATGCCGTTGGTTTTCCTGTTTGAATGGTTTAACACTAGTCATTTTGGGGCTCTTTGTAGCTTGCTCTTCAGTGTGAGCCAAATCTCCCTGCTGAAGGCTGTACTTTGACCTATAATGGTTTACTTTTTATACATTTTGATTTAGGCTAAATGAAAAAATATGTTTCCTATTTCCCTACCTACCCTTAATTTTAAGCTTAGAAATAGCCTACCTTAGAAATATTTGAGTCATTTTTCAATAAGCACTGTTTAAGTCAAAATGTCTCTCCATAGACTTAGTGTAAAAAAAAATTGTAAAATAAAAAAAAATTCCCTACCTACCTACCCTATTTTTTTCAAATATGTAGGGGTAATCAGAAACACACATATTATTTAATATGACCTCAGATGGCCATGGATAGTTGTCTCATTGGCACTCATACCACATCTTCATATATCTATATGTATCAACATTGATTTGGTTCGTCAACATCATCTTGCAGCAAACACTTAAGGCTGTGTTTTAATCATTGATGTTTTCTGCCTTGTATAGATCTGATTAGTTATGCCATTTTGAATTGATTTTGTTCTACCTTTCAGGCCATGAAAAAGAATATGTTTGTTTGTCCTTACCTTACGTACCTACCCAGAAAATGCATGACAAATTATAAATCAAGTTAGAATAATGTTCCAATATAATGAATTTGTAACTGGTAGTGAACTACATGTATGTATTGCCATCAATACTCACATAATGCTTGTTTTTATATAAATGTTGCATTATGATGGTCTCAGTAAATATCAAACACACAATTCCAAATTCTCTAAAAGCTGTCTTTTCTTTCAGAACTTGGGAAAAGTGAAAGGACACAAAGAAAACTACAACAGATATTTTTTCAAACAATCAGTAATTCTATCAAGAAATCGTCATACCTCAAGCAAATTTTTTACCAATAGAGAATAATGATGAATCCCTAAGCGAAAAACTTCAAGAACCACTATATCCGGGTTTTCGTAAAACACTGCTTGACTCCTTGTTTAGACACTTTATCAACTTAAGCGCAAACAATTGAATGTCAAAAACAGCACTGAGCAAGTGCCTCAAAAACCAAAAGACAGTATTGCCAACTCCCAACTGCCTCCCAGAATCGTACAAAGATGCATATCAGCTGATCAAACCAATGACAGTTGAAACCAGAAGATATGATGCATGTGTAAATGACTGCTTGCTTTTCTGTAAAAGAAGTGACAATGTCTATTCATTAGACAGAGCGTGTATGAAATGTGGTGAGACCCGATATAAAGCAGAGTCCTTAAGTGCACGTAAAACTTTCACATATATGCCTATTGGACCAAGACCTTCAAGGATTTTTGGCAGTGACAATATATGCAAGATTCTGTATTCCAGACAAGATCTATATTATGGAAAGTTAACAGACATTGTTGACGGAAAGATATACAAATCTTGGTATGAAGATGGAGGTGTTTTTCAGAACATGGAAGAAAGTTGTACGGTTCCATTGGCACTTTTTGTAATGGGCTTTATCCACACAAAAATATGGCAACTCAAAAATCAATGTGGCTATTAATCCTTACCTGGTTTAATTTGCCCGTAAATATCAGAAATATTTCAGGACCAATGATGTTGGTTGGCATTGTACCTGGTACAAAGACAGAAGAGCCAAAAAAACCTAGATCCATACTTGGACCTTATAATGGTTATATTTCTAGAACTGACAGATTGCACAATGTTTAATGCCTACAGGGGAGCCCCTACATCAGTCCGAATAGCACTCCTGCATTACATGTGTGATATTCCCGCATTCAGCAAGATTTTGCATGTTTCAAGCCAGGCTGCACTCCGTGGTTGTCCCTATTGTAAAGAAGTAGGATTCTATTGTAAATCATTACACAAAGTTGTTCACATTAACAATGGAGCTTTCCTACCAGAAAATCATCCATTGAGAGGGGAAAAGAATAAATTTACACTCAAAAGGGAAGACAGAACATCGAAACCAGAGTCATACACAAAAGAAGAAGAATTAGAAATCAGAAACAGTTACGATGAGCTTCCAAATCAAAATAGAAAATCCTTCTTCAGAAAAAAACAGAACTTAAAGGAAAATATAGTTTCATTGGACTGCCTTATCATAACCGTCAAGACGAAATGCAGCCTAATGGCATGCTCACCATTGCAGATGAAATTGGTAATCTCTTTGGCCTCATAACTGGAAAGATGATGGGAAAAAGGTTCAAAACGGAGAAGAAGAGTTTCATCGATTTAAGGATTCATGGAACAGCAGTACCAGTAACAGTGTAGAGGAAACAGTGGCAGGAAGCTAGAAAAGAAGATCGAATACAGAAAACGGGAAAAAACTAAAAAGCTAGAGTAGAAACAAGGATAGCAGAAAATGATGAACTACCCCAAGCTTCATGGACACTTGATAGATCCAGTGTTAAAATTGCTGATCAAAGAGCCATGTCATTGGTGTATCCAACATGTTGTATAAAGATCTTTAAAGACTAGGGCCAATCAAAGTGATTAAGTCTTCAATTACTTAGTATTATCAACCTACTTCCATTTGTCCCTATACAAAAAACAAATGCCAACAGTAACAAGCTTTAAATGTGTTTTATGAATTTATTTGAATCGGTCAGTACATGTATCAATTTCTTCGTCTGTTGAAACCGTTCAGATTTCTTTTTTGTTTTGAAAGGGAAGTAACTCCTTAATGCCAACAATGACAACTTTTTAGCTTTAAATGTGTTGTATGAATTTAATTCAATCTTTTATAATCTTCGTCTGTTGAAACCTATTAGATTTTTCCTCAACACCGTATAGTTTTTATAAAGGGACGCGCCTTCTTTTTTGTTTTAAAAGGGAATTAACTCCTTTCTAACCCCATATGGTAACTAACCCTATATGGTAACTAACCCCATATTTTTTAGGACACCCTATATCAAAGTTGTATAACCACCACGTGTAGTCCTTTAACCAATCATATCCCTATAAATCTGTAGGAGGTGAGATAAAAGATAATACTTCAGAAATAAAATGTATACATAAACACATCTCCTTAGAATTATTTTCAAGAACTTTCTCTCGTATAATCAAACAATTTTAAACAATTGTTAATCCAAATTTGAAGTGAGTATCAATAACGTCTAGGATAAGTGTGAGATTTATCTGTAGATGTGAATACTCAAAATTTAGCTAAATTTGTATTATCTAAATTAATGAAAAGGCCAGCTAGCGTGTGTTTAAAATAATATTGTTGGAATGGATTTATAGTATGAAAATTGTTTGTGACAGAGATTTTCCGTATGACTTGGACTGCGAATTTGAAAAAAATATGTATATGTCAATTCACATTCTACAAGATGACATATTTTGTAAGTACTTTAACCTTTTATTCTAATTATAGTATCTGTGAAATGACCTGTTACTTATAACTGTCACGTGTTCAAGGCTCGTGCCGCTGGAATAGGTCACTATTGAAGCTTGGAAATATGTGAATATATATATATATGATAAAATCAGTAAAGTTCCCATAACTTCTTCGTTTGGTAATCTTTCTTGGTGCTCCCGTGTGTGTTTTAAACGGAAAATATTCTCTGTTTTGACACTTTGGTATTCCACTCTAGATCTTACATTGCACACCATATAAAACCCAAACAATCCAAGTGCACTTGTAAATGATGAAAAATTTAATCGCGTCCTACCTATATTGTATAGATTTGATTTGATATTCGTTCAGAGACCGTTGTGATTTGTGCAATTTCATTTATGGATTACTAGCATAAAGAATTGCATGTACTTTATATATATAAACGTCATATTTTCTACATTAAAAGCCTTTTTCAAAAACATAACATGGATTTGTAACTTTAAAAGTTCTCGAAAAAAACTTTATAATTGATAGTTTCTTTAATATATTCTACACGCATACCGAAATGTGTTCATACCAATTGTGTTTGCTTAAAACCGAACCCGCGTAACCTTAAAAATTAAGGCACTACACAATCAAAACATTAAAATTTTGTTTATTACAGATATTTAATAATATGATGAATATTGTTGAATGCACAATGTCCCTATCCAAGAGAACCGATACTCAACCAGCTGTACTCTATTGTTAGAGGAGGAACGACAGTCTAGATGTCTTGTGCAAAAATAATAATTACTTGGTACGATTTCAGCTTCCGTTTTGCAATTTTGAATAGTATAGATCGATTTGTATGTGTTTTAAAAATCAAATATACTCTACTGCATTCCTGGAAAATATAGCAAGTTTTCACATAGAAAACCTTTATTGATGATCGAAAATCACTTTGATAAAAAAAAATGTATTTGTTACTTCTTTTTGGTAAATTGTATCTTTGAAGATCATATTCCGTAATGACCGGAATTTTATTCGATGTCTATAAAAATACAAGGCACAAGTTTTTGTTAATATTTCGTTAGATCGCCAGTAGAAATCATTGAAATTTATAACAATTAAAGAATATTGTTCATACAACCTAACACACAAAAGGTCTCCTTATGTCTGTATCCGTTGCTGCATACTTACGACGCTTAAAACGACGATTTTCAAATAAAATGTCCAAATATATTTGTCAAATATACACTTTATCTGATTTTGTAACAAATACAATTTGGTCCCAAATAAAAGCTTAAAACCAATCAAACGAATTCTAGTAATCTCCATGCCGTATAAAATAAGCCCTTGGGGAAAAGCAGTTTAATATCGGGATATAAGTATGACAAGTATGTATATTCCCGACAAATAATGACACTTACTAAATTCGTTTATGTGTACATATAAAAAAAAGAAGATGTGGTATGATTACCAATGAGACAACTGTCCACAAGAGACCAAAATGACACAGAAATTATGAATGTATATTGTATAACCATTACATCTGTTTATAACTGTATAATTCACCTTTTGTATTTATTGACACGTGCGTTGTGAGGTTAATTAAAATAATCAAATAAATAAATACATGACAAATAATTGTACATAAAGTATTTGTTGGTAAGATTAATATTTAGGCTCTTTCTGTCAGTAAACGATTCTAAATAAAAGACAGATAACACAAAACTGCCTGTAGGACATTATGAGTAATAACACGGCCTCCGCTTGTAAAAACTGTGTGATAGTGGTCTTAGTTCGTAACATAAGTCCACGTTGGTAGTCAGGGACTGTTTTACACCGGGAACGGTGAAATCGATAACATCAAAAATCTGAGATTTTAAAAACTTAGAACAAATATATGAATTAGCCCTGCAATCGTACAACTAAATAAAGTCTTTGACTTTTTGACCTATAATGGTATACTTTTACAAACTGTGACTTGGATGGAGAGTTGTCTCATTGGCACTCGTACCACATCTTCTTATATCTATCTATACTGTTACTTCGCATCCATATTGAGCAAACGGCAGTGTGAATATTTTGTGTGTATGTGTGTGACAAATGGGTCGATGGCATACTTATCAGCCTTTGGTAGTTTTTAGTGTATAATGCAGGTTATAATCTTCCAAACTTTCTTTCTTTATATTCTATGCATCAAATAAGACGTAGTACATGTTTGAAAATTTAGGTGATGAATTTTAAGGTAAAGTAGGATTTAGTCCAAATGAAAAAGGTAAAACACTTGTATGACTAAAGCTTTTAAACTAAATTGTAGACCCCAACCCGCAACATTCACATTTTGAGTTAGAGCTGTTAGAATGCTCTATAATTTGATATAATTTGTCTCAAAAGAAGCACACTGCACTGTCAACATCTTTTTTGAGATAGAGCACGTGCGATTTTATTATTTAAAAGAAATGCAATACGAAATAACTCGGATCAGTTCATTTTGTACTCGCTACACAAGAGGAGAAAAGCTTGGTGCGCCTCTCTTTTTGTTTAATTACCAAAGTTCGTTTAATAAAAATTGTATTTTCTGACAATGTACATTTATTGTATATGTTATTCCAACACTTATATTTTTCTTATTCTTTTAATTGTGTGGCTCTTTAATGACCATTTGTATACAAAGCCTGGATTTTCATCCTTCATTCTTAAGTACGTTTGAATTTCTACGTAGATCACACTAAATAAAATTTGTGTGTTAAACATCAATGACAAAGCAACCAATCCGCAAAAAAAAAACATCTAGAGGACACCTATCTTTCGTCTGGCAGCACGTATAAACTACAGTTATTGTAAATTATATAAAAGTACAAAATAAATCGAAATAAAAAAAAACATTAAAAAGAATTAAAGAAAAAACAGAGAAAATAACTGATAGGTCCGGGGGATTCATGCGTCTAGATCCAGCTATGTTTCGATTTATTCAAAATTCATGTTAATTACATTTAAGTTACTTATAAATATTATACCACATGAAAACTACACTGGTGGGTTCCAAGTCATACTATAATGACAATACCTTACTTTCATTTAAAAAAATGAAATCATCCCGTAAACCCACAATTCACAACTTATAGTATATATATATTTATAGTTGTGAAATACAATATATATGTATAGTGATACAATTTTGCTAAATAAATAGAATACAAATACACACCACTTTACATGACTGACACAATCTAAAATAATACTCTCAAAACAATATAAGTAGAGAAGCGAAAAGTTTCTGTTGAAGGCATACTAAACAAACTTCCGAACTGTACATGTTTTTTTAATGGTTTGCCAGCGCTCAAATGTTTTGCATTATCTTTTGGTATAGTGTTTAGAAAGAAGTCACTATATATATAATATCGTAAGAACCTGAAACTACACATACTGAGCTATAATAGATTCAGATTCAATATTTTATTTAATATAAAACATAGCATATATTAAAACTGACGGTCAAACATCAACAGCTTAAATACTAATACGTTTACATAAATTCATTAATTCTTTATTACCTTTTAGCCTTACGGCACCTTTCTATTAAAAAAGAGGGACGAAAGATACCAGAGGGACAGTCAAACTCATAGATTGAAAATAAACTGACAACGCCATGGCTAAAAATAAAAAGACAAACAGACAAATAATAGTACAGAAGACCATCATGAGCATGATGAGTGTAATTGTAAAATAGTCACGTACTTTCATACGTTATGGATCATTGATTTTGTTACCTGTTGACCCGGTTAATTTCTAGCACGTGCCATTGAATCCAATCATTATAACTAAAACGGAAAATTTTAAATTTACGCCATAAGTACTATATATATATATAGGTACGAAAATAAATATTAGGATACATTGTTTTAATGAAAATCTTTATACGATGGTACTTTATTTTTAGTTTTCACACTGTTTCGACACCAGACTGAATGAAGTTTCAGGAGCTAATGTACTATGGCGACCTTGGTGGTGTTTAGACGCACTACTGTGTAAAGTAAATTAATATAGTATACAGTACAAAGCTATGGAAATAGAAGCTTTTCCAAATTTGATAGAGTTACTCGCACGAAAATTAAAAAAATCAGCTCCAATGGTAATAGTAAACAAGGACATATAAACAGAAAACGAATCAAACCATCTGACATAAAAAAAAATACGCATGCGTTAATTTGCCTCCGCTTCATTTCAGTGGATTATCTCATAGGCAATTATACCACATCTCCTTATTTTTTTAGGTTACGTTTAAGATTTGCCATTACTAATTTTCAAATACGAAAAACATTTTCATACCGGGTTCACAACATTTTAAGGTTAAATGTATAGCAAACATTTTTGTAAGTATACAATTAACATACGTCCTTGCATTTAATAAGTAAATAGATAAATAAACTAACATTTATTAAAAAAATAAGCAACATTTATAGACAAATAATTTATTAGTTCCGCAACAAAACAGCAACAGAAATATAGAATCAACAGAGGATTTAATCTTTAATTATTTTTTATTTATTCGAGAGATACCTTTTAAATTCTAATACATATATATATATTAATCTAAAATGCATTATCAAGCAGAAATGGCGTAACTCGTAGTATCATACCTGCATACTGAACGGATCTAAACATGGTCTGAAAATTTTGAACATTAATTTTGAGATTTGGTCTGATTTCGTCTGACACCGTCGTAACGGATCTTAACAGCTAACCTTTAAATAAACTTATTAGTTCAGGTTATCTTACCAATGTTGTAATTAGATCTTTGAATATAGATTACATTGGCACTAATATCGATTTTGTCATCAGCAAATTAAAACATAACTAAATTTGTATTCTTTTCAAACGGGATGTTTAAAGACATACCCACGTTCATTTTGATCTATAAAGAGGTTAAACTCCTAACTATCCTACTGTCTGTCGATACATTTATTTTTGGCATTGCACTAGTCATGTCTTCTTTGACTGTCCATGACGTTAAAATATTAAATCCTTGGATGTGTTTTAGTTGATTTTAGTCTCTGATGCATGATTTTTATTATTAATTGTTTTGGCTTTTAACTAGCTGTCAGTAACTGCTAGTACTCTCAAATCGTACTTTCTTGTTTATTTGACCTGTTGATACTAATTGTAATGCTTTTTTGTTATTTAATGTTATTCAGGGTTATATCTGGTCTATGTACCAGCTTTGATAAGTGTTTGGTACTAATATAAATTTCCACTTCGTACTATGAACATCAAAATTATTTATTTTGTTAAAATATTTCCTTTCTCTATTGTAACTGTATACGTATACCTAACAACAAAATTGTTTTATTTACCTGTGTTTAAAGTTATTGCAAATGGCTGATATTTTGTTCGAGCATATTGTTTTTCTTAAATTGTTTAACATTTCATACCGATATAACATGTTACTTTTATTATTCTTCCCTTAGTTTATTTATTTTGAATTTACATTGTATCATAGGTCAAATTTATTTGTTCAGTGTATGTTCAATGGTGTTACTATGTCCTTGATTGAGTAAAGCTATTTCAGTTGATATTTTATAGTGTGTCTTTCTATGTTGTGATGTTACACTATTGTTTCAGAAAAAGGGTGAAGGTTTGGTACCATTAAAACGTTTAAACCCGCTGCATTTGTTTTCACCTGTCCTAAGTCAGGAATCTGATGTTCAGTAGTTGTCGTTTGTTGATGTGGTTCATAAGTGTTTCTCGTTTCTCGTTTTTATATAGATTAGACCGTTGGTTTTCCCGTTTGAATAGTTTTACACTAGTAATTTTTTGGGCCCTTTATAGCTTACTGTTCGGTGTGAGCCTAGGCTCCGTGTTGAAGGCCGTACTTTGACCTATAATGGTTTACATTACTAAATTTTGACTTGGATGGAGAGTTGTCTCATTGGCACTCATACCACATCTTCTTATATCTAGCTAGAAGATTTAGTCTTGTTTATCTTGACATGCCTTAACGGACTGATTTACCTTATGGGAGTATCGATCGGAACGGCGTCTGAAAGTCTGAAAAAGTCTTGACGTTTTTCTCTAGCGGTAAATCCAGTCGAATAAGACTTGATCAGACCAAAATGACCGTTTCAGACTGAGATCGTGCTACTAGTGGATGCTTTGTGGTTTACTTAGATCGTTTGAACAAGTTAGTGTTTTCCGTCAGGATAGAGGCCTACACTTTTTGAAACATACACGAATGAATGATGAGTATATAATCAGTATTAAACTTGAAATATAGAAATATACACGACATAATGTTAAATATAAACAAAATTGATGTTTCTATGCAAAACAAAAAAAACTAATCAAAGATACCATGCTTATAATTTTGTACGTCAGACGCGCGTTCCGCCTACAAAAGATTCATCAGTGACCGTAGAATCTTAAAAGTTGGAAGACCAAATAAAGAACGAAGTTGAAGAGCATTGAAAACCAAAAATTCCGAAAGGTTTAACCAAATAGAGCTAAGATTATTTATTCCTGAGTTAGACAATCCTTGGTATTTCAAAAATTTAAAGTTTTGTAAGCAGTAAATTTATCAATATTACCATATCAATGATAATACATGAGCTAGTGATAATTTCAGGGATGAAACCTCAACCAGCAGTGGCATCGACCCAGTGGTTGTAAAAAAAACTCATCAAAGATACCAGGCTTATAATTTTGTAAAACACTCAAATGTCAGCCTCAAAATTACAAATAAGCACACGTTGTTAACATTGATTTGTTGTGCCCTACGTACAACACTTTGAAAGTATATCAAATTCAAAATCATTCCATTAATTCCAAAAACTTTATAAACCTCTTGATTTCCCGAGATAACTATCCGCTATGTAACCAGTAATTTGTACTAGCAAAATTAAAATGGTATATTGTCAATATCAATTTTATATTCTAAATTATGTATTAATACTAAGTTAAGGTTGAAACCATCATAAGTTATGCTGACCTGACACGATTTTGACTGTTCTGTTTTACACCTTTTAACTTAACGTTTTATCTATTTGGCTGAGACAATGTGGTCTTATGCCAGGGAAACGTGCCATGAGCACTAAAACGGTATCCTTCATGTTCATACAGCCAGATAATGTCATTGGATATTGAACAGATCTCAAATTTACCATTAGATGGTATTTTTCTTTTATCAACGTAATCCACATAGTTGGATGGTATTATATTTGATGTATTTTGATGATTTATATAAGGCTATTATTGATTACATTTTTAATGTTGAAAATATTTTTAGAAGCAATCTACGGAGTATTGTTGTACCAATGACATAATAAGAATGATGTGACAATTGAGATTTGCCAAATTTAAAAAAGTGGAAAGCTTTCAAATATTTTGGAAGAAAACTGTTAACACATAGATATGTCTCGCCTGTCGGCAGAAAATTTGAAAAAATACAATCGGATGGTCAGCAATATTGCAAGATTTGTACTCATAGTAATGCATCTTTATATAAAATATCATTGATCTATCACACGTAGTTCCTATCAAACTGACTTAAGCAGAAAAAATAACATTTGGTGACGCATCCTCTGTCGCCGCCGAAAATATAATACATGTGTCTCGCTTTCCGCGATTTTCGTCGCATGCGAAACAAATGATTGTAGACTGTAACTTTGGCAAAATATTTCTGTTAGCTAGTAGATAATCATAAAATTAACATGCCAACTTTTAGATAACTGTTGGGGTGAGTTGTGTTCTGTAGAAATTTTGTATACAGCACCGGGAAAGTTAGTTATAAATTTGATCAAATAACCGCATGTGTTCAAATTTTTAAGCATTTTGTCGTCATGAAACATTTTTTTTTAAATTTTTGAATAAACATAGTCCAAAATCATAACTTTAAAGATGAGTTTTTATGTTCAATTGACAATCTGAGAATGCCTTTGTAATGCAAATAAATGTTCATCAGCTCTGAAAATATTGTATCTTTGGGAAGAATTCGCATAAAGGATTGACATTTTCATGTTCATGTAACAGATGGCCACTCAACTTTCAGGAACTAGCTGGTCAATGCAGAGGAAATGATTGTAAGCTCAATGAGGCATGCATGCCAAGAGGAACGGATTACTATTGTGTTCCATTACCTATGAAGCTATCTGAAAATATCACACGTAAGTTTAATATATCATGGCATAGTTAGTTTACGCGTTTAAATTGTTTTACATTTGTCATTTCGGGGTTTTTGTAGCTGACTACGCGGTATTGGCTTTGCTCATTGTTGAAGGCCGTACGGTGACCTATAATTGTTAATTTCTGTGTCATTTGGTCTCTTGTGAAGAATTGTCTCATTGGCAATCATACCACATCTTCTTTTTTATATATGCATTTACACTAATAAATCTGATCAACAAAGTGTTTCCATCCATGATTGTAAATGTGTTTACCCTTCACATTTATTGTTGGAGTGAAACCGCATTTTCCTCGTGACTTAGCAGCAGCTTATCAGCATCTTTTCAAGGATGTAGTTTCATGTAAAATGGTAATTTGCAATCAAATTTTTCATAGTCAAGCTTTATAAAATAGTTATCTCGGAATTATGTTGTTTCCTATGATCTCTGACTAAAATGTTAATTGGAATATTATAACGGAAGTATATTATGCTGAAAAAAACACACCGTAAACCAACTTATTTTCGAGAGCGATTTATTTTCGCGATTTTTGCGATTTCAAAAATATCGCGAATATGTACCACTTTGGGTTTTTCCTTGTACAAATACGTCGAGAAAATAAGAAAACCTTGAAAATCAATCGGCGCGCAGTCGTCTGAAAATGGCTACACGCGAAATAAAGTATCCGCGAAAATAAGTTAGATTACAGAAAACAAACAACAGGTCACCAGTATTTTGTAAACGACATAAATGATAAATAATGAACAACGTAAACTGCAGAAATAATGTGATATTTGACCTGTGATAGCCACATGCAACTTTTACTTTTCTTTATACCCAAAAGATATTTGATGTCTGCAAGTCACCGGGAAAATAGCAATCTCTCTTTGTATGGGTTGACGGGATTGGCTAGCAACCTAAGAACCAATTTGTTATGAGATCTTGAAAGTTGTCTCATTGGCAATCATACCACATCTCCTTATTTTTATATTATCGATTTTGTACGGCTTATATTGCTGAACTGATTTCTTTTTGTCGAATTATAAACATACTTATAAGACTAGTAATATATCATAAGGGATAAAAAATATTCACAGATGAGGCATACAAATTTTTGTTTAGCTATTTTGAGAAAGTTATCATATATCTTATATAGTACTTTCATACTGAAATGAAATAAGGTTGACAGTATATTTCATCTTGCTTTGAACAAAAGATCAATAAATGAACGACAATATAGATATACTAAATATCATTTCAGTAACTCCCTTTTTACGCGAGGCCTTTTTTTTACACAGAAAAGTCTCCGGCTGTAGAAAATTTGACTTCTTTTGTTCTTTTTCCATTCGATCAGCAGCTATGCAATACATTTTAACGACATGTTTGTACAAAATAAGACGGGCAAGTATAGAGATTTTTTTAAAGATCTATTGCATTTAGACAGTCTCTTCTTTAAAGAAAAAATATATTTTTCAAAAGGAATTGTATATTAATTATATATCAATAAATATATATTTGTTCTTTCAAGATTTATTTTCTCCTGGTGTGAAATGAATATTTGTTTCAAATTTTTTGTTCTATATATACCAATACTTTTTACTAAAAATAATACTCACAAGCAAACTTTGAAATAAAAAATATATACTAACTTTCTGATGTTGTTACTTAATATTACATAAAAGATTATATGCCTTAAAATGTACATATTTGCTTAATTTCGAAAAAAGCGAGTAATAATATAACGTTCTCGTCTGGTCTTTTGCATTTTGTTACAACATAATGGTCTTCTTTTCTGAATAACTGTAGCAAGATAACATGATAAAGTGATCATTTAATGACCACTTTAAAAGGTACAGTTGCGGCGTCATAATATCCGCAATATGATAACAGATAACGAGAATACAAAAATAATTGTTTTTAGTACAGATTAAAATTATTTCGTTTTATAAATGCTTACATAAACTGAGCTTTTAAAAACAAGCATTATCATTTAACAACTATTATCAGATAATAATTCAAACACTTATGATTACATTTGACTAACATGTATCGATAGACATATGAATCTATTTTATTTATGTATTATTATTTTTTGGGAATGTTATTGTTCAACAGAAAAAAAAACATTGTAAATGTTTGTTTTGGTAGAAGGAAAGAAAAGTGAATAAAAGGACTTTTTGAATCGCTATGTGTGCACTATAAATATATTTTATTTTTAGCTAATGTGTAGTGTTTGTTCGGTTGATGGTTGTCTATAAATGGTTTTGTATTTTTCTTCTAATTTTTGTTGTTGTCTCTCTGAAATGTGTTCCAATTTTTAATTGGTTTTTACCAATCAATGGCGGTATAACGAACTTTTTCTGCTAATTATTATAAAAGTGAAATAACATTTTATTTAAAGAATAAATTGGAAAGTAATTGAGATCACTGTTACACAAATATATAAAACTGAAAAATTATTTATTATGTTCAAAACTTAAAAAAAATTAAATTGCCAAATCTTCATTAGTAACGTCACCCTAACAACTCGAACAGACACGATCCTGTATAAAAGAAGAGATATGTTTTACATCAAGGACAAACATATACACATGACAGAAATGGAAAACGTTTAAGATCATCTGGCTCATAAAGCCATGTGAAATATTTGCATCACAAAGTGTCGTCGTTCATTCGTTCGTCGTGCAATATATGTATAAATATTATCTGATACATGAGATAAAATTTAAGTCATCAACTAAAAAAATGATTTTCAGAACTTCGCCCTCGTGACTGTAGTGATCTTCCACAAGGAAGTTGCTCAGGGGTATATACAATATATCCCTCAGACGAGACGTTTGATGTTTACTGTGACATGGATACAGCAGGATTTGGATGGACTGTAAGTTTACAGGTGAAGATATGTATTTAACTTTGGTTTCAATGTAAAAGTATCATTTTATTCGTACATAATACAGATATTTAATGTTTGTGTAATTAACATTTGAAAAACTGATGTTCACTTTGCCAAACAAACCAAATGAATATTAGAATGATTGTTTTTTTAAGTGAAAAGCAACAATTTAAATTCTTTTTTTACTTTAGTTTTTTGTTAGTTTTCTTTCGTTGTTTTTTTTGGCTGGATGGCGTAATTTTTTTTTAGAACTAAGCATTTTATGTCTATGATGTGCTACTTATAGTTCTTGCAATTTCTGATTTATTCCCGGAATCTGTTATGTCTTTAGATAACCTACGGAACTTTCAAAGCATACTATGTATTGAACTACTATATTTTCAGGAAATTTTTTTCCATTTGTGTTCAGCTTCTACACTGCAAAAACAATATTTGTTCACAGACAAGTGAAGCCATATTTGTTTGTTTTTAATTTGCTGACAATTCGATTAAAAGATAAAAAATGTGAAAATTCTAAATTAGAAAAATAAACTTCTAACAAATTTCGCACGGGAAATATATTGTTAAATTAACAAAAAAAAAATCAGCCATTGATTTTCCATGAGGGAAGGTGAATCAATGGACAAAATGTAATCATAACTGAATATGTACGATACCGATTTAATGCGCTAGACACTTTTTACCGTGACCAGGTATACTTGATTAACAATGTTTGTATAGTTGGCGATGATTAAATATGAAGATATGCATATTGTCTTGATCTCTTACTTTATATTGATGCTTAGGGACAATTGAAAAACTATGCCTTTTCAGGCACATTCGATATTTCAGTTGTCCTACTCTTTAATATATAAGTTCTTTTTTTTTTTTTTTTTTTTTTTGGGGTGGGGGCACTTTCACAATTATATATCTTTTAAGAATTTGCAAAGTTTTTTTCTCTCAAAAAAGAACAGTAAATGCAAATAATTTTTTTTAAATTTTGATGCGTCCGATATCTGAATTTACCGTCAACAGGAACGCTAAAACTTAAAAATATAAAATGCAAAAAATGTATAATTACATACACTCGTGAATAGCTATATAACCAAACAAGAGGCTCCTAACAGCATAAATCGCTCATCAGCCAAAAATTGAAATTAATAGACAAAAACTTAAAATTTTGGATCATTTTTTATGTTAACAGTTTGTAACTATCTATTATTATTATTATTTTTTTTTTCTAGATTAGAGGCAAATACTCGAAAATTAGTTAATAAGTGTCTTCTCAGGGCAACACATCGTATAAGGAGTAATCTGATAGTAACGATCAAATTGGCATTTTTTGTTGACCATGAATAGTTGATGATTTCGGCTATGCACTGTTTCTGTTTATCTATTATAGTTTTGAAGAATAGACAAAAACGGGAAAATAAGTAAAAAATCTTCATTTAATTGTCATGACTGTTATAATTCATCCGATGTTTTTGGACATCAAAGAATGTTTGCTGGCTTTGTATTGCTGATCATTTTTGCTTTTACAGTTTCTTCTTATCTATCAAAATTTATAAGATAATAGACAAAATCTAGTTAAAAGTCAATAAATCCTCATCTTAGTGCAATAACTCCTATAAGGAGTCATCTAAGTGTTTACGTTGTATTGGTATTTTTGACGTTCTTATATTTCTAATTATTTTTGTAATTACTTGTTTCCAACTATCTATTTTATAGTTTTTAAAATTATAGGCAAACACTCGTAACTAAGTCAAAGGTCGTCATTTAAGGATAATAACTTATATAAGAAGTTATCCAATGATTAATGACATGTTATGATTTTTAGATATCTTGTTGAACATTTTTTCGTACTACAGTTTCTACCTTTCTATTATAGTTTTCAAGATAACAAATAAAAGGTTGAAATAAAGTAAAAAAGCATCATTTAAGGGCAATACCTTCAGTAATTTACCATCTAATAATATTGGTGCAATAAGGAGGTAGGCATTCTGAGCATATTTGATTTTTTCTATCTGTTAAAGTTTTCGAGATAGAAGACAATTAATGCATTTTCACCCTCATGTTCTATATTGAGCAATGATGGCCATAATTGTTATATGACTGGAAAAAAGCACAGAATTCATAATACATAAAGTATACTAAATATCCGAAGGATCATACATCCTTAATAAGGTTCAAATTGGTACAGTAATTTCAGACGAAAATGTCACGATGGACAAGAACATTAGCCAACACAATCGTCTTTGAAGGCTATAGCTCCTTGAGGGGTCATCCAATGGTTTCGATCAATAATCGGTTTTGCAGATCTTGTATTGCTAATAATTTTGTCCTTATCAGTTTCTTTCTATCGAATATGGGTTTGAATAAAAGGCAAAACAGGAAAAATTTGAAAAAAATGTCCTTAAAGGGCAATAACTCGTTAAGGAGTCATTTGATAATTTTGCAGCAAACAGGAAGTAGGTAGATCTTGACATTTTGGGCATTTTACCTATGTCAGATCTTGGCTATCTGTTATATTTTTTGAGATATAAGACACTTAATATAATTTAACCTTAGGTTCTAGTAACATATGTTTATGGCAATACTTTACATGATACTTTGGGTCAGTCGAGCGTAAAATAACATTAAAACAATGACGTGATAACGCTATTACGATACTGCATCAACACACAAATTCACTTCAGTTTAAAAGACACTTATCTCTGTTTAAGTCGAGGTAGTGTTTTATTTAATTTCATTATTATAAATGTTGTATTCATTTTCTAAAGGTTTTCCAAAGCAGAATGAATGGATCTGTTGATTTTTTCAAAGAATGGATTGATTATGAGATTGGATTTGGAGATTTGAAATCCGAGTTTTGGTTGGGTAATTTTCTCTTTAATCCATTGAAAAACACCTTGTCCATTCAGCACAGCAAGTTAAGACATCATTGATAAGTTTTTCGTATCCTATTCCAGTACACATTTTTTCTTAGTTTTACGGAGAAAGATTTGAAAATGATTGCGTTGTATACAAATAATAACAATATCAGCGAAGACAACTAACGTTTGATGAAAAGGGTATTATTTACACATGCTTCTTGTTTAGCTTGAACTTTCGGAAAAATATTGAAGCTTTTTTAAATATTTTTCAATTATCTACACAATCTTATGTCATAGATTAAATCTAAATAACGAATTCAACACCCATCCAAAATCATAGTTTTCTACGATTTACAAAGCAAAACACAAAATTAGTAAAAAAGTTACTTCTGCATATTGTCCAGTCTTGGTATGTGATGCTTTGTTTTAATTGTTTCTTCTTCTCCAATTTTAACAAATGACACAAACATAGAAACAGTTAAGCGCTGTTAAGAGTTATTCGATTAAAAATAAATAATAACCCAATATATAGATTTCAGATTAAAGTTTTCTTTTTCTTTTGTACAGGAAATAAATTCATAAATCTTCTTACGTCTTCTGGAACCTACAATATTTACATCCATCTTGAGGATTTTGAAGGGAATTCGAGGTACGCAGAGTATAGCGAGTTCAGTGTAGGGGATGCCACAACTAACTATACTTTGAATGTTACTGGATACAGCGGAACTGCAGGTATATCTTTAGAATTTCACATGATCAATTTGAATAAAGAGGAGGGTGTGATATATTTCAATAAGGCAGGAATCCAACAACACAAACTACTGTTAAGCCGCATAGCAGTTTTAGTAAGTGCGGATTTGTATTAGACTAGAATAAAATGTATTCTCCATCATCATTGAAACAAAATTGAAATTTAAGGCTATATCAGGTTAAATTTAAACAAAATGGTCATTTTCTCGAGTATTTTTCTGCGTTTCGTAATTCGATTCTAGTGATTTTGAATAATGAAATACAAAAATATATAAATGGCTGCTATGTTAGTTACAAAATTTTTCTTTTCGACTTTTATACATGTTTTTAATGATTGTTTTGCTACGATATGTGCTACTGATCTGTTCCACGCAAATCCAGACTCAGTTGATACGTCACCACAAAGTAATAAGTTACTTCCGGCTAATTCATAAATCAAGACGTCTGTTCTGATATCGTTCTATATTATACCTCGAAAAGTGTTCTTTTAATAGAAGAGCCAAAGTTAAAGTAAAAAGTAAAATAAAAAAAAATATCGAACTCAAAGGAAAATTCAAAACGGGAAGATCCTTATTAAATGGAAAAATCAAAAGCTCAAACACATCAAACGAATGGAAAATAAGTGTCATAAATGTCAACCAATTCATGATGATCAGAGTAAAACTTGTGTACTTGTATCATTTAAATCGTCTTTCCACATTACCCTGTTGCAGCAGTGTATTTTATACAAGCACGTTTCAGTTGCATTCCGTCGGATTCTCACCGTGTACGATGTTAAAAATCTTGCTTACGTGACGGTCTGTTTCTGATTATACTTATATCTCCTGAACATGTTATTGTCCTGAATATGCATATACGGAGCAAACAATAAACAATCATTTAATCTTTTATGTTAATAAATTTTAGAACTGTTCTGCAACAGAACGTTGCATAATCAAATTATATTCAAGGTTGATCAGATTTGTTCCACAATCTCGGACTGTAAAATAGTAGAACACAATCGAACCAGAATTTCTGTAAAAAATCGGGCTTATAAAAAAATAAAAGCATAAGTTGGCAAATAAAGTGGCTTAGTTGATTTCCCATAGGAATGCTGATTGTCTGTTGAAAAATACGATCTCCAAGTGAACACATATTTTGTCAATACAAATAAATCAATTTTTGAAGATGTCAGTTTCAGTGAACTTTCTTCTGGTATCAGAGTGTTTTTTTGTCGCTCATAAAGTATGGTTTGTCTGTTCCTTAAAGAAGATTTTTGTTTCTTCGTTGGCCATTCTGTTAATGAAAAAAGGTGAACATATTCTTTTAATTTGTCTTTCAGTGTCTTGTCCGGAATGCTAGTCTTAAGAGTAGAGAGGTCAAATACTAGTTCGACCATACTATGTCATGCATTTCATGCATTAAGATTTTTGTTATAAGTGTGTTATGGCAACAATTTTTTTGAAAGTTAGTTTTTCATAAAACAAATGAATCACTTTATAAATTTGTTGCGTCCGAGCGTTTTTTACCTTCATCACGATCGCCCATACTGAACAAATAGGCAAGGATGTATAACTTTATAAACACGGGAGTAGCTTTATGACCAAAAAGGGCCTTAAAGAAAAACCAACTCCTTCGGTTAACTTCGACTGAGACTGTTTGGAATTTAGTTTTGATATATCTAATTTATCAACGGATAATTTAATTACTAAATATGTTATAAATCATTTCAGTAACAAGGCAAACCGTGTGTTTTTTATGCTATACTTAAGGGTTTTGACTATTGTTGAAGTCCATATAGTGACTTGTAATTGTTCATATCTTTGTACTTTTGTCTTTTGAAAATTGTCTCATCGACAATCCTTTTTTTATATATTTTGTGTTGATGTTTATTAATTATTATGCGGATTTTAATATTTTTGTTATTGCGTATATTATAATAATTTCCCTTCCCCTTTTCTCCGAATGTGACCTACCGAATTAGATTTATCACCGGGTTTGTACTAATATGAGCAACACGACATGTGCCACATGTGGAGCAGGATCTACTTAGGTTAACGACATACTGCACTTTTTGAACATAAAATAATTATAGATCATATATATTTTGTACTTGGATATTTCATAAATCATATTTTCATTGATTTTGCTATTCAAATTCTATACAATCGTCAGCATCGGTATCAACCTCCCAAATAAATATTGCAAAACAATGGATGAATAAATGCAAAAAAACATGAGGAGCTATGTGATCTAAAGGAACCACCAACAGTAGTATAGAGTTTGTGCTAGAACATAACAAATTATCAATATACTTACACCATGATTTCTCAAGCCAATATATGTTATAGCATTGGATGTTTAAATCCATAACATTTCCGCAAGTCCTTAACGCGATACATGTAGACAACATTAAATACTTAACACCAATTCCCTTACACTCCGACATGTCTCGGGAAATACTTGTTCTGTCCCATGTCGATAATTTCATAAGAGGTTGTTTTATTTCATTTCTAAATGTTTTTTTTTTGTTTTTGTTTTTGTTTTTTTTTTTTTTTAGGAGGGGGTTGTTTTGTTTATTTATTTGGATAATGTGTTGTTGACGGCATCTCCTAGTTGGTTGCGTTTAATTTATAATCTTGTTTAAACTTGAAATTATATAAAGCTTGACATATTGTACAGACATTTTTATGGTGAGTTGGAGAGGGTTTGATTATTTGTGAAGTCTGGTTACTGTAACATTGACGTTTACTCCTTGTATATCTTATCTGACTCATACAGTAAGCTCTTTTTGTTAAAGTTAGAAATTTTAGTTGTAATAAAAATATAAAAGGATACGACTCAACTAGATAAACACTTACTCTCTCTCTCAAACATGTATTTAGTCTCTCTAGAAAGTTTATATTTTAGAATTTTATATTAGGTTTTGGATTTTTAAATATTTTGGCCTCAAATATCACTCAAGAGACATTATTGTCGAAACGCGCATCGGGGGCAGAAAATACCGTTTAGTGATTATTCCCACTAGATGTATACCTCTGCTGGTGGACTATTAGTCCCCGAGGGTATCACCAGCCAAGCATGAGAAGACAGAAACTGTTTGATTGAAATTTGCTGTTATAAAATTTTGGAAATCAATTAATCTCCGTCGTGCAAAGTTCTGATTCCTTGTTCGGATTTGGCTATACCTTAGGTCCTTTTTGGTTTGATCAGTTCTGCAGCGTTTTTATTTGATTTTGGATTTTCGAAAAATTCAGTCTCGAGCATCACTGAATAGACATTTATTGTCGACAAGCGCACCTGGTGCAGTAAAATTGTGAACCGTTAATGTTTTGTTTGATCAGCTCTTCAACGTTTGTATTTGGTTTTGGATTTTCAAATATTTCGACCTCGAGCAGCACTGAATAGATATTAATCGTCGCAATGAGCATCTGGTGCAGTACAATTGGTACCGTTAATATTACCATTTTTTCAATTTTTTGTTTAAATCAAATGACATGACTTTCAAATGAAATGAGGTATTATCATCAAGTGTTTGCAAAGTTTTTCTTATTTACATTAGTTTATTATCCACTCTTTATTTAATTGTTCAGGAGATAGACTGATGTCTAATCGCCACGACGCCAAACATAACGGCATGATGATTTCTTTTAAAGACAGAAATAACGACAGATTTTCAGCAAATACTAAGTAACATACATTTTTGATAATTACTAACTTTGCACCGTATCATTTCAGACACACAAAACCTAATAACAAATAAGTGTTTTTTTTACAAGTTTATACGTCATCAAGTATATTCATATTCACACTTTTTTTTTGCACAGGAGATAGCCTGATGTCTACTGTCGACAACAACATCTATAATCAAAACGGCATGATGTTTTCTACTAAAGACAAGGATAATGACAGAAGTTCTCGCAGCTGTGCACTTACATTTCAAGGGGCATGGTGGTACAATGATTGTCATTATTCTAATTTAAATGGGGCATATTTTATTGGAAAGCACTCGTCTAAAGCCGATGGTATCAATTGGGGTACATGGAAAGAATTTCATTATTCACTAAAATCTACTAAAATGATGATTAAACGACACTAAGAACCATTTTAAGAAATACTCACAATTTATTTTTACAAAAGAAAACAGTCAATGACATTTTTAGAAAGTTGCTCATTGCAATCTATTATAATCTATTTGAAGATAAGCACAGAGTGTAAAATACCGAAGAAAAATAAACTTTCTTATTTTGTTTGTCTTATTCTTTTTCCATTAACTACATATGAACGTTTTGTTTGGTGAAAAATCAATTTTCAAAACTATGAAATAGCTATTAGAACAGAGAAGTAAACAAAGTAAAAACTTATCTGGACGTCCTCGTGCTACTCCTCAAAGTTCAAAAGCATTAAAGAAACTGATTAAAATGACACAGTAAAACTGGTACACGAAAAATACAAGAAACAAAAACCACACAATACAACACTCTCTGAGAATTCTCTAGTAAATAAATTTAAGTCTTAAGTGTTTATTTTTATTTTAAAATTAACTGAACATTCTAAACTTAAAGTTTTAAATTGTTATTCAAATATTTTCCCTTTTGTAAATTCAGTGGTTATTAGATATTTTGCCTGCAATCAATCCAGTACTGTTTAGTACTTTTACGGTAATTCAGTATGTTGTTTGTAACAAATTAATAGCTACTGCTGAACAGTCTGAATATAAACTGAATATATCTTAAATGGCTGTAATTAACTGAAGATTTTATGGAGGATTCGGAATATACAGAGTACAGCGAATTTAGTGTTTGAGATGCCACAACAAACTTTGCTTTGAAAGTCAATGAATATACTAGTCTGTTTATCATACATGAATGGAGATATAAGATAACAGTCAATGAGATAGCAACCCATGAGACACCATTAAAGCTATATTTAAGTTCTTATCGTACTAGTACCCTTTCTTCTTTGGTTACAATTGAAACACACTGCCAGAATGTAAAACGTTTTATTCTACTAAGGAGTTTTGCAAAGTTTTATAATTTATTTGAAGTTGGGTTATCAATTAGATAAAAAAAAATGGAATATAAACGTTCTGTTTGAATATAAAGTTTGTTTCCAAGCAATTCATACACATTTAATAATATTTCTGAAACTTTGGTTGCAGATAATGCTTTTAGTCGAGTGTTATGGATAAATTAAACTCATTATAGATACCAGGATTGAAATTGTGTACGACAGACGCGCGTTTCTTCAACCAAAGACTCATCAGTGACGCTCGAATCAAAACATTTAAATAGACCAAACTATAGGGAAAAAAGATATTGTTGATTATCCTTGACTTGCTAGACAAATCTGTTGAGTTGGTCGTCTTTACTTGTGAAGTATTGCCGAGGAATGTGATACTAAAAAGTAATTCTATCGAGCGATACGCATTGTTCATTTATTGAATAAAACATTTAGTTCATGTTCGGATTTATCCTGCTTAATGTCAACGTCAACATTAAAACAGAAACAAGAAAGATGCGGTGGTAAATATGTGCTATGAAAAGTTGTCTTTTATACATCCATAATATATTGTCATAGGATAGAGCCATCTATGTCTTCATTGTTATAATGTTGTCCAGGAGATAGTGTTATTAGCACAAAGATATCACGCTAGCTATCAGTTTGGAGCAAAATCTGACGAAAACACAATTTGCATAAATCATATATAGGACTTGTAAGTGCGATGATACTCTAAAGTGAGATGGTCACGCTAAAGTGCGATGGTCTACATTAAAGTGTAATGGTATAAAACGCTAAATGCGATGGTGTTACGGAAATGGGGTTCAGGCAATGGTTTTCGTTTGTTGCTGTGTAATTATTAGTTTTTTATGTATTGTTTTATTTATAAATCAAGCCGTTGTCTCTCTCTTTTGATTGTGGCCCTACATAGATTGCTATGCGGCGTAAAACACGGCTCCACGTTAGAGGCCGTACGGTTATTTGTTGCTTATATCAACGACATTTGGTCTTGGGTGGATAGTTGTCTCATTGACGATCATACAACATCTTCTTATTAATACTGTAAACCAAATAATTTTCGCGAGCGGTTTATTTTCGCGACTTTTGCTGAAAAGGGGGGGGGGGTTGATAAATGACCGAAAATAAAATAATTGAATGTTACAATTTTTGGATATTTTACATGCTTAATGCAAATCTTAAAGGAGAATATGAATTTAGTCTTGATGTCATCGAAGTGACTTCATTGTTTGGATTCATCTAATTTGAGCAAAACATCCACTAATTTTAGGAACCTTTTGGTTAAATCAGAATTGAGCATTATTGTCGCCCAAACTGGTTTTTTTGTCAGCAGGAAAGGTTAACACAAAGTGCATCTCCTGTGTGAATATTTTATTGTCGAGCCTTATATATATTAGTTCTTAAATTCTCAAGTTTTTTGCCAAATTCGCCATTTCACTTAATAATACTGTCTTTTCAAGACAAATATCTTAAACCAACTCGTGAAAGAACCAGAAAGATGTAGTTTTTAATACAAGATATGACACTACTTTATATAAGAAACTTTACTCAAAGAATGTGAAACGTTAAAATTCATAGGTAGTCAACTTTGAGATGAGCCATTTTGCAGACCGCGTATTAAAATAAGAAAGACAATGGCAAGTCGGGTACTTCATTCTGTATACCATTCGTTTTGATCGATAATTTGGAATTTCATAATGTTATGAATAACCGAAACAAGATATGAAAGGGTTATTCTGTGATGCATACGCAGCCTGACTAGCTTATCCGTAAGATAAGGCATGTTCCTCGTACGTTTCCTCGTTCTCGTACTAACGAGCGTCTAGTGAAGAAAAAATAAATTGATAGCAAAACCGTAAACATCAGCTTAGCAAAATCAAACAGAATCATCTTCAGGAAACGGCTGACAATACAACTCTGTTAAAGACAAAAATGTCATTTGATGGATAATTGTCTCATTTTGATTATGCCCATCTCTCAATTATGTACTATTGGTTGATATTTAAAACTTGTAACATTTGTGTTTTCCATATTTTGTTAAGATAATCTCTCTTGGAACACTAAAATAAAAAACCTTTAGCAAATTTAAACATTTATATCATTAATCCTGGTCCATTCTTGGTCAACAATTTTCTTAGGTCCCACAAATACTTCTTGGACTGATCATAATTTATTCATGCTGCCTGGTCTGCAAAATTCACACAGTGTAAAATATGAATACTCTGTATATCCAGTGAATAAAATAGAATAATCGACAAAATTGAAAGTCGAGGGAGGGAGGAACACTTTCATACCTTGTTTCGGTTACACTGCAAGAATAGGTGCCCATAGTTGTTTTGCATTGAGGTGGAAATTTGGCTCTTGTTTACGCCATATGTCACCTGCACTTTTGTCTATGATAAAAAATTTAAGACGTCTGATGTCATCGGAATATCTGGACAAAGCGTTTGATTTGTCTTTTCATTGAATTCTTTTTTTTTTTTTTTGTTACCAATCAAACGAATTCGTTTCTTATGGTTTGTGAGAAAATAGTAATTTCACGTAAGACTTTATTTTCAACATACCCTTAATTTGGTCTTTTTGAAAACGACTTTGCAAATTTGCTGGAAATATTGCTAACATGTTTCGATTGCTTTTCTGTTACAACGTCTGTATTTTCGTATCTCTGCATTTTGATTTTATCTGATATACCTTTTCTGTCGGTAAATAGAACATCATTTCTACTGAATCTATCTGAAAATTCCGAAAAATCTATCTTTGAGTATTATTGAATCAAGCTTGATGTTTTCCAATTTATCAGAATTTGTTGGTTTATAAAATGTACAATCGATTCCATCATCCATCTCAAACCCGAATTATAAAAACAACTTTCGGACGACTCCATGTACATAGTGATTAATTGTAATTACAGTTGGGTGCAGACCAAGCATTACATTAAGTAAACGCACGTTAACGCCGTGTGCACATATTCCGTTAGTTCACTTCAATTTTCGCGTTTACTAGTAAACGCGCGTTCACTATAATTACGTTAACTTGGTCAAAATGGAAATTTCAAATGTCTACCCGAGTAAACGCGCGTTTACTCTGTGTCCGTTTAGTAAGTAGTAAACGGGCGTTTACTTCAGATTTCACAAGTTGATTTTTACGTGCACTTAAAAGTAAACGGGCGTTTACTACAGATTGGACAACTTTATTATCACGTGCACTTGAATGTAAACGCGCGTTTACTTTTCGCGTTAACTGATTGTGTAAATTAAGAAATAAACAGCGTGTTTATTTGTACATTGCATTTTGTTTTATTAAAACGACTTTTATCTTAATATTTTACGTATATGTATTTCAAACCAGAACAATTCAAAATCAGTTTTAATTCGAAATATTTAAAAGAAAGAATTTAAAAATCAGTTCCAATAACTTCACTGAGTAGCAGATTTGCTATTTTTCCTTTTAAAAAGTTACATGTACAAAAATCGAGCCGTAAACCTCATTATTGTATGCTGCTACACTAATTAAGCAGTATAACACCATAAAAAATCTTGTTATCGGGATATATCAGTTTGTTTTGGGGATATTACGTTTGTCTTGTATTTCTCGGGAAATCGTGGTACCCGATAGATAGGTTATCCAACACTTCGGAAGAATATTTTTATATGATGGGATATAAACATCATGGTTTTCATTGCTTCGTTCCCTAACAAACTTATCCGTAACGATTATTTATGATATCGGGGACGTCCGAAAAATATACTCGTTCTGAACATGAAAATTGCCCTGGACGCTAGGCTTCAAACGAAATCAATAAACCGACAAAATAAATTAACAGTACTCTTTTCTAAGAAGAGAACTTTTAATACTTTTCATTATAAATTACATGAATCAGTCATGTCAGTGTTGGATGAAGCCGTTATTTATTTTTTTTTTTAAATACAAACCATCCAGAACTACTGACCTTAGTGACAGTTCATTATCAACTATAATGATTTCAAATTGCAAATATGGTCAGTTTAGGTAAATGCGGACAAATAATTGTGTTATATGAGTCAGTCTGAGGTATAAAACTACTTATATTTTTCCATATTTGTTTACGATTCAATATTTTGAATAAAAAGACCTCATGCTGGCACTATAAATTGATGCGAACCAAATTTTTGTATTCCAATATTGCCGTCATTTGTATTATACAACCCATCCTGATATAAAAATATAACTGATTTACTATACCGCTATACAAATTTTCATAATAAAGTGCAAATTTGGTCAATTTTGGTTGAATCAGACAAATAATTTTGTTATACAAGTCATTGTGAGGTATGAAAACTACTGATTTTATTTACAATTAAATATTTTGAATAACAAGAGGGCATGTTGGCACTATAAATTGATGCGAACCAATTTTCTTAGTCATTGTATTCCAATATTGCTGTCAGTTGTATTTTACAACCCATCCCGATATCAAAATATAACTGATTTACTATGCGGCTATAAAAATTTTCATAATAAAGTCCAAATTTGGTCAATTTTGGTTGACTTGGACAAATAATTTTGTTATACGAGTCAGTCTGAGGTATGAAAACTACTGATATTTATTTACAATTAAATATTTTGAATAACAAGAGGACATGCTGGCACTATAAATTGATGCGAACCAAAATTTTTTAGTTATTTTTTTCCAATATTGCTGTCATTTGTATTATACAATCCATCCTGAAATAAAAATATAACTGATTTATTATTGCGCTATAAAAATTTTCATAATTAAGTGCAAATTTGGTCAATTTTAATTGACGTGGACAAATAATTTTGTAATACAAGTCAGTCTGAGGTATGAAAACTACTGATATTTATTTACAATTAAACATTTTGAATAACAAGAGGACATGCTGGCACTATAAATTGATTCGAACCGAATTTTTTAGTCATTGTATTCAAATATTGCTGTCAGTTGTATTATACAACCCATCCTGATATCAAAACATAACTGATTTACTATGCCGCTATAAAAATTTTCATAATTTAAGTCCAAATTTGGTCAATTTTGGTTGACGCGGACAAATAATTTTGTTATACGAGTCAGTCTGAGGTATGAAAACTACTGGTATTTATTTACAATTAAATATTTTGAATAAAAAAGAGGACATGCTGGCACTATAAATTGTTGCGAACCAAATTTTTTAGTTATTTTTTTCCAATATTGCTGTCATTTGTATTATACAATCCATCCTGATATAAAAATATAACTGATTTACTATTGCGCTTTAAAAAATTTCATAATAAAGTGCAAATTTGGTCAATTTTAATTAATACGGACAAATAATTTTGTTATACAAGTCAGTCTGAGGTATGAAAACTACTGATATTTATTTACAATTAAACATTTTGAATAACAAGAGGACATGATGGCTCGATAAATTGATGCGAGTAAAATTTTTTAGTCATTGTATTCCAATATTGCTGTCAGTTGTATTATACAATCCATCTTGATATCAAAATATAACTGATTTACTATTGCGCTATAAAAAATTTCATAATAAAGTGCAAATTTGGTCAATTTTAATTGACGCGGACAAATAATTTTTTTATACGAGTCAGTCTGAGGTATGAAAACTACTGATATTTATTTACAATTAAATATTTTGAATAACAAGAGGACATGCTGGCACTATAAATTGATGCGAACCAAAATTTTTAGTTATTTTTTTCCAATATTGCTGTCATTTGTATTATACAAGCCATCCTGATATAAAAATATAACTGATTTACTATTGTGCTATAAAAAATTTCATAATAAAGTGCAAATTTGGTCAATTTTAATTAATACGGACAAATAATTTTGTTATACAAGTCAGTCTGAGGTATGAAAACTACTGATATTTATTTACAATTAAACATTTTGAATAACAAGAGGACATGATGGCTCTATAAATTGATGCGAGTCAAATTTTTTAGTCATTGTATTCCAATATTGCTGTCAGTTGTATTATACAACCTATCCTGATATCAAAATATAACTGATTTACTATGCCGCTATAAAAATTTTCAAAATTAAAGTCCAAATTTGGTCAATTTTGGTTGACGCGGACAAATAATTTTGTTATACGAGTCAGTCTGAGGTATGAAAACTACTGGTATTTATTTACAATTAAATATTTTGAATAAAAAGACGACATGCTGGCACTATAAATTGATGCAAACCAAATTTTTTAGTCATTGTATTCCAATATTGCTGTCAGTTGTATTATACAACCCATCCTGATATCAAAATATAACTGATTTACTATGCCGCTATAAAAATTTTCATAATAAAGTCCAAATTTGGTCAATTTTGGTTGACGCGGACAAATAATTTTGTTATACGAGTCAGTCTGAGGTATGAAAACTACTGATATTTGTTAACGATTCAATATTTTGAATAAAAAGAGGAAATGCTGGCACTATAAATTGATGCGAACCAAATTTTTTAGTCATTGTATTCCTATATTGCTGTCATTTGTATTATACAACCCATCCTGATATCAAAATATAACTGATTTACTATGCCGCTATAAAAATTTTCATAATAAGTCCAAATTTGGTCAATTTTGGTTGACGCAGACAAATAATTTTTTTATACAAGTCAGTCTGAGGTATGAAAACTACTGATATTTGTTTAGGATTAAATATTTTGAATAACAAGAGCACATTCTGGCAGTATTAATTGATGCGAACCAAAATTTTTAGTTATTTTTTTCCAATATTGCTGTCAGTTGTATTATACAACCCATCCTGATATCAAAATATAACTGATTTACTAATGCGCTATAAAATTTTTCATATTAAAGTGCAAATTTTGTCAATTTTATTTGACGTGGACAAATAATTTTGTTATACGAGTCAGTCTGAGGTATGAAAACTACTGATATTTGTTAATGATTCAATATTTTGAATAAAAAGAGCAGATGCTGGCACTATAAATTGATACCAAATTTTTTAGTCATTGTTTTCCAATATTGCTGTCATTTGTATTATACAGTCCCTCCTGATCTATAAATATGACTAAATTTATAAATTATATAACTGTGATTTACTGTGCGGCTATATAGATTTACTTGGTGAACGAAATATGGTCAGTTTTAGTTAGGCAGTGTCTGCGCGTACCCGCATGCGGGTACGAATAGTAAAATTGCCGCTCGTAGGCTACGCGTACCCACATCCGGTTTTATAATAAAATGCCATCGGATCGGGAATAAAACGTGAATAATATACAGAATTTGTCGCAATTAGTGAATAAATTGATTAAAACTACTCAGAAGTTTTATAAATATTTATATATAGGTAAGTGAACAGTTTTATTTCAGTTAATAAATATTCTTAAAATGGAAAAGAGTGATATACATGTGGGAAGACATTTCATAGGTATCATGAATTAGAACAGTCGATTAATTTTATACAATTAAAGTTTAACAGAATACATTTTCATGTATTGATGGAGGCAAAAATTCCAAACAAATTTGATAAAAAGGCCTACCACAAGGTACTTGTTTTAAAGTGTAGTTTTAAATCGAATTTGCCGCGTTTCATTCATTCTACTATGTGTTATAGTAGTCTCAGGTCAAGTTTTTTTATGTCGAATACTTCTAGTTTTCCTATTTTAAACCGTTCTTAATATAAAGGATATGCCTACTTTTAATACATTTCAAATGGAATCTCCTTTCCACTTTAAACTTGGCGTGACTAAAGATGGACAAAACCTGATTGCGAGGGAAGCAAATTGTTTATTTGATCATCTTCTGTTTTACATTTTACTAAAAGATTATTTTAAATCTCATATGGGTATTTTTCAAATTCAGTAAAATTTAATTCTTTAAATTTGCATTTACATTTTATAATAGTATTAATTTTTATCGTGTTTTCTTTTACAGGGACTGTACAGTTTCATTTTCCATCAGTGTGCATTTAATTTGCAATGTTTATTATGTATTATTATTAAATAAATACAATTTGAAAATATCACTTTTCATACTCTTCACTCTTTCTACACGAAATCCCCATATTATCGATAATTTCCATTTATATTTCACGTTTCATTCCCGATCCGATGGCATTTTTTTTTATAAAACCGGATGTGGGTACGCGTAGCCTACGAATGGCAATTTGACTATTCGTACCCGCATGCGGGTACGCGCAGACACTGCCTTTTAGTTAATGAGGTCAAAAAATTTTATTATACGAGTCATCCTGAGTAAGACAGTCTGAGATGTGAAACTGCTGGATTTTGGTGATAATTTGATTATTTGATTAAAAAAAAAGATTGATTGATTGATTGTTGGTTGCTTAACGTCCAGTGGCAAATGTTTCATGCATATTCAGGACGAGAACAAATTAACAATAATACAATAGGTAGGTTATGTAATAGGTGCGTCAGGGATTAAGGTCGGAGAAATTTAGACTGCCACGGGAAATCAGGGTATATTGGATAGGAACAGAAATTTAGCCTTGCAACAGGTCACCTACGGACCCCTCAAAGAGTTGTTGCAAGGGTTCTTAACGTGCAAAGAGCGTGGCACTCTCTCTACACGAGGCATCGGATTTAACGTCCCCATTCTGACCGGACGTGGCTGCAAATTTGTACATCCCGCACAGCCAAACGGACGCCCCACTTTAGCGAGGGTTTTACCGCCGGTCGGAGGAAGACCAATGGTGACCATATTTCTATTCCCCAGTCACCCTTGGGGCGAAAAAAAAAAAAAAAAAAAGACATGCTTGAACTCTTTATTTGTGCAGAAAAAGAAATTTACTACGATTAATTTCAATTAATTGAAGAGATGTAATAACATTATTGATTAAATGTAATCGTCAATATGTGAATCGAAAATGAACAGTTGGTCATTTAATTATGCTGTACTTTATTATTTGATATTTAAGGTCAGTGTATCCAGGATACGATGTCATTTTGTGTTAACGCGCGTTTACTACACGCAGTAAACGTGCGTTTACTTTTGACGAAACTAGAAGACGTTAACGCGGAAGTAAACGCGAAAGTAAACGCCCGTTTACTCTTTACAAAATTAGAAGACGCGCCGATTTTGCGTTAACGCGGAGGTAAACGCGAAAGTAAACGCCCGTTTACTTTTCATGTCTACTGAAATTTCAGAGTAAACGCACAGTTAACGCGGCGTTAACTTTTTCGGCCCGTCTACATGTAATGCTTGGTCTGCACCCAACTGTATAGTGATAAAAAAAGATGCTAGTATTACTACACTGGTAATTGCTTCCATCAACATGATTAGTACGGGCATCAATCCTACACTTATTTAGTTTTTCGGCGGTTTTTTGTATTAATACTAAAGATAAATGTATTATGTTTATGAATGGGTTTAACATTGTAGGCCCGCCATCATCAGGGATTATCCTATAATAGTATCTTAATGTTGTCGATGTAAATAAATTGCTGTACCCCTATTTTTGACATTTTTACCTTTTATGTCTGTTTGTTTTGTTCACACATTGTTGTCAATATAATGGAATTTTATGCGACTGTCATACAAGTGAGATGTTCAGCTAGCTATAAAACCAGGTTTAATCCACCATTTTGTACATAAGGAAATGCCTGTACCAATTCAGGAATATGACAGTTGTTTTCCATTCGTTTGATGTTTGAGCGTTTGATTTTGCCATTTGATAAGGGACGTTCCGTTTTGAATTTTCTGTGGAGTTCGTTATTATTTTTATTTTACTTTTTGCTATATGTTTATGCCTTTTATAAGCCATTATTGGTTTGACCGAAAAAATGTCTTTGCAAATCTCATCCTGTTTGAGTAGAACCCAATGTATAATGATGCATTGGTTTAAATTGTGATGGCAAGGATTAAATGTCGTTTGCAATACTAAAATATTTTCCTTTGTGTGTGGTTTTGGCCTTTTTCTGTTTAAATCAGATCTATCACTTGATAATGCCTCATTTATGCATTTTTGTATTTCATTCTCCCTATTCTTCTTTTGATTAAGTTCAATCTAAGCTGTAACACGTTTAAACTATGACAGCTTTTGCGATGCAGATAAGGGAATTAGTTCGTTGGCTAAAGTATGTTTTCAAATCTCTGCTGTTTTCATTAGAAAACCTGGTTCCTTTGAAATTATTAACAACAAGAAGTATTATTTCTTTAGTTTAAATTCAAGTGTGAATTTTAGGAACGGGTGATGATATTTGCTAACTAATAATTCTTTAACATGTTTAATGTCGCCGTGATATATGATGGTCTAGATGGGGTCCCTATTTCTTTATTCTTTAATCACTTAAACCTATTTCTCTATTCTTTATCACTTTGCCCATTATTCTGCATATTTTGCCCATTATTTTATTTTCTGTAAACCCAACCAAGACTTTCATGTATTAATATACTATCATATCGATAACTTCAATAGAAAAAGATGTTTTATACTTCACATTTATTTTCTTAACTTAATTTCTTTCATAATTTTATACATAACAGAGAATATCACAGATTTTATGCAACTAAAATACATACGCTCGCCTAAATATGAATACCTTCCCTGCCCCCACCACCAATGCGGAAACTCAAAGCTCTTTAACAGTTGACTCTTATCTCAACTGATGTTTTGTTTCCATTTTTGTCAAGAAAAAAATTTGATATTGCATTCCTGAACACAATTATTTATTTAATGACAACATTTAGTACTTTTTGTTAAATGATAGATGTGTTTGTTTTATCGTGTTGTAAGTTTTCACACTTTTTATTTATCAAATGTATAATAGGACAATCGCTAATCTAAGCTGTTATGCTTCCCTTTTCACGAATGCGACCTACCGAATTAGACTATTTACCGGATTTGTAATAACATAAGAAACACGACGGGTGCCACATATGGAGCAGGATCTGCTTACCCTTCCGGAGCACCTGAGATCACCCCCAGTTTTTGGTGGGGTTCGTGTTGCTTAGTCTTTAGTTTTCTATGTTGTGTCTTCCGTACTATTATTTGTCTGTTTGTCTTTTTATTTTTAGCCATGGCGTTGTCAGTTTATTTTCAATCTATGACTGTCCCTCTGGTATTTTTCGTCCCTCTTTTATGAAGAGATTATCTCAATAATATCGGAAGAGTTTGTCGTACAATTAAAAAAAAAAGGGTTGAATTGTAAAATCTGCCTCTTTCAACAAATTGTAATATTACACCGTTGGTTTTAATCTGAGTTAACAATTAACAAGTAATAAAAACAGTATTACATTGTTTTCGTCAGATTTACTGATTTAACCCGGCTCGTTAGTTTAACAACAACGATTAAAATGTAAAAAAAAAGTATTAATATATGTTTGCATGATTCGCTTTATACATCTCTATGAAGTGATGAAATTGAAGTAATCTATTTCTCTCGCAAAGGATCTGTACTTTATAGATTTATTGATCAGCGCAAACAGTTTCATTGTAAAATATTTGCGACAGATTGAATTTTAATTATATTTCCACTTACAGAGTATCTATAATTCAGACATCATTTGAAAAATGACACCGTTAAATTATACGGTATATTCTATCATTAATTTTGGAAATAAAATGCAATCACGTTTCTAGTCTAACATATCTATTTTCAATAATCACAACTGTAGAAATAAGCAACGATAACGTCTATGTGGTTACATGAGTCTTTAAATATTTATAACACGCCATGTAATTGAACTGTCCCCACGGAGATCTTTAATACGATGCAGACAGATTAACCATGTGTTCAACAGTGTAGAAACTGGCTATAGCTAGAGTGTAGCCTTTAACTTTGAACGGTTGTGCTGATAAGAGATAAACATGCTCTTCAAAGAAACAAATAATTTCATTTGTTGAGACCAAAACACAAATAATCTGGTTTTTGGAATTTACCCCTGATAAGTACGTTCAAAATCTAAGAACCAATTATAGGTTTGATATATATGAAATACATACGCTCGCCTAAATATGAATATCCTCCCAAATGCGAAAACTCAAACCTCTTAAAAAGTTAACTCTAATTTCCTTATATACCAGCTTCTATTAAGGGCATACAATACAGTAGCAGGGGCAGATAATAACGTTTTCAAAACTGTTCGTGTTGTTTTCGCGACGTTGTTATTAAGAACGCTGTAATTTCGCGATGTTTTTAATAAGAACGGTAACATTTCGCGACGTCACTTTAGATGTAGTCACATTTGCGGAAAATTTACTGACGTCATAAATCCAGTTACGCGAATTTCATAAAAAGTACCTGCTATGAAAGCGGCCATATCACGAGAATTGTTATATTTATTCATTAATAATTTAGTCAACAGTATTATTTTGAAATATGAAAAAAATTAAATCAACATTTATAATTTTGTATGTTTTTTTTTTTATTTCATATAGGAAATGAATAAAAGATATATAAATACTAATACGTCAATGAGACAGAAACCCAACTACAGAAAAAGCCCAATAAGTAATTTTGATATCAACGGACTGTCTTCGTCAATATATAGTACCTATAACATTTGACAAACTCTAAATCGTATGTAGGATTGTCATTGTACGGATAAATCTAACAGAGACTATCAACAAAATAACAAAATAACATAGTAAATAGAGACAACGGCTCCTACTGTTCCTGACTTATTAAAAAGTTGCGGAGTTTAACGGTTTTTTGTTTTTAATTTAACCCAGTGGAATAGAAAGACACAGTTATAATAAACCCGATATGATATACCAAAACAAGAACGCACCCGTTGACTTGCTAAGCATATCCCCTCTTGTACATATTGAGAGAAAAAAAAAGAAGTATCGGCATAAAGGAATTATGTATATGAAAGATCAGAAAAGTGTTCACACGTTACAACTACGAATATGAAGTCATTCTTTAGAGCCAGTCTGCCATAAAACCATGCAAAATCCCAAATTTCGTCCAAATTGGTAGTTACAACTTGCCAAAATTATATATATTTCTAACATCTTTGAGTATTCAGGAGTTAAGATAAAAAAAAATGTTTTTGTTAATTTGCGCTATTTTCCATTAAACAGCCTAATTTGCATATTAGTGAATTATTTTAAAAAAATGGCTAAAAAATACACCTTATTTAGGCACTTTTTAATGGTCTGGATAATTGATTTAGCTCTTAAATAAAATATAATTTTTATCATATTTTGCAAAGAACTTTAGTTAATAACCACACAAATAGCTTTTTGAGAATTTTGGACCTTTTGGAAGGTTGCCAGAAAGTTCGCGCAACAGATGTAATAAACAACTTGCATATACTACATGTACTCAATAGCAGTTTTCTCTCAAGATCATACTTTTTATTCTTAACTTTTATAATATCTTGAAAGATGTATATCAGTTCTAAGACAAGTAAAAAATTTTGGCTTGGCAAATAATGGAAAATTGATCAAAAATACTCCTAAAATAATCATAAAATGCAATAATTCTAATAGTTTTTGTGCCTTATTATTTAACTAAAATTGCTTAAAGTAGGAGGTAACTGGGCTTAAATTGATTTATTTTAGGTTAAAAAATATATCTGGCTAATTACATGTTGTTTTTTTTTTCTTGTTAATTTGCAAAATTTATCATTAAGTTACCCAAAGGTAGCCTCAATGTTATTTTTGTGATTGAATTGTCTCCCTTAGTGGAAATCTTTCACTGGCAAATATGGCAGCTTCCAGTGATGAAAAACAGATGTCTCTGTTCGGTCCGATTTTTCTAATCTTGGATGTTGTTGTGGACAATCAAGGCACTATACAACCCATCTGTTAGACAAGGTTTATCTTTGTACATAGGACACAACCACCACCTTAAATTTATCCACAGCACTGAGGGCAGTGAGACCTGTTTATCAAACTTTCCACATGTTCCAGGAGGACATTTTTTATACACAGTACATGAAATTGTTTTCTGTTGATCGTGCTGCTAAAACATTGTCAATATGTCCATGCCGATGGCACAGAGACTTTTCTGTGATATATTGGCTGGACTATTCAACAAAGTGTAGATTCGAAGATCATCCTGCTGACATTTAAGCAAAACTCAAAAACTTGCAAAAGGCGAAAAGCTGATAGTGATGGAGGAACCACACCAACCCTGTCATAGGAATACTGACTTTTGTAATGACAACTAATTCCATAAGGGTCAGGTAAACGACAAAAATAAATTAGTTAGTTATGACAGGGGTGGATCTACCCAATTTTAAAAAGGGGGGGGGGGGTTCTTAGCAGGATAAAATGGGAGGTCCACCCATATGTCCCTATTCAAAAGCATTAATCAGCAAAAAAAGGGAAGGTTCTAACCGACTGGTCCCCAACTGGCCCTAGTCCAAATGTATATGATGTCTTAAAAGGCTATTTTATTTTTTTTTTTTGCTTTGAAGCATTACTGTGACGCAGGCGCCATAGCCAAAAAATAAAATGGCCTTTCAAGACGTCATAATTATTTTGACCACCTGTCCCTCGCTGGATGGATCCACCTATGTATTATAAAAAGATTCATTTTTAAAACTGCCACATACATGTATGCATGACATACATGACAAAGTGGCGAGGTATTATGTGATACAATGAAGCTATATATATATTCCTAGTGCTTAGGGGAAGGGGCCCAGTGCCCATGCAATTGGGAATAAATGTTCGTGAAATGTTGGCTTTGGGGAAAATATATTAGTCCGTTTATACGAAGGGCACACGGCATCACCTGTGTGCAACTTGCTAGAGGGGTTTTGGGACATGCCCCCCAAGAAAATTTTCAGAAATTAGGTACAAAATTCTGCATTCTGAGAAGGAATAACTGCATGAGATTTGTAAACAAAAAACCACGATACGACACCAACAAAATCTGGCGACGATGTCTATATACAAATGGGAATTTTAGAGCTGAAAATTGGGGAAAAAAAGAGCATATTTCTCTGTGGGATTAGGGCTCAAATTCGGACCCAAAATGAGGGTTCGAAAATCCCTGTATATATATATATATATATATATATGCAAAAAGGCATTTATTTCTAATACATGTAGATATGTGATATATACAACATGCACAACCACCATCTAATTGCGAGCTGTAAATTACCAGAAATGAGTCAACAAATATAAAAAAAAACCTGCACTGCATGTACATGTATATATATATATATATGTCAAGATACAAAAAATTGTAAATTATAAATTTAAAATTGTTTTATTTTTTCTATTGAAGCAAGGACATACCGGTACTACATGTAAAAACCAACCTACAATATATTGAACAATCAATCAATTTATAAACCTGTTGTTGTAAGGCATAATGCCAGTGAATAAATTATAATAGACAAATCTGTTTTATCAAATTAAAGGTTAAAACTAATTTATTTACAAAAAGGCATGCCTCATTGGAATATATGGACTTGATGGAGACATTATTAAAGTCAGTAAGCAGAATGAACATCAAGACTACATGTAAAACGTCATACATGTACAAGTAGGAAACTCACACCCTAGAAAAACATAGATTTTGTGCTTTCATTTCAGACAAATAAAAGGGGAATTGAAATTTTAGTGACAAAAACAAAACAAGTTTAACCTCACTACATTTATGTGTGCCCTTTCCAATTAAGGAATACCTGAAACATTGTTCATCTGGACATTGACATGATTGTGCTTTATTGATGTTTTTAGTGTGTATGGTACCATTGACTGCCTGCATTATTTCATTTTTTTACAAAAACATACATTGTAGGTCTCTGCAAGCAGTGTTTTATTAAGATTAGACAAACAGTAGCTGATGGAGGAATCAAAGCTGATACAAAAAGATTATGGTAAGGAAACATACATGTATGAGAATGTTATTGCATTTATAAAAAAAGAAGTGATTTGAATTGATTGCAAATGTGACAGTGCTCCACAAGAGACTAGATGACATAGAAATTAACAACTATAGGTCACTGTATGGCCTTCAACAATGAACAAAGCCCATACCGCATAGTCAGCTATCAAAGGCCCAGAAATTGCAAATGTTAAACTATTTAGAATGAGAAAACTAACAGCCTAATTTATGTACAAAACAATGAACAAAAAACAAATATGATATACAGCAACAAACAATAACCACTTTGAGGTTAAATTCGTTTGAAGGTGCCAACCCTCGTCTAACCTGTGACAGTAGTGTAACAGTACCACATAAATACAAACTTTAAAAATCAGTCATGTGTCAGTTGAGGCTTAACTCGTCAGATTGATACAAAGTAGAAATACCTTTAACAAAATCAGAGATCGGATGTGGCAGGGTTCTTTATATACATCCCCACATAGTTTATTTACAGGGGCAATTGAAAGGCATTTTGAAAATTTTAAACTGATTGTAAAATTTACAGAGATCCATTTAGTGGGAGGGGGTGGGGGTTAGGGAATCATGAGACGACCAGTGGTAAAAAATTTAACCATTACCAAAAAAGGGATAATAATTATCAAAATATTACTGTAAATTCTGAAATTATTTTATTATTATTGCGAAAAATGCGACAGGGTTATAATTGCAGTAATTTAAACTCGCATTTTGAAATTTTTTATATGAATTAAACAGGATTGTTCTCCATGTTCTCAATATGGCAAAAATTAAATTCACATTTCAGTCTATAATAACATTTCATAATCGCAATTATAAATGCACGCGATAATTTCTGAATTTACAGTACTTGGTATAGCTTTGTATTAGTGTTATCATGGACTCGGATTCAATCAAGGACCTCATATTAGTTCCTAATAAACATTTATAATTAGGTCATTATGACCTACATTGTCACTTAAGTTACACAAAGATATAGTCATGAAACATGTAGTATAGGAATGATATTTGACCAGTGGATAGGTTTTGGGCAATAAGAATAAAAATAAAATTTAGGTCACTTTGACCTATATTTTCCACATGAGTGACATGGTTAAGTTTTTTGCATTAAGGTCAATATCCCGGGTACACAATTGTATAGCTTTGATACTTAACCAGTTGATAAATTTTGGATAGTCCAATATGATTCACTTTTATAAGGGTAATGTTGACCTAAGTTTTCCACTTGAGCAACTTGGTTAATTTTGTGTGTTTAGGTCTCTCTGTAAGATTATAGACATGGTATTGCATTGATACTTAACTAGTGGATACATATCTTGGGTAGTACAACATGGTTACTATTGATAAGGTCACTTTGGCCTACAATTTCTGCTTGAATGGTTTGGTTAAGTTTTTGCATTAAGACATTGAGGTCTTATCAGATATACTAGATGTGGTAAAGCAATGATTGTACTCCACCAGTTGAGCTATCGTATATATATTTTTTTTTGATGGTCCCAACCAAGTAGATTTCATAGTTATCTCATATATCATGGACATTGTATATTTGAAAATTCATTTATCTTTAATTTGATAAGGGATATATAATTTTTTTCAAGTAAATTTGTAGATTTATTTTTTTATCTTTTTAGATGGAGATGAAAGCCAAATAAAAGATGCTTAGATTGTCATAGGAGTATATTCACAGCATCAACTAACTTTTCATAATATTTAGCATAAGATTGGGAAACAGATAATATTTATGACCGGGACAAACTCAACAGAGGCTTGCATTTCCTTTGAAATGGAAAGTATCCACCATTTAGGAACCAATTGAATCTGGCGTGGGATGATCTATCAAAAAGTACAACGGCTTTTTATACAAAATTATCATCAGAAATTATTGATTTGATTTTGAATTATATTGTACCTGCAAAATACAAGTCGGTAAAGTGTTCTGATCTGTAGTAGAAAAGAGGAAAACAGACGAAACACAGTCAACATTGCAACAGGATGTTTTGACTGAAGCTCTTATTGATGCATACTTAGACCTGAAGAGTCATCCGACCTGACTTCAGATCTTATCACTGTTTGCATGTATTCAGACCCTTTTGCATGTTTCTCTTTATGGCAGACTTCGCTAATATTATATGACAGTAAAATTATGAGCAAACAGCCTGAATAATTATATAACCATTTTAATAAAAATGTCTGCACCACAGTTGAACCATATATCTGTATATTTGTTTTTATTCATGTAGGTATAAAATAAATTTTATTTCAATTTGAAATATTTTTGTTTGTCTCTGTTAGTAATAGGCTAACTACATCTTACATGTCTTATTCACATGCCTCAAGTTATTGGAGATTACATTCTATGAGGAAACTTAACATTGTTGTTATGTCGACTGTTATCCCAGAAGCTACATAGGGATCACTATCTGTCATTCATGTTGGCGTCACAAAATTTAAGTCACACTTTTCTCAGCATCTACTTGATATTTGACATATCGCTTATAAAGATTAATTCCAATATAAAAAAAAAATGGACCCCCTTTTCTAGGTAAGAAGCACTCAGTCTCAATCTTTATATGTGTATGTAATATCATCAAATACAACATGTATGTAAATATCAAGACTGAACAAAAGTGGCCATATCCATTTTAGACAACAAACGTCTAAAATTAGCACAAATGCTAAAATTGTGAAGATTTCAGAAATTTTACATGAATTAATGATGATAGTACCTGTTTAATGTTCATAGTATTGTAAAAAAACAGCCCTTTTAAAAAATGATTTTAAAGTAACTGAAGTATTCTACTTTTGAAAAGTGACTTCAATAAGTAGCGATAAGTAAATACATATATTTTAAACAAATTGTAAAAATGCTAAATTTTGGGGCTGAAAAGGGTCTTACCAGGACTACTTCTGTAGTATATTTTCAATTAAAACTAAGTTAAACTGCGTTTGATAAAACAACATAAGCAATAAACATTAGTTCTGTCATTTTTTTCTTATATTTGACTATTACATACATTTGTAAAGTTTCTCACTTAACCAATAAAAAAAATCTTAAATATGGCAAAATTGCCATCCTGTCCATCTTAAATTGTTATTTTATCGTAAGAAGGTATTATTTGCCGAGCACCATTTTCTTGTATTTTGTAGATAAATATATAAGCTTCATGCTGTATTACATTTTATTAAAACAAAACATGATCTTACAAGATTCAGGTCTTTAAAAAAGACAAATTTTGCTGAATCGGCACTTTTTCAAAACCATACAATATCAACCTGCCAGTAGGGGTATTGAGAAATGTCAAAACTTTGAAAACTATCCTAATTTTATCTCATTTAAAGTTGTTTGTTAAGGTATTAGTTATCATTAAGCTGCAACTTTTCTATAATAATACAAAAAAAACAGGTCAAAATACCCTTAAATAGGCTTAAAATGGCCTTTGTCAGTACAGAAATGGACAATTATCGAATGTTCTGCATACACAAATAATGGCTGAATTTTTTTTCAAAATATTTTGCACAAATGGTTATTACATACATGTATAAGGTATCAAACATACAAAATATCAGTCTAATTGGATAATTTTGGATTCGGACCATTTTGCATGGTTTTACCACAGACTGGCTCTTAAAGGTAGTTTCTGAGAAAAGTAACAAAAATATTTGTTGGACGACCGGACAGACGGATAAACAAAGTGGTTGCAATATTGCCCACTCCTAGAGTGGGGGTAGAATACAGACAAGAAAGTTAATTATCATATGTACCGTAATAAATAATACCCCGAAGACAATCTAAGGTAACTTATCTATTGGTATAGTAATTATGCAATCTCATGCTCTAATACCGGCTGCTGTACCTCCTATGGAATGTTATACTACAACGTAATGGACTGTTGAGACAAATTTGACATGAATTTTTACGAAACTGCTCTAAATATTCACTTTTTAAAACATGTTCTGAGTAGTTTCTAAGCTAACCCGAGTAAATGTGGGTGTGGTTGTCAGTACATATTATGCCTACATGTATGGAGACAAAATTTACCATCCAAGCTCTCACCTTTTGATTGTTTCCAGGAAAATTTGTCAACGAAATCGCTATTTGTGTTGTTATTGTATAATGACATGGATTTCTTTTATTTTGATAATTCTGCATTTAGAGTACAATGTTGCATGTCTTTATATCAATCGAAGGCTAGGAATTCAACTTTATCAATTTCGTTGACTTCGTATGAAAAGGAAAACCATAATTCAGGTTTACAACAAACTTATATTTTACTTTAGACTGCTATGCCTACAGAATTTGTCAAAACCACGAAATTAAGTGTCCACATATGTTCTTTTTATCCTAAATCTACGTAACTAAATCAATCTACACTACACCTAGATTCCAACGTAGAAAATTTCAGTTCATTTATATCTTTGTCTCTCCTTGCAATTAAAGTTTGAGAGAAGATTGTCTTTTGAATGTTAAAAGAAAAGGAATTTGAAGCGTAATGATATACCTCTTGTCCTAGTTGATAGATTCAACGGTCAAAGAAGTGCACTGAAACATAAAGAAAACGTAAAAAAGGTTTAAATTAGGGCAATAGTGACCTTTTATTGCTTTTATCTTCGTCATTTGAACTATGGTGGATAGTTGTCTCATTGGCAATCATATCAAATGTCCTTATTTTTATATTATCCCACTTACTTTATAATTGTTTCACATTTTTCATGTCGGGGCCTTTTGAATAATTTCCGTACAATTCTCAAAGTAATTTACCAGAATACTTTTTAAGATGCTATTGCTTGATTATGAAGACGTTTCTGTCCAAGTTTCGTGACATTTCATAAAGTTTTGGCAAATATTTTATGCTATTTAACGAGTTACCAGCTTTATAAATTTTGATGATTAATATCGTTGCTTTGGAAAAAAAAACATTGGCTGTACCACTGAACTTGACAGTGTAATCGTGTATGGCAGGAATGATTGCACGACGTTGTTGCGATACAAACTTATTTCAACGTTATTTAGCGCCCTATTGGCAATCGTTCCGATTGCCATTAAAAAATCAGGGTCTATGGCTTTGTCAAGTAATAAGACAAATTACACATCAAAAGGTCAAGAAAATATAGAAATATCAGGAATATCAAGTTTTGAGAGTCAGAATAAGTCATTTGTTCAATCAAATTGACATGTTTGTAGGTATTGTAAGGAAAAAGGACTTTTAGTGAATGAAAAGAAGTTTTATATTTACGTCATATCAAACCTTTAAAGATTATCTTAAACTAAACTGTCTGTTTTGGTCAGTATTTAAAGTTAAACTCAGAGAACAGAATCATTCTAGTTTAAGATATAATTTTGAGCTATACTTTGTGAATTTGATATATTCATCATAACAACGTTCTCCGTCTGTTGGTAACCAATTGGGTTTATCAAATTGTGAATTTTAGAATTAACTTTATTCATTGGACATACTTGGATTGTAAACAAAAAAAAACATTTGAAAGTGACTGGAATGAACAAATTCAACAATTTAAATATTAGGAAACTTATTCGTTACCAACTATACGGTATATTCTATCTAAACAGAAGCTGTGACCTATATCAGAATGGTTTATGGTGAAACAGGCCCATTCATAGTAAGAGCTCAAGAAGGTTACCCCCTTAGGTCACAAGTTCACATTTAGAAATTGCCTCAGATCACCAGGTCAATTTTAAGCAGATTTAAAAAAGTTAATGTTGAACATTTTTAAAGGTCACTGGTCACATGTCCGTCTAATGAGACCTCAGGTTCCAAGGTCGCCAGCCAAATCCCCCATGGACGCAAGTCGGATTTGACCATGTTGGAGCCATATAGAATGTAATAATATATGAAAACTGAATAATCGGTTATTATAAATAAATACAAGTTAGAAGCTAGATTATATCTATATACCAACAGTATGAATTGAATTATACATAAGCCCTGTACCGCTTGTCTATAGTGAATGAAAAGTGGGAGAAAGCTCAACAATTAAAGTGGTGGTTGAAACTTAATCTGAAATAATTCGAGCTTGTTATTGAAATACTAGTTTTTACGAAATATTTGACAATTCTAACTTTTCAATGTTTTAACAAGTGTTGGAAACAAAATATTATTTCCAATTTTCACGAGAAACAGTTACCTAATCCAAGTGACAATAATTTCCTCAACAGACTCTTGGAGTACGTACAATTTTCCAACAAATACTTCTGCGGTTTTTTTTAACAGGTTTACTGGACGTTTTTGAAAGTTTTATGTTGAGAACTTTGATATATTGACAAAACAAAGATTTGATAGAAATTTAGACAATAAAAACAATATAGTTTTGCCTGCATCATCATATAAATAATACATATGTATTTAAAGAGTTGTCGCAACGTTAGACTGAAAACATCATTACCTTCTATTTTGATCATGAATTTTTAAATAGAAGTACATTTCAACTTTAAAGGGTTTTTGTTATATTAATGAAATCGCAATATCAACTCTTTATCAATTGTAATTATTATTTTCAATACGTTAGTAAATTGATCCACAGTTTAAACATAACCGGATTTAAAATGATTCATCATTTGTACCAAACAAATCCTTGTCAATTCAAAGCATTTATGAAGCTCATAACAAACAAAAAAAGCAAACAGATTTAAAAGTTCTATGTAATGAAATAGTCTACTAGAACACACGCAAAGATTTTCGGGTAAGGAAGAAACATAAATACTTTCATGATATTTCAATTGGAGCAAAATGTACCGTTTGACCTTTTCGATAGATTTCCTATTTGTGTGGACATTATGTGAAATAGTCGTTATAAAAAAACAAACAGATCAAATATACATTGGTCATGTGCTGTTTGAGGTACCAATGCCGATGTGGTCGATATGTGCTCAGTACTGCTCGAGAGTAAAAGTATGCAAATCTATTAACTTTATAGCAGCGAATAAAACTTGCCAAATAAATGATGCTGAACCCGGGGAAATTAAATGTGCACTCGTTGAGAGTATTGGAAATAGCTTTGTTGCTGCCTCGACTTTTCCACAGGTAATTGCAATATAATATGTATAAAAAATATGGTAAAAATATTCACCAAACCTTGCAGACAACAATATGTATATATATATAATGCGTTAGACATTGAAATAAATAAGCACTTTGTTTAATATTTTTGGTTGCTAAGGAATATTCTGCCAAAAAATCCCCTAGAAAAAGTTTGAAGTATACATTTTGTAATGGAGTATCAGATTAGGTGCTGTGTGTTTTACGCAGATCGTTTGAACAAGTTAGTGTTTCCCGTCAGGATCGAGGCCAACACATTTTGAACCAGACACTATTAAAATTGAGATGAGCTATGAATGAATGATGAATATATAATCAGTAGTATACTTGAAATATAGAAATAAAAACGACAAAATTTGGAATATTACAAAATTGATATTTCTATGTATAAAAAAACCTAATCAAAGACAACCATGCTTGTACGTCAGACGCGCGTTCTGCCTACAAATGATTCATCAGTGACCCTAGAATCTTAAAAGTTCAAAGGCCAAACAAAGAACGGAGTTGAAGAGCATTGAAGACCAAAGATTGCGAAAGGTTTGCCCAAATAGAGCTAAGATTATTTATTCCTGGGGTAGAACATCCCTAGTATTTCAACAATTTCAAGTTTTGTAAACAGTTAATTTATCAATATTACCATATCAATGATAATGCATGTCAGCAGTGGCATCGACCCAGTGGTTGTAAAAAAAAACTCATCAAAGATACCAGGCTTATAATTTTGTACTCAAATGTCGGCCTCAAAATTACAAATAAGCACACGTTGTTAACATTGATTTGTTGTTTTTGATTGACTAAAATTTTACTGGCAATGTTTTAGTATGCCCTTCGTGTAACACTTTAAACATATATCAAGTCAGAAATCATTCAGTTAATTCCAAACACTTTACAAACCTCTTGATTTCCCGAGATAACTATCCGCTTTGTAACAAATAATTTGTACTGCCAAAACTAAAATGATATATTGTTGATATCAATTTTATATTCTAAACTAAGTATTAATACTAAAGCTAAGGTTGGAACCATCCTAAGTTATGTTGACCTGACACGATTTTGACTGTTCTGTTTTACACTTTTTAACTAAAAGTTTTATATATTTCGCTGAGACAATGTGGTCTTTAGCGTCCTTTACAAAATTAACTTAGGTACGCCTGAAGAAGATTATGCCCGGGAAACGTGCCATGAACACTTAAACCGGTATTCTTTATGTTCATACAGCCAGAGCATGTCATTGGATATTGAACAGATCTCAAATTTACCACTAGAGAGTATTTTTCTTTCATCGACGTAATTCACATAGTTGGGTGGTATTATATTTTATACATACGAAAAAAGACTGGGTAAATTGTTTTAGGGTTTAGTTTGTATTTTACATTTATCGTAAATGAAAATAAGTTAATATGAGGCTATTATTGATTACATTTTTAATGTTGACAATAATTTTAGAAGCAATGTACGGATTATTGTTGTCTCAATAACATAATTAGAATGATGTGATAATTGAGATTTGACAAATGTTAAAAAAAAGTGATAAATTTCAAATATTTTGGATAAAACTGTTGACACAGAGATATGTCTCGCCTGTCGGCAGAAAGTTCAACAAAAAGACAATCTGACAGCAATATTGCAACAATTTAAAGTCACTGGACCATAACCTAGGAGACAGCACCTCGAAATAGTCATCAAACTGATTTGTACTGATAGTAATGCCACTTTAAAATATCATTGATCTATCACAAGCAGTTCCTATAAAACTGACTTACGCAGAAAAGTAGACATTGAAAATTGCTAATTAATTCAAAATCACTATACCATGAACTAGGGGGCAGGGCCTCGAAATAGTCGTCAAACTTATAGGTACTGATAGTAATGCAACTTTATAGAAAACAGTATTGATTTATCACACGTAGTTCCCATCAAACTAACATAAGGAGAAAACATAACATTGAAATTTGCTTATTAATTGAAAGTCGTTGAACTTTGATCCAGGGACAGGGGCTCAAAATAGAACTGCGAATTTATAGAAAACATCATTGACTTCGCACAAGTAGTTCCTATCAAACTGACTTAAGCAGAAAACATTGAAAAATGCTTATTAGTTGGAAGTCACTGGACCTTGAACTGACCGGCTGGAAGGCGGAAAAGGGGGAGGGGGTGGCGCAGACCTCAAAATAGCCGTCACACTGTTATGTACTGATATAAATGCATCTTTATACAAAATATCATTGATCCATCACAAGTAGTTCCTATCAAAATGACTTAAGCAGAAAACTTAACATTGAACATTGCTTATTAATTTAAAGTTGCTGGACCTTCACCTAGAGGGCAGGGCCTTGAAATAGCCGTCAAACTCATATGTACTGATAGTAATGCATCTTTATACAAAATATCATTGATCTATCACAAATAGTTCCTATCAAACAGACTTCAGCAGAAAACTTAACAATTGTGGACGCATCCTCCGACGCCGCAGTCGCCGCTGGGAAAGTAATACCTATGTCTCGCTTTCCACGATTTTCGTCGCAGGTGGGACAAAAATGATTGTAGACCATTACTTTTGCAAAAATATTTCTGTTAGCTAATAGATAATCATAATAAACGCCATATTGGTGATTATTTTGGCTGAGGTGTTTGCTGTATATTACATTTCATGACGTGTGAAACAAACGAAATAAATGTAGCATAATTTTGCAATTTACTGCAATAATTGTAACAAGTTGATTGTAATTTTTCTAAACAATTATAGTAATTCGACATTTCAGATACACTAAATTGTTTTGGAAATTATTCATACAACACCGAGAAAGTTAGTTAAACCTTTGATTAAATTACGGCATCACACTTTTAAGCATTTTGTCTTCATGAAAACATTTTTGAGAAAAAAATGTTCCAAAATCTTTAATTTTTTTAAATAAACATAGTCCAAAATCATAACTATAAAGATGATTCTTTATGTTCAATCAAAACAATCTGAGAATGCCTTTGTGAGGAGAAACAAATGTTCACCAGCTCTGAAAATATTGTATCTTTGGGAGAAATTCGCATAAAGAATTGACATTTTCATCTTCATGTAACTGATTGGCCGCTCAACTTTCAGGAACTAGCTGGTCAATGCAAAGGAAATGATTGTAAGCTCAATGAAGCATGTATGCCAAGAGGTGCGGATTACTATTGTGTTCCATTACCTGTGAAGTTATCTAAAAATAGCACACGTAAGTTTAATATATAATGGCATATGCATTTATACAAAGAATTCGGATAAAAATATGTTTTCATTTATGACTTTAAATGTGTTTACCCATTACATTTACTGTCGGAGTGAAACCACATTTTTCTCATGTGTGCGCAGCAGCTTATCAGCAGCTTTTAAAGGATGTAGTTTCTTGTAAACCTGTTATTTTCAAACAACATTTTCATACTGAAGCTTTATAAAAAATTTCTTGCAATTATGTGTTTCATATGATCTCAGAAAAAATTGATAATGGGAATATCATAATCATTTTGATAATGGAAATACATTATGCTGCACAAAATACTGTAAATCAACTTGTTTACGAGAGCAATTTAAAAAATATCGCGATTATAAATCGCTAAGAATATTTATCACTTGGGTTTGTCCTTGTATATATACATCAAGAAAATAAGAAAACCCCGAAAAAATCGCCTTGCAGTCGTCTGAAAATTGCTACACGGGAAATAAAATATCCGCGAATCATTAGTATTTTGTGAATGACATAAATGAGAAATAATGAACAACTTATACTTCAGAAATAATGTGATATTAGACCAGTGAAAGTCACGTGCAACCTTTACTTTTCTTTATACAAAAATATATTTGAACTGTGCTAGAGTCACAGAAAAAAAGTATTTTCTCTTTGTTTGGGTTGACGGGATTGGTTAGCAAATATAAGAATTAATGTGTTAGGTCTTATCGATTTATATAGGGTTTATATTACTAAACTGATTCTTTGTGCCGAATTATGAACATACGTGTAAGACTATATTATATCATAACGGATGCAAATATTCAGAGCTAAGGCATACAGATTTTGTTTAGCTATTTCGAGAACGTTATCATATATTTGATTTGGTACTTCCATACTGAAATGAAATAAAGTTGACAGTGTTTTTCACTTTGCTTTGAACAAACGATCCATAAATGAACGACAATATAGATATAGTAAAGATCATTTTAGTAATTTCCATTTTACGCGGGACATTTTTTACACGGAAAAGTCTTCGGCTATTGAAAATTTGATTTCTTTTGTGCTTTTTCCATGCATTCAACAGTTAAGTATTACATTTTAACGACATGTGTGTACAAAATAAGACGGGCAATTAAAGAGGTTTCTTCAAAGATTTATTGCATATAGACAGTCTCTTTATTATAGGAAAAAATAAAACTCTTCAAAAGGAATTGTTAATTAATGTCTATCAATACATCTATATTTGTGCGTGCAAGATTTATTTTCTCCGGGTGCAAAATGATCATTTGTATCAAAATATTCTTGTTCTATTTATACCAATGCTTTTTACTAGAAATAATACTCACAAAAACATTTTGAAATAAAAGAAAAATGAACTAACTATCTGTTTGTAACTTAATATTAAATAATAGATATGATAGAAAATGTACATATTTGCTCTGTTTTGAAAGATCAATAATATGTTGTTCTCGTCTGGTCATTTGCCTTTTGTTACAACAAAGTGATCTTCTTTTCTGAATAACTATAACCAGATAACATGATACATACTTTAAAGGTACAGTTCTGGCGTTAAAATACAAAAATACGGTTTTTTAGTTGTCGCTTTATCAATGCTTACATAAAGTGAGCTTTTAAAAAAGCATTATCGTTTAACTGCTATCAGATAATAATTCAAACACTAATGATTACATTTGACATATCGATAGACATATGAATCTTTTTCATTTATGTATTAGTTATTATGTTTTTGGGAATGTTATTGTTTAGCAGCAAAAACTTGTAAATATTTGTTTTAATAGAAGGAAAGAAAGGTGAGTGAAAGTTCTTCTTGAAATCGCTATGTGTGCACAATTAATATGTTTTATTTTTAGCTAATGTGTAGTGTTTGTTGGGTTAATGGTTTTCTATAAATGGTTTTCCTTTTTCCCAATGGTTTTATTTTTTTCTTCTTAAATTTTTTTTGCTGTCACTTTGAAATGTGTTCCACTTGTTAATTATTTTTCACCAATCAATGACAGTATATAGAACTTGTTTTTGCTAATTATTATAAAAGTAAAATAACTATTTGTTTAAGGAATAATTGGGAAAGTAATTTAGATCACTGTTACAAAAATATATAAAACTGAAAAACCATTTATTATGTACTTTAATTATAAAAAATGAAATTGCCAAATTATCATTAGTTACGTCACCCTAACAACTGAACAGACACGGTCCTGTATAAAAAAAGAAATATATTTTACATCAAGGATGAGCATATAAACATGACAAAAATGTAAAACCTTAAAGATCATCTTACTCATAAAGCCATGTCAAATAATTGCATCACAAAATGTCGTCGTTCATTCGTTCGTCGTTTACTATATGTTTATATGTTGTCTATTATGAGTCATCCACTAAAAAAATAATTTTCAGAACTTCGCCCACGTGACTGCAGTGATCTTCCACAGGGAAGTTGTTCTGGGGTATATACAATATATCCATCAAATGAAAAGTTTGATGTTTACTGTGATATGGATACAGCAGGATTTGGATGGACAGTAAGTGTAGTGAAGATGTAGATTCTATGTAACTATTGTTATTATGTAATTGTATAATTGTTTCTCTACAGAAAACAGATTAACATATGTAGTGTAATTTCATTTGAAAACTGATGTTCACTTTGTCAAACAAGTGAAATGAAAGTTTCACGACACATTTATCGAAACAAAAGCCTGATCTTTATTTTAAGTGAAAAGCAACAATTTAATTTTCTCTGTTTTTACTTCAGTTTTTGTTAGTGTTATTTTCGTTGTTTTTTTTTTTTTTTTAGGGTGGGTGGCATAATTTTTTAAGGACGAATAGGACGAGGCGTTTGCTGTCTAGGATGTCCTACTTATAGTTTTTGCAATTTCTGTTTGATTCCCGGAATCTGTTATGTCTTTAGATAACCTACGGAACTTTTCATAGCTGACTGTGTATTGAATTACTATATTTTCAGGAAATTTTGTTCCATTTGTGTTCATCAACACTTCCAAAACAATGTTTGTTCACAGACAAGTGAAGCCATATTTGTTTGTTTTAATTTGCTGGCAATTCGATTAAAGGATTAAAAATGTGAAAATTCTAAATTAGAAAAATAAACACGGATATATATTGTTATATTTAAAATTTTGCCGCCATTAATTTTCTATTAGGGAAGGTGTATCAAAGAACAAAATGTAATCATAACTGAACATGTACGATACCGATTCAATGCGCTAGACACTTTTTATCGTGATCAGGTTTATATGATGTATAATAATGTTTGGATAGTTGGCGATGATTCAATTTGAATATTATCTTGAACTCTTAGTTTATATTGATGCTTAATGACAAATAAAAACTATTCTTTTTCAGCCACATCCGATATTTCAGTTGTCCTACGTATACTCTGAATATATGTTTTTATTAATAACAAACCATCTTCTCAATCATTCGGCACTTTCACAACTATATATATCTTTTAAGAATTTGCAAAGCTTTTTCTCTCAAAGAAGAACAGTGAAAGCATGTAAAACGTTATTATTTTGATGCATCCGATATCTGAATTTACCATCAACAGGAACTCTAAAACTCAAAAATATGAAAGTCAAAGATGTATAATTACATACACTCGTGAATAGCTATATAACCGAACAAGAGGCTCCAAACAACATGACTCTCTCATCAGTCAAACATTGAAATAATAGGCAAAAACTCTTGTTTTGGATCATTGTTTATGTGAACAGTTTCTTACTATCTATTATATTTTTTTTTCTAGATTAGATTCGAAAATTAGTTAATGATTGTCTTTTCAGGACAACAAAGCAAAAAGGAGTCATCTGAAAGTTAAGATCAAATTGCATTTTTTTGTTGACCGTGAATAGCTGATGAGTTCTGCTGTGCACTGTTTCTACTTATCTATTATAGTTTTGAAGAAAAGGCAGACACGGGAAAATAAGTCAAACATCTTTATATAATTGCCATAACAGTTATACTGAGTCATCCAATATTTTTGGACATATACGAACTGTTGAAGGCCTTTTATTGCTGATCATTTTTGTTGTTACAGTTTCTACCTTTCTATCAAAAATTACAAGATAATAGAGAAAATCTAGCTAATAGTCAATAAATCTTCATTTAAGGGCAATAACTCCTATAAGTGTTTACATTAAATTGGTATTTTTGTAGTTCTTATATTCCTAATTATGTTTGAAATTTGTTGTTTCTACTAATCTATTTTATAAATATGATGAAATAATAGACGAAAACTCGCAACTTAGTCAGAGGTCGTCATTGAAGGGTAATAACTCATTTAAGGAGTCATTCAATGAATTAGGACATATTGGGATTTTTAGAGATCTTGGTGAACATTTTTGCTATCTACAGTTTCTACCTATCTATTATAGTTTTCAGGAAAACAAACAAAAGGTTGAAATTAAGTCAAAAAGCACCAATTAAGGGCACTAACTTCCATAATTTGCCATCTAATAATATTGGTGCAATAAAGAAGTAGTCATCCTGAGCATATTTGCTCCTGTTAGATTTTTTCTATCTATTAAAGTTTTCAAGAGATAAGACATTTAATGTATTTTTACCCTCATGTTCTATTTATAGCCATGGTGACCACGATTGCTATATGACTGGAAAAAAAAGCACAAAATTTATATTATATACCGTATACTAAATATCCGAAGGATCATACATCCCAAGTTTGGTTGAAATCGGTACAGAAATTTCAGAGAAGATCTGTGACAAAATATGTAATGGACAAGAAAATTAGCCATCACAATTGTCTTTGAAGGATTTAACTCCTTAAAGGGTTATCCAATGGTTTCGATCAATGATCAGTTTGGTAGATCTTGTATTGCTATTTTGAATAAATAGGCAAAACAGAAAAATTAGCCAAAAATCGTTCTTTAAGGGCAATAACTCCTGAAGGAGTCATTTCATAACTTTTCAGCAAAATAGGAAGTATGTAGATTTTGACATTCTGAGCACTATACCTATGTCAGATCTTGTCTATCTGTTATAATTTTCAAGATATAAGACACTTAATGTAGTCTAACCTTGGGTAATAGTTTAAGCCATGGCGATAACGACAAACGCCAAGTGATGGCAATATTTTACATGATACTTTAAGTAAGGTGTGCTGAAAATGACATTAATAGAATAATGTGATAACGAAATTACATCAACATACACATTCATTTCAGTTGAAAATGGACTTATCTCTGTAAATGTCGAGAAATTGTTTTATTTAATTTCATTATTATAAATGTTATATTATTTTTTCCAAAGGTTTTCCAAAGCAGAATGGATGGAACTGTTGATTTTTACAAAGGATGGATTGATTATGAGATTGGATTTGGAGATTTGAAATCCGAGTTTTGGTTGGGTAATTTCCTCTTTAAAATCCATTGAAGAACACCTTTTCCATTCAGCATAGCAAGTTGAGCCATCTTTGATCAGTTTTTCGTATACTATTCCAGTACACATTTTTGCCTAGGTCTATGGAGAAAGATTTGAAAATGATTTCGTTGTATACGAATGATAACAATATCAGCAGAGACAACTAACGTTTGATGAAAAGTTTATTATTTACACATGCTAGTTTTTTTTTAATATTTTTCAATTCTTTACACATGTCATAGATTAAATCTAAATAACGAATTCAACACCCATCCAAAATCATAGTTTTCTACGATTTACAAAGCAAACCACAACATAATACCTCTTTGTTTTTCCATACATGAAAATAGGTTTCACCAATACAGTTACTTCTGTATATCGTCCTGCCTTGTTATGTGATGCTTTGTTTTAATTTTTTCTTATTCTCTAATTTTAACAAAGGATACAAACACTATTTAAGCGTTGTTAAGAATTATACGATTAAAAATAAATATTAACCCGAATGATAGATTGCAGATTCAAGTTTTCTTTTTCTTTTGTACAGGAAATAAATTCATAAATCTTCTTACGTCATCTGGAACCTACAGTATTTACATCCATCTTGAGGATTTTGAAGGGAATTCGAGGTATGCAGAGTATAGTGAGTTCACTGTAGGGGATGCTACAACAAAGTATACTTTGAATGTTAATGGATACAGCGGAACTGCAGGTATATCTTTAGAATTTCACATGATCAATTTGAATAAAGAGGAGTAATTCAACAACACAAACAAGCGAAAAGACGCATAGCAGTTTTATTAAGTGCGGATTTGTACTTAGTATAAAATGTATTATCCATCATCATTTACTCGAAATTGAAATTTAAGGCTTTATCAGATTAAATTTTAAAAACATGGTCAGAAAGTTTATATTCTCAACTATTTTACCACGTTTTGTTATTCATTCACAATGATTTTAAACAATAGAATACAAACAATATATTGATGTCTGCTATGTTGTTTAATAATTTTGTAAATGTTTTTAAATGATTATTGTGCTACTATATGTGCTACCGATCTGTTCCACGCGGATCCAGACTCAGTTAATATGTCACCAAATAGTAATAAGACTCTTAAAACTTGTATATATTTACATTATCTTTCCACATAACCCTGCTGCAGCAGTGTATTCTGTATCAGCACGTTTGGTTGCATTTCGTCGGATTCTTACCGTGACTGATGTTAACAATCCTGCTTACGTTACGGTCTGGTTCAAAGCCGGGTATACTTATATCTCCTGAAAATGTAATCGTTCTGAATATGTATATAATATTTTCAGCCTTATATAATGAACAGACAATTAACAATCAATTAATTGTATATGTTAATATATTTTAGAACTGGTCTGCAACAGAAACGTTTCATAAGCAAATTGTATTCAAGGTTGATCGGATGTGTTCCACCATCTCGGACTGTAACATAGTGGAACCCAATCGGCCTAGAATTTCTGTATAAAGTCTGCCTCATAAAAAAATAAAATAAAGAGCATAAATCGACAAACAAAGGGACACAGTTAATTCTATTAGGAATGCCTACCGTCTGTTGAAAAATACGTCTTCCAAATGAACACATATTTTGTCGATACAAATAAATCAGCTTTTGAAGATGTCAATTTTAGTGAACTTTCTGCTGGTATCAGAATGTTTGTTCTCTCATAAAGTATGGTTCATCCGTTCCTTAAACAAGATATTTGTCTCTTCGTTGGCCATTCTGTTTTATAAAACAAAGCTGGACCAATTCTTAATATTTGTTTTAAGTGTATTGTACGGAATGCTAGTCTAAATAGTAGAGATGTCAAATACTAGTTCAGCGATATTATTTCATACTGTTCATGCTTTAAGAATATTGACATACGTTTGTTATGACAAGGACTTTTTTAAAATAAATTTGTCATAAGTAAACAACTTTATAAATTTGTTGCGTCCAAAGCGTTTTGTACATTTATCGGGAATCCCCATTCCCCAAAAAGGCAAGGATGTATAACTTTATAAACACGGGATAAGCTATATAATCAAAAGGGGCCTTACAGAATAACGAACTCCACATTCGGTTAACTTCAAATGAGACTGTTGGAACTTTAGTTTTGATTCATCTGATTCATCAACGGAAAATTTAATTACAAAACATGTTATAAATCATTTCAGTAACGAGACATACCCGGGCGTTTATTATGGTATACTTAAGGGTTTTGCTTATTGTTGAAGGCCATACGTGACTTGTAATTGTTCATATCTTTGTACTTTTGTCTTGAGAAAGTTGTCTCATCGGCAATCCTTTTTTTATATATTTTGTGTTGGTTTATTGATTATTTTTTGGATTTAATTATTTTTGTGATTGCGTATATCATATAATATAAGAGGGTCTGGATTGGGTATAAAATATATAGAATAATGGAGTGTAAAAATAAAAGGACAAAATGTGTAAAAAATTAGGAATATTGTAAAATACACTGACTATATGTTTACCAGACTAACAACATACTACACTTTTCGAACATAAAATTAATTATAGATCATATCAGGTTGGGTTTTATATTTTGAGACTGTCTTTTTTCTCAATAGTAGTTTTTTTAAAGAATTTTCAAAAACAAAATTTTAAACCAAAATGAAAAATTGTATCAATATTTAAAAGCTTACCAAGTTTTTCTTTATTCTTCTATATTCCTTCTTTCTGATCATTGATACAAAAGAACCAAAGCTCAGGCAAAAATATCTCTGCACTTGTTTGAATATGTATATCAAGGACGAAAGACAATCCCAACTTCACTCATTTTTATTCTGCTGTACCATCTTCATCAATCCTGAAATAATAAAGTAAGAATCATAAAATAAAATTTCAGCTTTATAGCTACTTTACTTACAATTAGTAACTTAAATGAGAGCTAAAATTTTAGCTGGTTCATTTTCAGACCAAAAGTTAAAATGTTAGCTTTCAAAAAGATAAAATTTAAGTTTTGCAGAAAATTGATAAAATTTTAGCAAACATAAAAATATAAACTTTTAGCATTCTTGGCAAAACATAATATTGCAAAGAAAGATAAAATGTTAGCTTACAGATACAGGTATTGTAACATTAATGACGGCATAATGACTCTTAAACTTATGATTAATTGATTGTTGGTTGCTCAATGTCCAGTGGCAAATAGTTCATGGATTTTCAGGATTAAACAAATTTACAAACAATAGGTAGGTCCTGTAATAGGGCTCGACGTTGATGAAGAGCTAAAAATTTGGACTACCATTAGAGGGTAAATTGGATAGGGTCACAAATTTGGTCTTTCAAAAAGCCACATATGGACCAATTGCTTGTTCATGTTCCATGTCGATAATCTCATCAGATGTTGTGTTATTTCATTTCTTAATGTTTGTTTGTTTTGGTTTTGATTTTTTTTTCGGGTGGGGGGGGAGGTATTTATTTGGATAATTTGGTGTTGACGGCATCTCCTAGTTGGTTGCGTTCAATTTATAAATTTGTTTAGAATTGGCATTATGTAGAGTTGACATATTTTATTGACAGTTTTATGGCAACTTGGAGACGCGTTTGATTATTTGTAATGTCTGGTTACTGTTACATTCACGTATACCCCTTCTATATCTTATCTGATTCATACATTAAGCTCTTTTGGTGAAAAGTTTAGAAATTTTAGTTGTAATGTTGTAATAAAAATGTTAAAAGATAACTAGATAAGCTCTTCCTCTCTCTGAAACATGTATGAAACATACGATAAAGAAGAGCTTACATTATAATTTTGTTCCTGATTTTTGACAAAAAAGACCTATCGGTATATATACAGAATAGTATACATAATGGCTTATTTTTCGAAATATTTCACTTGAATTTATTCATATTTAAGATAAAAAAACACGAATTTTATATTAGGTTTTAGAATTTTAAATATTTTCGAGCATCACTGAAGAGACATTGTTGTCGAAACGACCATCTGGTGCAGTAAAAGTAGTACTGTTTATGTTATCACTTTTTTCAATATTTTTCCGAAACAAATGAATAACTTTCAAACGAAATGAGGTATTATCACCTAGCAAAGTGTTTCTTATATTAGTTTATACGCAAGTCAACTATATCCACTATTAATTTACTTGCTTATGAGATAGCCTGATGTCTACTCGCTACGACACCAAACATAACAGCATGATGATTTCTATTAAAGACAGGAATAAAGATAGATAATCAGCAAATTCTAAGTTACATACATTTGTGGTAATTACTAACATTGCTCCGTATCATTTTAGACACACAAAACTTAATAACAAATAAGTGTTTCTCATATAAGTTTATACGTCTTTAAAAAATTTATATTACAGGAGATAGCCTGACCTACAAAAAGTATAATCACAACGGCATGATGTTTTCTACTAAAGACAAGGATAATGACAGAAGTTCTCGTGACTGCGCACTTACATTTAAAGGGGCATGGTGGTACAATGATTGTCATTATTCTAATTTGAATGGAGCATATCTTAGTGGAAAGCACTCTTCTAATGCCGATGGTATCAATTGGGGTACATGGAAAAGTTTTAATTACTCCCTAAAATCTACTAAAATGATGATTAAACGACACTAAGAACCATTATAAGAAAGACTCACAATTTGTTTTAAGAAAGTACACAGTCAGTCAGTTACATTTTAAGAAAGGTGTTTTATGACGTAACAAATAAACAATTTGAAGATAAGCAGAAAGTAAAATATAGGCTTACTGAAATAAACTTTCTTATTTTGTTTGTCTTTTTTTTTTCCGTTAACTATTTATCAAAGTTCAGTTCGATGAAAGGTCAATTTTGTGGTGTCCTGTGCTGTTGTAAATTCATGGGAGGTGTCCGTTGTTATTCTGCATTTTACATGTTGTAATGCATTATTATTTTATTCATTTATGTATTTCTCTGTGCTGAGTGTTCGTGCGTTTGTTTATACTGTATTCTTGACACGTAGTGTTGTCATTTAAGCAGTTTTTTTAACATTGCCATATAAGTAGGATGTTTGGCTAGCCATAAAACCAGGTTCAACCCACCATTTTTTCTTAAAATGTCCTGTACCAAGTCAGGAATATGGCAGTTATTATCAAATAGTCCGTTTCTATGTATGTTGGCGTTGCTTTTGTTGCAGTTCAGTGTTTCTGTTGTTCCGTTGTTTTCCTCTTATAGTTGATGTGTTTCCCTCGGTTTTAGTTTGTAACCCGGATTTGTTTTCGCTTAATCGATTTATGACTATTGAACAGCGGTATACTACTGTTGACTTTATTTTGCAAACTATGAAATAGCTATCGGAACACAGAAGTAAACAAAGTAAAAACTAATTTTGGCGTCCTTGTGCTACTCCTGAAAATCCAAAAGCAGTAAAAAAACTGATAAAAATAACACAGTAAAACTGGTACCCGAAAAATACAAGAAACAAAAAACAAACAATATAACACTGCCTGAGAATTTTCTAGTTAAAAAATTTAAGTCTTAAACGGACATTTTGATTTTAATATCATCTGAAGATTCTGAACCTAAAAAGGTTAAGTCTTGTTCAGAGTTTAAAGTGGTTTTCCAAATATTTTCCTTTGTAAATTCGGTGCTAATCAGATATACTCCCTGCAATCAATCCAGTACTGTTCAGTAGCTTTCCTGCAAATCAGTATGTTTTTGTTTTGTAACAAGTGAATAACAACTACTGAACATCTTGAACATAGACTGAGCATATCTTAATTGACTGTAATTAACTGAAGATTTCATAGAGAATTCGAAATAAACAGATTACAGCGAGTTTAGCGTTGGAGATGGTACAACAGACTATGGTTTGAAAGTCAATGGATATACTTTGACTGATGTAACATTGAATTCGTATGTGTTTATCATATATGAATGGAGATATGAGATCAACGTCAATGAGATAGCAACCCATGAGACATTATTCATGTTATTAATAAAATTGAGAATGGAAATGGGGAATGTGTCAAAGAGACAACAACCCGACCAAAAAGCAGAAACAGCCCAATTCCACCAATAGGTCTTCAACACAGAGAGAAAATCCCGCACCCAGAGGCAGGCTTCAGCTGGCCCCTAGACAAACATGTGTACTAGTTCAGTGAAAATGAACGTCACACTAAACTCCGAAACATATAAATGAACTAAAATTAAGACTAACAAAGGCCAGAGGCTCCTGACTTATGACAGGCGCAAAATAAAAGGCGGTGTTAAAAATGTTTTGTAAGATCTCAACCCTCCCCCTATACCTCTAGCATTAAAACTATATTCAAGTTCTTATCGTACTAAAAACCTTTTTTCCTTGATAACCATTGAAACAAACTGCAAGAATGTAAAACGTTTATTTTAATAAAGATGTTTTGCAAAGTTTTGTAATTCATTTGAGGTTGGTTTATCAATTAGATAGAAAAGGAATATAAACCTTTTGTTTGAATAGAATGTTAAACATGTTGTAAGTATTTAAACGATAAAGTGGGAATTTGTTAGTCTATAAGAACGTTTAAATCGAAAATTAAACTGATAAAAAATTAATGAAGTCGTAAATTTTTTTTAAACGACAATCCCATACAATGCGGACAAGCAAACGCATTTTCTTGCAGAGTATGGTTTTTTAAACTTACATGTCCATTTAGAGAGATAGACAATGTTTGGCTTTGTTGGATAACAAGTGGTTATGTGAAACAATTTAAAATACATCATCAATGTACAGTTTATTCAAATGCTAATAATGAAGATGACACAATTTCTAAAACTTGCGGAAACAATGATATTGCTTTCAATTCGAGACAACAGTAGTCAACCGATGTTCATATCGCATCCATTAAGAAGATACAAATACATTAAGAATATACAAATCCATTAAGAAGATACAAATCCATTAAGAAGATACAAATCCATTAAGAAGATACAAATCCATTAAGATACAAATCCATTAAGAAGATACAAATCCATTAAGAAGATACAAATAAAGGTAATGAATAAAAAATGAGGAAATTGCATTAATAGTGTGAACATATACGAGCGTAAAGTAACGTATCAATTGTGATATGTAAACGCCATACAATGAGGCAGAATATACGTTACTGCTGAAAAATAAGGAACGAAACCTAAAAACTGTTTTTTACGGTAACCTTTTCTTCAAGGCTTTAGTTTTAATTGTTTTTATTAATTTCTAAAATTAATCAAAGGAGAAAAAGTATGCTGTTATTATTATTACTGAGCTGACGAGGGATGTCGGAGAGCGAAAATATTTTGTATATTGTTGATGACGTCCCCGTATGAAATCTACTCTGAAGTACAGGCACCAATATTAATGTGCGAACAGTATGCATTCATATCTGCGTGTTCAGAATACTTGAGTTTGCTTTCAGTAGCAATAAGCATTCTTTAGTACGTTATTGTTTACTCCTGTTTTGCTTGTACGGTTTGTACAAAGTTAAGAGCTATTTTTCATTTGAAAGAAAACAAATTCAAATCTCCACATTTTCATGTACAAGTCTCAAATCGGGAACCCCATTAGTAATTGTCTTTTTACATATAACTGCCCTTAGTTATTCTGGAAATTAAGTGTAAATGACAGATGGTAGATTGTGCATAGTCTCTTAAATTTTATTCACAACATTACTGTTTGATACTCTGTCTAATGAGACCTGTTCAGATTTAATAGTTTTGTGTTAACGACCGTGTATAATTTGGATAACTATTAGTTTTTGTGTCGTCGGGGAACTGTCTCGTATTCGCCACTTTCATTCATTATCACATTCATGTCACATATAGATTTTTTTCGGGCAGAATTTACCAATGGACGTTTTACACATTCAAAACGTTTAGTTGTTATATTTGACATACTTGCCCTGAAGGACGGTTCTAGTTTTTTGTTAAGGTTAATGACTATTCTTTTGTTTCATAAGAACCAAAATGCATTTATGAAAATACTCGACACAAACGTACCGGTGATTTTGTCTCTTATCCTAGGTCTGTCTCCTACAAGTCAATGATGATTGTTTCTAGGTTCATTATGTTCATCCTTTTGTGTAAAATGTCTCTTATCCTAGGTCTGTTTCCTTCAAGTCAATGTTTGTTTCTAGGTTTATTATGCTCATCCTTTTGTGTAATATGTCTCTTATCCTAGGTTGGCCTCTATAAAGTCAACGACTGTTTCTAGTTTAGTTATGTTCATTCTTTCCAATAAAATGTATTTTGAGTTTGTATGTAAAATATGTTCTTAAATTATACTATATAAAGCAAATATTGTTTGTAGCTCAAAATTATATTTATTTTCTATGGATAGTTATACAGAAGAATTCCCCAACTTATTTCCTTTCTGTCAACAAAATGCACTGCAGGTTTACGCTAACTTTGCAACTAAACAATCATTCCATTCAAAAAATGAACCTGCATAGTTTCAGAATTCATAGTTTATCGTCGACATACATGTACACCTAGGATATTAATACTTTTTTCAGGGTAAAAACTACTTCAGACAAAGGTTCACAAACTGTCCAAGACAACCACCATACACTTTGTCCACTGATCAACAATTAGTTTTGTCAAAATGTTGAAAGAGTTCAAAAAATATGAATACTCCGGTATTTAAAAGTAAGTTTTGTATAATAGGAGCTTAACATGTTGGTGAAAACTTTTGATAATGATTTAATGAAGCTCAGCTGTTTAGCCGTGAGAAGATGACCTTTAATGGAAAAAAGTAACGGACCTGGCAGTTTTCGGTTAAATTTGAGAATGGCTTTAAATCGAGGAATATCAGATTAGAAATGACAGGGACTGTGATTGGTTGGTTTGTTGAATACAACAGATACTGCAAAACTACAAGGTATAAATGTTAATGTATCTTTCACTGGTAAATGAATTGTCATGTGAAACGGTCATTTTGATTTTAATGTCTTGACAGAATAATTAAAAAGTACTTCAATAACGGAAAATACTTTTGACAGTTTGAATGTTTTGTCCGTTGTTTGTTTGACATATAATCTGTTGAGCCCGAAATCAATAAATTATACGAATACAAAAACCCATCATATCTTAGTGAATGTAAGAAAATTCCTTTCATCGTGCTTAGGTAAGAGCTAAAGAAAATTTAAGTTGCTGTTTCAACTTCCAACAGATGTGAAAATTATTACTTTTATCTGGTCCAAATAGAGGGACATGAATATAAATCTGAAACGGTCATTTTGATCTTAACATCATCTGAGAGAAGTCTCAATCATAGATTATTCAATCATGTTCAGTCTTCAAGTCAATTCCCAGACTTATCCACATCAGTATACATTCATAACTGTTCAGACAATTCGCTTGCAATCAATATTCAGTTCTGTTCAGTAGGTTTCAGACAGTGCAGTCTGAACATTGTCTGCACAGATCTTAATTGATTGCAAACAAATGGTCTGAACAGTGCGGACTTTACCGCAGTGAATTCATCTGAAAATTGACCGAAATACTAAAAATGACTTAATAACGTTTTGTTCAGTCATTTAAAAGCTGTTCAGATCAAAATGACCTTTTCATATCATAAATTGTTTACTAGTGATAAGTGTCGGACATATATTTACTAAATCCAATATTCACTCATTTCCCAGTGGCAGTCAACATTTTCCGCCCTTTATCCCGTTAGACATATACCTTGCAGATCTTGCCTGTTGTATTGATTGTCAATTTGTTTTCGTTCTGAACATGTATTAAATATTGACAGAAAATCTAAAAATGTTTAAAACGTCCCTCCGCTAAAAACAAATGCATTATATCCATTATTTGCATGTCTGGTATGATTGTTAATGGGACAACTATCCACCAAATGAAGTGGATGAAAGCATTAATAGGCAACTGTACGGCCTTCAACAATGAGAAAAAAGCATACCATATAGTCGGGTATAAAAGTAGTTGTTTCTATGGTCTTATAAATATATGTGTTAGTTGAAAATATCCCATAAATGTAAACAATTTATCAAATGTCAGTTATATATATATTCAACAGCAGTTTGTGTGAATTCGAATGACGGTTGATGCCTGAATAGCACGAGACGCTTACCATGTCGACGCAACCGGCCTACCTACTTTTTTAGTTCATGCTAATCCCACATTATTTGTTTGTTATCTTGTTATGTCTTTTTTTTTTAATCGATTCATAAGATTTGAATATCGGTAAACTACTGTCGCCTTAATTTACTGATGTTCAATATATAAAGGTAAGAATGAGTAGACAATTTTTTCCGTGATACCACGTCAATTATCATTTCATTATCATGTATACTAATTGTGTACTGTAAATGTACAAGTGTTATACCTTTTCATTTGTACGGATTGTGAACTGTAAATGTACAAGTGTTATATATTATCGTTTATACTTATTGAGTACGGTAAATGTACAAGTGTTATGAAAAAAGTAAAATTACAAAAATACCGAACTCCAAAGAAAATCAAAAGCGCAAAGTCCCTTAATAAATGGCAAAATCAAAAGCTCAAACACATCAAACGGATGGAAAACAACTGTAATATTCTTCACTTGGTACAAGTATTTCCTTAGGTAGAAAATGGTGGATTAAACCTGATTTTATAGCTATTTAAACCTCTCACGTGTATGACAGTCGCATAAAATTCAATTATATTGACAACAATGTGTGAACAAAACAAACAGAAATTTCAGGTAAAAATGTCAAAAATTGGGGTACAGCAGTCAATATTGTGTTATAATCTTAAACACTATAAATACAAACAACTATGTCAAAAACGAAAAACAAAATGGCATATAGACAAAGCACATAAGCAAAACATTATCCTCAATAACTGTCTCAATGGGGGCATTTGGGTTGCTGCATAATTTTTGTTATCTTATATTTATTTTTAATTCTGTTGAATTTTAATTATGACTTCTATATATATCACAACTAATATATAATTTGGTTTATTTTGTTAGAAGTGTGAGATCTAGGTTTTATGTTTTTGTATATTGCAGGGCTAGTCTTTTTTCCTTCTTCCATGAAATAAATTTTGACAAGTAGAGTGTTGTTGGATCAAATCTGTATTGTAAAGTACACGTATAGTGGTGAACTCAATACGCAATTCAACGCATGGCAAACTTTTTTTAGAACGATATAAATTATTTGTTTCATCAGGGTACAATCCTTATCTTTTCCTGAAATTTCATGACAATATCATCGCCTTAGCACCTACTCAACTATGCATATATTTCAAATGACAGGTATATTGTGACTCGATACTATATTCAATACACGACGAATCATTCTTAATGCGATCTGATTTTGTCATATTGCATTAGAAATTATTCATTATCTGATATTAAGACAAAATGTCTTCCCAACTTATTGAAACTAAAATGCGATACGACGACAAACATATTCAAATAACTGTTACTTCATAATAGCACAAGAGACAGAAATTTTTGCGCGACAATGCGAGTTAAAAAGGAAGTCGACACCCTAAGGGTTAAATTAAATGGACTGGTGAAATAAGTTATATATTTTATCAATTCATCTGCATTTTCTAACACATGTTTATTGCAAAATGCAGCTAGATGTAGCTTTCAATTTACTTACAGATTTTTACAGGGATCGATACTGTTTCAAAGAAATTACTGTTAACGCAATAATGAACGTTGATTACGTCCTAATTAGGTAGACTAATCCAAATTCGAGGCGAAAAATCGGGACACATGTTTTCATGAACAAGTTCTTTTCTGAATTTACACCGTAACACATACCTTTTATGTATATTTTTGTAAATGCAAAACACAAGCCAACTTATTTCAGAATAATAAAAGAAAAATATAAGAACCTAGAAATACTACTAAACTTAGCTCGGCAAACTAAAGTTAACACGATAAAACATTTATCTTACCATTGAAAGGGGTGGTTTAAATTGCAATCCACTTATTTTATTAATTTTCTTTTCTTTTCTATTTCTATTTTTATAAATAAGATACAAAATAACCTATGTTAGTTTAAACGTCTTGTTCCACTAATAAAAGTTAAATTCTGTACAGCAAAATTTAAGAATCCTCGAACTAGTCGACGTTTGGTCGTCAACATTCCCACATTGTCAGTAACTAACCAAAAGTTTCTTTGTACTATGTAAAGTTACCCTAGGCATAATTAGATAAAATTTGATTAAATAAAGAAGAACTGGCCGATGGCGATCACTGCAATTGTCTACTTTGACGTTCGAATCTGTGAATAATTGTCTTATTTAGATTGATCCTCTCTGTTAAGACAAACTTTCATCAATGATTTAGAAAATTAATTGTAAAATATAAACAAAAACTGTAAAAGATACCCTCACCGCATCATAACTATAACATGAATAATAATATTCACTGTCAAAATCAATAATGACCAGTTTATTATGGTCCCTGATATTGTGTTCAAATTGAAAATATTTTTGTCAAGTGAAACATTTATAATAATCCACCAATTTAAGAAAATTAAGGGGCAAAATTCTTGTTCGGTAGATGTCAATTTGGTTAAAATCATACTTTTTTTATAGTTTTTGGTCCATCATATCATTATTTAATTGTAAAATATCCTGCATAGTAAGATTTCATTAATCATGAACCTTTTTATAGATAATATAATAGGGCATACTCTTAAACCTTAGCACTCAACCTGACATCTCATCCTCCAACCAAATTAGATTTTGCCAAGAATTACTATTATTATCACCCAGAAACCCAAATATAAACCATGATCATCACGAACGGTAAATGAAAATAATGTCAAACTGGAACTTTACCTGTATTTTACGTTCATGACATTGTATGCTATTACAAAAATTAATTGTTAGGAAATCATTTGATAGTTTCGAATAAATCAGGTCCTATGTTGTTTGATAACACAGAACTGTCGTAAACTGCGCCTCAAATTGCTGAATAATATTTAAAAATCAAAGAAAAGGTATTTGAGTATACGTCAAATCTCGAAACGATTAGTATTTTGGATTAATTTTGACGAGAAAAAGATAGATTCAAAACCATTTTAATTCCGAGACGTTTTCCATGAAAATCTATCTTCCTTTTCATTCAAGTGACCTATATAGAAATAACAAGATGACATCAAACGGAAATTTATTAAGAAGTTCATACCTTAAATAGATGTTTATGTTACCTCTGGTGTCATAAAAAACAACTAATGTATGTTTCAAGAACGTATGTATAAATTACCAATGCATGAATGTATTAGGTAAACAATGAATGTACGTAAAATGAATATTAATTACCACACATACCGTTATCAATACAAATTTTTCAAAACTGCACATGTTGCTAATGAAGTAAGCTATAATTAACATAATATGTCATTGGATAATGCATTACATTATGATTAATAATGGTTATATATTGTTTTTATTTGTGCAGGATTCTTTAAATACTTCGACTGATATCTGTGTTACTGGCTTTCGTAAGTTTTGTACAATGTATATGTTCACTATCACAACTTTAAATTGATAGAGGATGCATAAGGGATGCATTAATTAATACATGACAAAGGATGCATATCTACATTTTCTCCTATATACTGACTGGTCAGTATAATTTGTGATGTAGCTCTTTTTCGTCTTTTTAAACCTGTAAGATTGGAACTTTTGCATGAGGAAAAGAGGAAATTCCTTCCTGTTCAGTTTACAAATAAAGGAATTGATGCAATCAACATCAGCAACGTTCTACATCACAAGGAGGTTACATCTAAAATTCCACTTTATTTTCAAAAACAGTCTGTTCCTATTGTATCCTACATTTGAACCAAAACCATTGAACCTAAAATATTTAACTATAAGCAAGCATTACAGGACTTTAATTTAGAACAATACCTAAAAAACCTCTGACATGTGACTGTTCCCAATCGCCTTATATTTACAGCCCCTCTAGCCATGTTATTACCGGGGATCTAAACATAATTCAACATTAACATATCCGAAAGGTGATATCTCATGGTCCTAAGTTTAGGGAACCCCATAACATCAATCATGAACATAACTTCAAAATCTTTATGGATTCCATTGAGGACTACACCAGAGCATGGGCTAAAAGAGAAGAAGTTGAACTGGACACTTTGTCAGAATGGGTCAAAACAATCAGGTCTCTAAAAAACGTTGAATTCATAAGTTGAAAAACCGTGTGAATGATCGACCAAAATCCTTTTTCAGAGACAAAGAAGCTGTGAAATGTCTATCATCTCTTCACGGTAAGTATGTTGTTGTTCCTCCAGAAAAAGCTTCAAATAATATTGTCTTTGCATGTAAATTGTACTACTACGAGTATCTTGTAAAAGAATTAGGAATAAATGAGCACTCATGTAATCCCACATACAAACACATCATTTGACAAGGATAATATTTTGGCGAATCATAAGTCCTTCATGGCTTCATTGAACATTACATTGAACAGCAACATGTAGGACTTACCTTGTTTGTATTGAATACCTGAGCTTCACAAAAAATCGTACAAACAATAGTACATTGCTGGCTCATCTGCATGTTCGACAAGAATTGTCCATTACATTGACAACAATTCTGTCTGCAGTGAAAGAGGGTCTTCAGAATTACTGTGAAACTGTTTACTCGCGTAGTGGTATTAACCATACGTGGATTCTAAAAAACTGTAAAGACATTCTGGATAATTTTAAATATCGATCTTTCTCTAAAATTAGTTCTATCAAAACTTTTGATTTTTCAATCCTGTATACCACCATTATCCATGTGAAATAGAAAAATCGTGTAAAAGAAATAATTCACGATGCTTTTCAACATAAATATGGTAGTATACACTATACATTTATTACTTTGTGATACCATTCGGCATATTTTGTTAATAGTGAACAAAAAAGGTAAAACATGCTACACAGAAAACAAGTGATCAGTATGCTGGAGTTTTTGATTGACAACATATTTGTTGAATGTGGAGACTTTTTCAACAAATTGGCGGCATTCCTATGGGAACGATCTGTGCGCCTGTCCTTGTCGACCTCTTCTTTTTTTCATAAGAGTCGGAGTTCCTTCAGACATTTGTCAAAAACAAGAAGATCAAAGAAGCCAGGTCATTTAATTTCACATTCAGATATATTGATGATGTTATTTCCATTAACAATCCAAACTTTTTTGATTGGGTACGATTTATATATCCTCCAGAACTAGACATTAAAGAAACACCAGACACTAACCTCATTTTTAGACTTATACTTTGAATTTGACATAAGCGGTCATCTCAGTACCAGAATCTTTGACAAACGAGACGATTTTAATTTTGCAGTTGCTACTCAGATTTTGAAAAATATCACCAGTGTCTGAGCAGAAAGTTGATGAACCAGGGTTATGTCAAAGAACGTCTCATCATTTTTCGAAAAAAGTTCATGTTCATCGGAAGATACCAACACCGTGTTGATAAGTATTCCGTATTAATTTGACAAATAATAGACGATGGTCTTGAAGTATAGATTCTAGGTACTGACGTTGTTTATCATCTTAATTACGTGTTATAGTGTTCTTTTATTTGTCTTTGTAAATGGTTACTTTTACTCTTTAGTCTATTTTTAGTAATATCCATTTGACGTAGCTCGGTATTTATACATCCCGTCATTAAGTTTTTGTATTCTTGTCTTTAGTTTTTGCTTATGTGCTTTGTCTATATGTCTTTTTGTTTTTCTTTATTGACATAAAAAAAACAAAAAAACAAAAAAACAAAAAACAAAAAAAAAAACAAACAAATTATTAAAAGATTAATTACTATTATTGTTATTAAAACAAATCAAAGAAAAATATTTAAGTCAACTTCAATTCTTAAAACGATTCACATTTCGGAATGACTATTTTTTATAAGAAAAAGAAGGATTCATTATTCCTATACGTTTGCCTTGAAAACTTTTACATCAATGTGACCTATAAGAAGAACACATAATGACACCAAATGGAAATTTACTAAGAGGTTCAATAGATTTTTAATAAAAAACGCGATTGTATTATGTAATTGTTGGTGCCATAATAAACAACGTTAGTAGGTATAAAGAAAAACAATGAATGTATGTTTAAGGAAGAACGATGGATGTACGTATAAAGGAGATAATTAATCACACATATCAATACAAATTATTGTAAACTGCACATGTTCAGTGTATATAAAGTGTGAATCCAGCTACACATGTAGTTCATTTTTACTGTCGTTTTCGATTATGTCTATTGTAGAATAAAGGATGATGGGAAAAATTGCGTTTTTATTTTTTTACTTTTTGAAAATACAAAATAATTGATTTGAAAGTATGTTTTAACACAATTTCATTAGAATATAACTTTTTAATGTATAATAACAGGATTAAAGTCCAAAAAAGTGTAATTAAAGCAGCTGAAACCATAATATTAATTACTGAATGCGATTCATTTTAATTATAAATGCGATGTCATATCACTGTAAGTGCGATCATTTCTGATGTGGACTTTTTGGAGGTGCGATGAATTTTCATTGTTGTTGTATATGATAATTCGACATGCAACACCTGAAAGTAGTCTTTTAATGACTTTAATATTGGTGATATTTCCAATTTAAAATGCAAGCTAGTCGTAGATGCTTACTTGAATGTACACGGGTGTAACCAACGTATGGTTGATTCCGGACGTTGTGCGTTGTGTACCATTCGTCGATTTTATTTCTGCATGTTCATTGCGTGTTTTCTTCATAGTTCTGTACCGTTCGTTAGTAAAACACCGAGAACAAAATCAGCTGTTTCTATTGAAATATCTATCTTTTATTTTTTGTTAGCAAGCATTTGAAACTACTAAACCTATATGACATTTCTATTGAAGATTAAAACAACCTGAATGTTGTATTTATTTGACGTGAAACAGAACTTACTGGAGCTAGAGAAGCCCACTCATCGGGAGGTCTTATTGCAAACCACTTTCTGAGAAATCCAGTATTTTGATCTTGAGGTCAAAGTTCAAGCTCACATGAAGGTCAGGTTGATATGTGTCATATCGCCTTAAGGTGATACACGTTCATGCCATGCATCTTCAAATATGTTTGGTGAGTTTGCTCTTAGTGTGTCATGGATCCGTAAATATACTGGAGTAGAACATCTATGAATATAAAGCATTTTTAAAGCTTTGTACGCTTTGAAAATTTGTCACGCCGTTTCATAGATATTTCTACCATATTAATAGGCTTTTGCACAACGAATAGTACAAGAATGTACAACGAACGGTTGTAAAGAAAGCAAACAAACTATAAAGAGAATGAATCGTACAATGCCAAAATTTTGAGGTCAGTTTTTCAAGTAAATATCTGGAAATGAAATAAAACAACGGGTTTCTCATTCGCATTATGTATTTTAAACAACAATAAATCACAAAATACACGGTCGCATTAAGTGTAAGAGCCAACCAACTATACTCCATTTTTAGTTTAATCAAGTTTGAGTTACACAGAGTAATTGTTTTGACATGTTTACAAGTAATTCACATACCTGTCTATTTATAATAGTCATATGGTGTTTATGTAATATAAATAATATACAAAGCTGTCAGGAGCAGTAAACTTTGTTTTCATAAACATTGAATACTTAATTGAACAGTATGTCAATTAGTCTTTGGTGGGAAAAAAAGGACGGTCTATCTACCAACATCGCTTCGCGAAGCAGCGATTAACGTCCGGAAACAACTGTACGGCGGCTATACCCCATGGTAAAGAACAATTTAAACAAGAAACAATAAACTGTATTCAATATATCCTTGTATTCTTACAATTACGAATTTGCTTATTTGTAACAACGATTTTTTAAGAAATTCAAACATAAATTAAGTTGTCTCGATTGTTGCTCGAACTTTCTTTAATGTATAAGATGTATACACAATGGCATGAGAAATATATTATCCAGCCATCCAAACGTCAATGAAAGGTAATTGTTTGTGCGAGAAGGAAACGTTACTACTCACTGTATCGCGAAATGGAGATCGTTTTGTGAATGCTCTTTGTTATCTAAGATGCATCCATTAGTGCTATTTCCTAAAACTTATAGTTTAAGGGTTTGGTTTGCTTGCTTGCTTTGTTTGTATAAATGTTTGCTCAATCTTAATTACAATGCTTAAGCAAACATTTATACGAACAAAACAAGCAAGCTAACCACACCTTAAAACTACAAGTTTTAGGAAAATAGCTCTAATGATGTTTTATTAGTATGTAATGTAGATTTAGACCGAAACCGAAAACTTTGCTTTTCGGTGACCTGGATTGGCTTAACTGTCCAAGAAATATGTATTCAATGATGGCGTGTCATATATGTAAATTTTATCCTACATAAAGATCTGGATCTGGACAAATTATTAGAGAAAATAGAAATGGCTATATTAGCAATAAATGCTATTTTTACGGAATTTATTAATATATTACCTCAGACTTTCACTCACAAAGTATGCATATATAATCAATCCTTCTGACTTCATAATTTTTTTTAGAGAGTTAGCTGAATTAAGACTTAATTTATGATGAAATTAATTAATTTCCTTCTCTGAAAATGCATCCCATGAACAATAGAAATGAATCGCACCTACAGTGAAAATACAAATCTAGTATCATTATTCAACAGTCACCATGAATCGCATAACGAAAACAATATATAGTGGAATTTAATTCAATGTCAACAAGCTGAATAGCAAAACCTGTTTTAAATTTCAACATTAAGGATTATGTTAAAAGGTACATTTTACTGCAAATGAAACTTAACTGTTGCTTTTCAATCTCTTTCACGCTCTGTTCGTGAACTATTCTTAATATTTATCTATCTGTGTATCAATTTTACACCTAGATGGCTGTAGGCGCGATGAAAACCCGTCTGCATCTCATACATAAAGCATGAATTTATAAAAACAATACACATTAAGCATAAATTCTTATTTTATTCAAAAACCATGAATTTGTCGTTTGATTATTTATCATTCTATATTAGAAATTCATAACGGATACAGTAAAAATGGTATTTAAGGATTCGCAGATCATATACACTGATATTGCTAATGAGCTTACCTGTACATAATCAGTATAATTAACCTATTATGTCATTTAATAGTGTATATATTATAATAAATAATTAATGCATTTTATCTTTATTTATACAGGATGAATTTAAGACTTCAACTGATTTATATTTTCCTCGCTATAGTAAGTTATTATGAATTTAGATTTTCACATTCACAACTTATAATTGAGTTTATATGGGATGTACTTTTATAAAGATAAAGTAAAGTTTACTCAAGTTGGATATATATAAAAATATGTAGGAAATAATAGAGATAGACAATAGAATATACAGGTAAATGAAATTATTAGTTTAGAAGCTTTATAAACATTAAAAAAATAATTGTCAGTAAATAATAGAAATCAAGAAAAACTTGAAAGCTGAATTAAAAAAAGGTTTCTTCCAGATTGATTTTTGCGATTTTAAGTTGAAACACCTGTATGTTAATTTGTTTTGAAATGAATGTAGAAAGAAATATTCTTGGTTATCTGGAATATTTTTTTTTTAAACGAAGTCACTTTATTTAAATAATTAGAAATTCATGATTAAGGTTTGCATCATTAAAAGAAACGGAAGAGACCACTTTCGAGTTCGTTGCATTACCGTCAAAAACTTTGGTTTTAGTGAACATTATTCGTGCGTTTTAGGGCATCATCATTTCCATTACCATGTTTAGCGAGTGGTTGAAAAAAATCTGACGCTATATTGCACGAATAATTGGCAAATTAAGTTATTATAATTGATAATCATCACTGTTGTCATTTACGATTTAATACCTACGGAACAAACATTATTTCTAATTTATCCTACATAATGACGATCACTAAGACGCTTGATGAACTTTAATAGTCCAGGGATACAGGCGAACCCCTCTATCTGGTAAATGACGTCAAAAAGGCGCGCATAATTAACGAAATTTTTCGAAAGAGTTCTATTGATTCTTTACCATGTAGGTGAAGTAGCGGACACGTTATAGTATCTTTTAGGAATCGAATTTTTTACATTTTTAAAGATCAATTTCAATTATACGTTGAAAACATTGATGGGACAGAGAAAGCATAGCTTCTGTAACATATCACTAACGGTTAGCTATAAATGCTTATATCAACGTTACTCTTGTGGATAGTCTCACTGCCAATCCTCTCCTTAATTATCTTATTGTTTGAGGTAAGGATTACATATTAAAGAAAACAAATAAAAGACATTAAAATAAGATTATGCGATATGATTGCCAATGAGATAACTATGAAACAGTGTCCAATTGAGCAGATAATAACAATTAAAGGTCACCTACCGTCTTCAAAAATTAGTAGACATAAACCGTATACTTAGGTATACAAGGCCCCATCATAACAAAATGTAAACAAACCAAACGACAAAACACATCGGCCTAATTATTGACAACTCAATAAACTAAAACAAAATATGATACTTAATTACACGGCGTATATAAAATATATCGGCGTTAATAGATATAGGAAGACGTGGTATGAGTGTCAGTGAGACAACTCTCCAGTAATGTCACAATTTGTAAAAAGTAAACCATTATAGGTCAAAGTACGGCCTACAACACAGAGCCTTGGCTCACATCGAACAGCAAGTTATAAAGGGCCCCAAAATGGATAGCGTAAAACCATTCAGACAGGAAAACAAACGGTATAATCTATATCAAAAAAGAGATACGAGAAACACTTATGAACCACACCAACAAACAACCACCACTGAACAACAGGTTCCTGACTCAGGACAGGTGCAAACAAATTTAGCGGGTTTAAACGTTAATACTTGTGTGTAAGTGATCCTCCACTAAAATTAGACAGTGGTTTAATTGAACAACATACATGTATAAACAAACTGAAAAAAATCAGTTTGTAACGGCTTGACTCAACAGTTCGGACACAACAAACTTATATAAAGACAGACAAAAGACACAAAGTAATGAAAGCTAGATAAAAACCAGTCACAACCAATAAATAATAATAAAATTAGGTTTTTTCAGACTATAGTTTCAATCAATATACATCCAACAAATTCAGTGTAAAGACGTCATCAAAAGTCTAAGAAATGAACGACCTTGTGAAATTCAGTTTTATAATATTGATTACAGATCGTATGAAATACAACATACTAAGTAGATACACATGTAACCCATTTTTGAACTGTAAGCCATTTTGATCTGAACAGCTCTAAAAGGACACCAATAACTTTTTAAGTCATGTTCAGTCTGTTTGTTTATTTTCAGCTTTATCCTCTGTCACAGTGGTAAATTCAGAACTATTCAAACAATTCGTCGCACTTTATTTAAGATCAACTTATTCTGTGATAAGACTTTTTAGTATTCATTATAAATGTGTACTAAACAACCACGTACTAAGTTGCATGAAAGGGAACTGACCGATAGTGGATTGACAGCAAGAAAAATATCTGAATAGTGTAAACCAATTAATTTTCGCGACCGATTTATTTTCGCGACTTTCGCGAGTAGAAAAATAATGCAAATATAAATCGTCGCGAATATGTAAAACTTAGATTTATCCTTATTTATCTTCATGAAGTAAATTCCAGAATCGCAAAATGGGTTAGAAAGGGTTAAACGCGAAATAAAGTATTCGCGAAAATATGTTGGTTTACAGTAGTTCTTAATTAATAACAAGGAAATTTACTGAATATATCTGAACAACCAAATAAACTCTGAATAATTCTAGACGTTTTAAGTTTAAGAAAATTAAGACAATATTCAGATAAAAATGACCGTTTCAGACTAACATGCATGTCCTAGTGATACAATAACGTTAAGTATAAGTGGGAAAACGATAGTCTGACATGCTGTTAAGTTAGAAGTATAAGGGGTACATATACGGAATTTTACAAATAACTAAAAAATAGAAATTGACAAACATATGATCAATATTAATTATGATACGGCTATGAACCATTTATATGTATGCAATTCACATGATACTTATATTATTGCAGAAAATTAGTGTTATATCGAGTGTTAATATCTGCGACCTACCGAAGGTTGTTGGTTCATGTCATGCACGCATACAAAGGTATTATTATGACGTACAAACTGATCAGTGTAAAAGGTTCAAATATAGTGGCTGTTGGGGTAACAATAATAATTTCAAAACGAGACGAGATTGTGCTACTGCGTGCCATAAACGAGGTAAGTTGTATGTTATGATTATTTTTTATATTGGCCCTAAACGATAAAGCTGTGTTTGTTTGTAAATGTGCAGAAAACATCTAATAAGGCCTATCATATGCAAGTGCACATAAAACAGCTATACATGTACATGACCACAGATATAATCACGCAAGTTTGCTAACATCTTACTTAAGAAGGTAAAATCAATAAATTCTCAATTTATTTTCATTCACAGGGTCAGCATCTAAAGACAATTTTGATGTGGCGATGAATATTTTACATGCTTTTATATAAGTTCGAATCGATGGACGTTAATAATTAAGTGACATGAATTAATATATAGCTTAAAGACAAACCAGAGAGGAGTTTACTTCAAATCGAATTGTGCACATGGTATTGGTCAAGCAACCGTTCTGGTTCATTTCTGTGACAATTACTCAAAAAGTACTTAAATTACAAAATTTAGCCATATAAAAGAGGAGGATTGATACGAGTTATCATTTTGTCCTTAAAATCGCAAAAAAAGTAAAATACTTTAAAAATTATGTTGGTTCTGTCTGTAAATGAAAAGTGTGTCAGGACAGATACTTGTGAAGGCACTATGAGATAATAAGTGAAAGTGATAATTTATAGGTTTCGTGATTCCGCTTTATTATGGACGCTGAACCGTTAACATTTGAAACACATTGTTGTAAAAATACCCGCAAACTTGAGGAGCCACATGATCAAGAAAGACATACATAGACATTTTATTAACAAATTGAAACACAATGCAATTTTACAAAGTTTTTGTCAACAAAGTAATGAGTCAAGGCTTTACCAAATGGTATTGAATTCAAACTGACATCTTTAAGTAATACATTTTGTTGCGAAATATCTTTTGTGGATAAAGCCTTGGCATATATTTAAATAAAAATGACAATATTTGAAATGAAGGCCACTTTGACAGATTGTGCAGTTGACATAAATGCTAGAAGCTTGAAGACTGTACTCTATTTCGATATAAACCAATTACAATAACTGTATACTTATGCTTTTCATAGAACATATGCCGATGATAAACTGTTATATTCTTGTTTCCCTAAGTGAAATAAAAAGTAGAAAACCAGTAGAATTCTGTAGAGTATGTTGAACCCCGCCACATTCTGTATGAACATCTTCCAATTCAGAAGTTTTTATTTTGTCGTCGTTTGTGTTGAATATCATAGCTGTTTTTCATGTATTATTTTGTACATAAATCAAGCCGTTATTTTATTTTTTTCAATTGTCATTTCCGAGACTTTTTTAGCTTACTATGCGGAAAGGATTTTGTTCATTGTTGAAGGCCGTATGATGACCTATAGTTGCTTCCTTCTACGTCATTTGGTGGAAAGTTGACAATCATACAACATCTTTTTTTTTTTATTTATTATAAAATGAATCTTTAATATTCTTTTCACCACAACACATTTCGCTTGTAGAATCGTTTTCCATTATTTAATGCTAACATGTGTATGGTAAGATGTTCTGTACGACCATAGCTTATACCGACGATTCAATCTTGTGAACATTGTATGTTTTTGACAGAAATAAATACCGATAGAAGATAGTGAATATGACAGAAGTCGATGCTGATAGCATGATTCGCTTTGAGCTTTTATAATTGCACAGTCATGCCGATATCGAAATATTCTTTATGTTTATACAACAACAGTCGAAGATGACGAAACTTGATATATATTATTTTGCAGTAAACACATTTATATGATTATATTTTTTGACATGCACATTTTGTTTTTGCTCTAGACTCTTGCACATGTAATGATTAAAGAGATGATGTTTTGAATGCCAAGGCAGGAATTTGTAAAAATATATTAAAATAGTATCGATTATTGTATTTAGCTGATATGTCCAACCGTATTGAACTAAATCGATGTCTGATATTTCAGTGTGCACATTACCAAAGTTGATTGGAGAAGGTAAGCCATCTGTCCCTAGATGGTTTTACAATCCCACATCAATGCTGTGTGAAAAGTTTATGTATGGTGGAATACAGGGCAACGAGAATAATTTTAGAACCAAAAGACGATGTGAGCAACTTTGTAATGGCGTTAGTGAGTACAATATGCCTAGCTTTTGAAATTGTTGGTCATAAATATGGATTGAAAAAAATCAGAGTATAAGTTAACGAAACAGCAGAAGAAAATAAAAATAAACACATGAATAGCAAAATCTGGTCTTACAAGCAATTATATGAAATAGTTATACAAAATAAAGCAAGCACAATGACACTTTTCTTTTGAGGTATCAACCTTCTTAGTAATATTTAAAAGACAATTATCATTTTAAAAAGCTGTTGATGTAAACTGCAGATGTATCTTAATAGTTACTGAGATTTTTTTCCAAATTCGATTTTTATTGATTAGGTAAACGGATTTATACTAAATTCATGTGTATAAAGGAGATGATGGATATAGGTCAACAAGACTGCAAACCAACCACAAAATTACGGAACGAAACATAATACTACTGCTGTAATTACATTTTCCAGATATTCATTAGTTTACTCAAAATACAGTTTATCATACAGAGTGAGCCAACACATGGTATTTCGTGAATAGGTGTAAAATTATCTTATGTTTCCAAGGATAAATATTAAAAAGAGATCAGCAAGATACCAGAGGGATAATCAAACTCATAATAAAAATAAACAGACAACGTCATGGCTAGAAAAGAAAAAGAACCAATAGACAAACAATAGTACACAAAACACAACACTAAAGACTGAGCAACACGAACCCCACCAAAAACTGTAGTGATCTCAGGTGCTCCCGAAGGGTAAGCAGATCGTGCTCCACATGTTGTACACGTCGTGTTGCTCATGCTAGTACAAACCCGGTAATAAGTCTAATTCGGTAGGTCGCATTCGGGAAAAGGGTACATGATTATTAAGGGAAAACATATCAATTCATCAAATTATTCTGAGAAGGTTAGACTTGTACTCGCTCGAAAATATTCTTACTTGACATATTAGTTGAATCGAAAGCAATCACAAAGGTATATATTTTGAGAATAATTGTTCTTGTAAGTAAAAAAAATATGAAAGTAATTTCCTGGTTTTTTATCGCTGCTATTTGTACATATTGATTACAGTTACATTAACATTTGTTATTCTGAATATTTCTAGAGGAACATCCATGTACACCACATCCAGGATGTCCTCGGCCATTACCAGGTATTTGTCGGCGCTATATTTATGAAATCATCAATGGAGTGAAGTGTTTTGCTGGATGCAAAAATCCAAGTTGTAAAAAGGTGGGTAGAATTTGTAAATTTTACATGTAAGTGAAATTTATTGTACAATGGTGCAGAAATAAAATGTAGAACACAATTGCAGTATATGATAGAGGAATAAGAAATTGTTATTACCTTATATGATACACGTACAGATCCTTTTGAAGCACACTCAAGTATTGCGATCTAAAACAAACAGATGACAATCGTGGGAATGTATTTCCGAGATTAACAATTAAATAAATACAAAAACATGTACCGGTTGCTACTCTGTTGACATTGGAACAATCATATAGTATAGTAACAAAGCAAAACAACACTTAATCGACTTCATGGTTCAGCGCTCTACTTTCATAGTAACATTTTAACATATTAATTCCAGTTTTTTAGCCAACATTGTTGTTATCTGGATTTTTTTAGGGTTCCTTTTCTTATTTGTTTATAAACTGAGGGTGTTTTTTTAGGGTTCATGTCCATCTAGTCCCCCAGTCCTTCCATGTAAGTCAAAATGCGACCTAGAAAGTGATTACCAATGTCCGGGTGATCAACTATGTTGCCAGGAACGATGTTGTCGGGATCCAGTTTTAGGTAAGTAAAAAGTATTCATATATCTGTGATCTTTCACAAATCAAAGTTTTACTACCCTAAATGATAAATTAATCTACCCAAATCAACACATATTTTCTTAATTTTGTCTTTAAATCAGTTTTGCTAATTATACAAATACTTTTTACCTTTTATAGATGACTATGCGGTATTGATTTTACTCAATGTTGAAGGCCGTACGGTGACCTAAAATTGTTAACGTCTGTGTCATTTTGTCTCTTGTGGAGAGTTGTCTCATTGGCAATCATGCCACATCTTCTTATTTTTATATACTGTGTCTCACCGTTTAATAAAAATTAAAATGATCGAAGGACAACTATGATTTTGTGAATGTAGAAGCCCGGTGTAGAAACGTAAATTAGAAGATATGAATATTATTTTCCCCTATTTTTTTTTTTTTTTTTCTGGTCATTAATTAATGTTTCCTTTATTTAATTTCATTTTCTTATTACTTTTTTGGTCTTGTTAACGCAAAGGACATATTAACGTAACTTTTGTATGTTTTTACTGAAAATAAATACAAAATCTTCGGACTTCATCGCCCATATCTGTGGTTCCCTATCCCTACATCGTAGCTCTTCTCCTTTCAAATTCCCACCAAGGGTGACTGAGGAATAGAAATATGGTCACCATCGGCAGTAAAACCCATTCCAAACTGGGGCGTCCGTTTGGCTGTGCGGAATGTAAAAATTTGCAGCCACGTCCGGTCAGAATGGGGACGTTAAATCCGATGCCTCGTGTAAAGAGAGTGCCACGCGCTGTGCACGTTTAGAAACCTTGCTATAACTATTTGAAGGGTTCGTAGGCTGCCTGTTACAAGGTTGAATTTCTGTACCTATCCAAAATACCCTCATTTTTAGTGGCAGTCTAAATTTCCCCCGACCTACATCTCGGACTGCTTCTATTATAGGACCAACCTATTGTATTTTTTATTAATTTGTTCTCGTACTCAACATTCATGAAATATTTGCCACTGGACGTTAAACAACCGACAATCAATCAATCGTTTGCATTCGATTCGCTGGTTTTTAAACATTAGTTTGTCTCGTTAGCGTTATTTTTAACAATGCATTTATTTTATTTTCAGAACCGAAGACGGGTTATTGCCCAGAAGATCCAAAACCAAGGACTTGCTTTTTAAGAAACTCCGAATGTCATTCAGATAGTCAATGTAAAGGGAAACGGAAATGTTGCAGATTTTCATGTCAAAAATTTTGTGTTGATCCTAAAGATAAACGTGAAGTTGTTATAATTAATAATGTTGAAAATTAAAATAACAATCTTTAGAACTCGGAATATGTGTTCATTTTATATTAAAACGATCATGTATTTCTCTTTTTCTCTTGCCTTTCGATTTGTAATAATTAAACTAACTCACTTACGAGACGCATTTTCTTCTATCAGTAGCTACAATTACTATACATTTGCACAAAATTGGGCGGATATAGTATCCATCAATACTGACAGCAATAAACAACAACATCAAAATGCATATTAAATCGCATCTTTTTTTTTGCTATTTCAACTCCTGTTCTTAATATTGTCCCGTGTCATCCCTTTTGAAGTATATAGATAAATTCGGCATGCGATATCTGTAAAGGGTCACAAAAGGCATTAAGTAGACACTTGCGTACACTAACTTTCAGCCAAAGCGTTAAATATAATCCACAACTAAACAGTAGACACTTATTTAAAAAGTAAAATAACAAAAATACCGAACTCCCGAACTCAAAGGAAAATTCAAATCGGATAGACCCTTATCAATTGGCATAATCAAAAGTTAATAGCTAGCTAAACCTATCAATTTTTATGACAGTCGCATAAAATTCCATTATATTGAAAACAAAGTGTGAACAAAACAAACAAATATTATAGATAAACAAATATCAAAAAAAGATTACCTATAATCTTAATCACTATAAAAACAAACAAATATGTCAACAGAGAAAAAAAAATGGCATATAAACAAAGCACATTAGCAAAAATGAAAAACAAAATTCCAAAAAAATGACCACAGCAAAGCAATACATTTACAGGATGCATAAGTACCGAGCCACGCCAAAAGAATATTGGCAAAAAAAGACTGAACAGTAAAGGTTAATAATTTACAAAGACAAATTCAAGAACACTATAACATGAAATGAAGATGATAACAACGTCAGTACCTAGAAACTTTACATCAAGACCATCACCATCATGTTTTATTTTTGAAGTTGATACGGGATATTTATTAACAAGGTCTTGGTATCTTCTAATGAACTTTTTTAGAGAAAGGACGAGACGTTCTTTGACATAACCCTGGTTCATGAACTTTCTGCTCAGACATTTGTGACATTTTATAAAGTATGGATACTAGCTGTAAGCTCTTAAATACCGAATGAGTTCAGAAATGTATATCCCATATGCAGGTGAAGTTGGTATATTGCTACTACGGTTTGGAAAATGACCGCTTATGTCAAATTCGAGGTATAAGTTTGAACATGTGGCGAAGGAAGCCGTGTCCTTTGTTTCTTTAATTTCTAGTTCTGGAGGATATATTAATGGAACCTAATCACAAAAGTTTGGATTTTTAAGGGAAAGTACATCATCAATATACCTGAATGTAAAATTAAATGATTTGGGGTCTTTGATCTACTTGTTTTTGAAAAATAACTTAAAGAACTCCGACTCATATGAAAATAAGAAGATCGTAATGGATCTTTGAAAGACGACAATCTTTTCAATAATTTTAATGAAATTCCGTCAATATAAATCGTACTACACTCTGCCCTTAAGTTTTCAACAACTGTTCTGTTACTATTGTCTATAAAAAGACTGACTCCACTTTAAGAGGAGGAGCCGAACTGATTTGATCTAAGAACAAATTTTTTTAGAGTTTGGTTCAAATTTAAAAGTCAGTGTTCGGGAGTTTGTTTTTCATCTGTTATCAATTTCAATTTTGTTTGATATAATACAGAATAAGTATAATATATATATATATATATATTTCTAATCCTCTCCATTATTACCGCCCTTGATTGCTCTAAATGTCATCGTCCTGCAGGTAGTAGTCAATACACTATAAATGTTCTAAAAGCGGACCAGTTAAAGGTCAACCTTCGTCTGCTGCCCGTTATTTGCATGCTTTCTGATCTCGGTCAATATACTAAGGTCATCATGAGCATTTATTTTGTCAACAGGATATAACGCGTTTGCTTGTTGGCTACAGGCGCATGTTGTGTAAGACGTTTACATTTTGTAGCAACTCCATGGGCTTCTGTACTGCGAGCATGGTTATTTAGAAGATGGCTTAGCAGCCAAACAATTCAAGTTTACAATTGCATAACCGCACTTTAAAACATGTAAGCTGTACATTTAAAGAAGTTGTCCACACCAATACCACAAACACTGCAGGAGTTTCAGTATCGCAGAAAACATATTTGTACAGAAATTTAGTGTTTAGAACATGAATCAGATATGTTATGACTGCTTCAAAGTATATTTCATCGAACTGATGTTCAACATTCAAAACATATACAAGACACAATAACTGAATAACAAATACTTGAAGTATTACATGGCCAACATTCAAGTATTTAAACAATCTATAGTTCGTATATGAATGACATTTAAAATGCCTATTCCGTAATGTTATAAATCTTTAAAAAAAATGCATTTGATGTTTTTTTGCTATTATAACATGTTTAAAACTTTGCACTGTTACGTTGTTATCAAAGTGGAATTACAATGATAACAAAATGTATAGATGAATACACTTACGACAATACCAATGAGGAAATCTTGGATTATCATAGGTCTGTTCTATATTCATTTAGAATATCAACCAAATAACTAGACCTTCCTTTGCTGTATTTGATACCTGAACTGCACAAGAGTCCTTATAAACAATGTTATATTGATTGGTCCACAAAGGGCTCCACGAAATCTCTTTTAAATAAAAAAAAACTTCAATCGTATCAGCAATCAAAGCCGAGCTTCAAAGTTAAACCACCTATTCTAGAGGTTCCGTGAATCCGATGTGGATATTAAAAAATTCCAAAGATCTTTAAAATAACAAATAATCTAAGACACTTTAATCTTGCAATAATATAAAACATTGGACCTTTCTATACTTTACACACAAGTATGTCCCATTCTAAACTACAATACGAATTGAAAGAGTTTGTCCTGCTTTGTTTCAGAAAAAAAAAATTACCGACGTAGATAAAAATGTTTTGTCCTAGGGTAAAATAAACTTAACTTTGTAAAAAAACCAGTCTGATTGAAACAGACATTCTCTGAAAATGACATTATCAAGATGATTAATTTCTTGATTGTCAGCATATTTGTTACGTTTGGAGGACATGTTTTTCAATAGAAAATCGGCTGTCCAATGAAAACCAATCGTACTCCTCCTTTTCCCAACTTATTTCTGTATTCATATGAAACTTACTTCATACAGGAACTTCATAGGACGAAAAAAGAAGTTATAAGTATCCTTCACTTAACTGTTGTCAGTTTATTTTCGACTTATGAGTTTGATAATCCCTGTGGTATCTCTCGCATCTCATATTACCCCAATAATTAAAGGTAACATGCATTTTAAACTTTTTGTGATGGTAACGGTGGATATCTTAAAACTATTAAACATATTTTCACGTCCACTTTTGATAGGTAACGTTTGCTAAACGTTTCAGATTGATTTTATAACACAAGGAGTTGATAGGACAAACATATTAAATAACACACACTAGTAAACCAATTTTGATCTGAAACGGTCATAATGATCTGTACAGCTCTAAACAAAACTTTAGAAGAAGTCATGACGTCATTTTCAGTTTTTCCGTCAATTTTAAGACTTATCCACGGCGGTAAATTCAGTACTGTTCAGAACAATCGCTTGCAGTCAACTAAGATCTGTTAAGGTTATGTTCAGTCTGTTAAGTATCTTTTATTTACACGTACACATCAATCTTGTATTGAATTGTCTGAAATTCTACTGAACAATACGGAATTGACTGCAAGCGAACTGTCTGAGCCGTGTTGGATTTACCGCAGTGGATTAGTCTGAAATTTCACCGAAAAGCTGAACACAACTGAACAATATTTTGTTCAGACTTTTCGATCCTGTTAAAACCACAATGACCATTTCAGATTTAAATTGGTTTACTAGTGATAGAAACGCATAGGTACCAATATAAAATTGAGAATGGAAATGGGGAATATGTCAAAGAGACAACAACCCGACCAAAGAGCAGACAACAGCCGAAATACCCATTATCGTAATTGCCTTGATTTTTTTATCCATTTCCAAAACGTCTCTAAGGTTAATAACTTACCTGAATCAAATAACCATTAAATAACTGTTCGAAATATCTTGTTTTTTTATAATTATACATGTTGAACCATGTATCAGCAAGGAATTTATGTATTTGTGAAACAAATTTGTAAAAGGTTTGACTTATATATGATATTGTATCCCAGCTTTAAAAGCTTTTGGTGGATGCATAGTTACTTAACTTGCAAATTGAATTGTCATTACAAACACTTCAAATATCGAACTAACTAGATAAATTAGATTCAAAAGAAAAGATGCTAAAGATAACAAAGAGATTATTGCGCTCATAAGTCGAAAACGATCTGACAATGCCGTAACAAAAAAAAAGCGGAAAAAGACCAAACGACAAACAACAGTATACAAACACAACATAGGAAACATAGAAAACAAAAGACTAAGGAACACAAACCAACACAAACCAACCAAAAAGACTGGAGGTGATCTTAGGTGCTCCCGAAGGGTAAGCAAATCAAGATCATCACCATCAAGAAATGAAAAGGTCATGCATTTTGGTAAAAGGGTACCATGAGAGATTCGAATATTAAACGCATGTTTAATCGCAATCGCATGATCTGATAACAATAAAATAAACTGTTCAACTTTAAATAGTTACGATTCCTCTTTTAGAATCGAGTATGTAAACAGGATTGCAATAAACCATAAATATATGTGACTGTTCTATTCTTTTTTCAATATAGACTATTAAGAACCCGAACTAGCTCCAACTGATGTGGCATATGAAAGCTCTGCGGTTTGGATGACATGTGAAAGCTTTGCAGTTTGGATGACATGTGAAAGCTTTGCAGTTTGGATAACATGTGAAAGCTTTGCAAGTTGGGTAACATGTGAAAGATTTGCACTTTGTGTGACATTTGAAAGCTTTGCAGTTTGGTAAAATTATCAAACAACCGACAGGAGTGCCAGACTAAAACACTACACGTTATTGAGTAATATTTGCCTGACTGACAAGCTTTATCAGAGACGTAACAAATGATAATGAGATCCCCTATCTTCTGTTTGTATGTTTAGATAAGGTATCACACTATAATTGCTTTTTAATATCTTTATTTCTGATTTTCCAATAGATGAATTGATAGTCGAGAAGAAATCCTGATGAAAACTGAAACATATAAAATAGAAAAGAGGATTTTATTTTGGTTTTTTAATTACTTATAAACCATACAACAGTCGAAGAAATTTGTTTGCAATTCTTACATGAAAAAATTAATACTATCATTCGTAAAAAGATTGATATTCTTTTCTAAATTAATCATCAAAACAATATGGATTTATAAACCACTTTTAATCCTAGACATTGTCCTTTAATATTTTGATTCCTTTGCACTATTGGGACATATAACATGAACACCGAATGACATCAAACGGAAGTTTACTAAGTGACTTTTTCATATCTGCATTTATTTAGATGATATTTAAAACTACAGATGTTGCTAATCCGCTTATTTGTACCTTATCTGTATAATTTGCAGCTTTTGTTATTAAATAGTGCATATTGTGTTCTGTTTTTTTTCTTTTTTTTCTGGATAGGTGTTGATTTTATTTATTCAGGATGCAGTCAAGTCTACAACTTATTTTCATGTTTCTCGCTTTGATAAGTTTGTTGATTATCACCATTGACAATGGTATACTGACTTTGATATGTAATTGGCTATATCATGCTATGATATTATTTCTTCAACTTTTAAAATTCATTTGCTAAATCGATTTGGCATCGCTTATGGATATTCTTAATATTCGGATATAAATTTTGATCTACAGTGCGTTCTATTATCATGCTGAAAAGTTTCAACAACATGGCATCACAGCAACACATACAGTACACTAACTACTGCGATTAATGCATCATAAATACAACAAAACGCATTTGCCATGAATCGGTTCTTCATCTAACATTTATCGTATAACAAATGCTTTCATTGAGTCCAACAAAAGTTCAACGACTGTTCTCACCATGGTAGAATGTTATCGCCACAAATACCTTATCTATTTCCCTACATAATAAATCATGTCTTATGTTTATCATGAAACCTCTTATTAGTTAATCCACATCATTTATAAATTATACATGCAACATTGTTACAAGTGTGAGATACATTCAAAAGTACATCCAAACGCGTTTTAATTTTTATATTTGGATATAGCTTTTGGTCTACAGTGGGCAATTTTTTGTATTTGACTACCAAAAAACCCGATTATAACATGAATAAGTACGTTAAACATACATCAATAAACCTCTGGATCTCATTAAGCAGCACTTCCTCATATCAATACCTGTTTATTCGAAGACATCTTAATAATCAAATAACGCAAGTTCTTTTTTTTTTTAAACAAAACAAAAATAAAGCAATTTCAGTACACAGAACATATCCATTTGACACAACAGCTGACAATAACTGTCAGTCTGTTGATGAAATGTTTTTATTTCTTCATACTGCAAAAATGTATGTCTAACTTTTAGAATCGTAGATACAAATTGTGTGCATTTACGCATCTCAATTGCAACGTTACGCTTGTGTATGTTCACTTTATACCGACTTCGTTACCAGAGGGAGCTTCTCACGCAAACACTGCCAAAACAGAGTTTACAGGAAGATCGCCTGACCTCCATACTGAAAAAGTTAAACCCTTACCATCCAGAATTGGTTGCTTTTGCGATGATTTGGTGTCTCACTAGCAATATGTTTTCTCAGTCTTAGATAGTTAGATACCGGAATAATAGAATAATCTGTAATTTTATTCATTGTGACATTTTGACTGAGTTTTGATTGGCTTTAAGTATGATGCATGCATCGCAGGAGTCTTTTACCCTGTCGATTTTATCAGTTTTTGTTTATACCTGATTTATAAGATACGTTATCAATTTATGAATATTTATAATACTCTGGTTTTTTAATTGTACATGATGTAAATATATGACTCTGAAATTTACGGTATTCTTCGATACTGACATGATTTATAACAAACTACCTGAAATTGCTCGTTTATGAATTTTGAAATTAAACAGAAACTAAGGTTTCAACTCCCTCAGGCAAAGTTAGCTTGAGATGAATTTCGCTGTTTTTGTAAGGTACTTTTTTGTTTATAGTTCTTCAACGTTTTGTGCTCATATACATTCTTGGCTTTCAAATATTTGGCTTTGAGCTTTCCTGATAAAGGTAGATCCAGTGAAGCTCTTTGGACGCATGAAAATTATAGCGTGTTGTTTTCATTTTTATTTTCAAACCAATAAAATAAAGAGAAATTAACAACCTAAACACAGTATTGCTTAACACTAGAACAATTTCATTTGACATAATTCTTAATATCATTGCAGAAAATTGGTGTTATATCGAGTGATAATGTTTGCGACCTGCCGAAAGTTGTTGGTCCATGTCATGCATCGATAAAAAGATTTCATTATGATGTACAAACGGGGCGGTGCAAAAGGTTCTTCTATGGTGGCTGTGAGGGCAACTATAATAATTTCGAAACGAGACAAGGTTGTGTTACTGCATGCAAAACACGAGGTATTTGTATATTTTATGGTCTCTCAACTATACAGTGTTTATGTTTGTAATTATGCGGTAATCATATAATAAGTCATGCTTTGTCCACGCAAAATTGTACAGTTAAGCAAATAAAATCGAACACAATTACAGACATCTAATTTGATGATATATAAACATGGTTATAAACCGAAAGTTGATGAAACCTTAACATATTGGAATTTTAAAGTGTCCAAATACTAATTACAAATTTAATAGTTTTTTTAACATTATCGCAATCGAATGACAAGATTTGTGTATCCTTTTGATAGTAACAAATACCGATAATTAGATGTGTAGATCCCCTTTCCTACGAGAAATTATAAAGCAGCCAAATAACAAATCGGACGAAGACGTAAAGGGGCATTTACTGTCAAATTCATTTTCCAAAGTTTACTCAAATTCTCAGATTTGATTTATGATATATCAAAGCGTATACCCAAATAACAAAATAAAAAGTCTTAAATAAACAATTATCAATGCATGGACTCGATAGTATGTATCATCATTCTTGTGTATTTTAGTCTATACACCATCTTTTTAACCAACAAGATGACCTGCGAAGAGTGACGACTGTCATATAACCCGATATAAACATAAATTTAAACATAAATACATGTAGGTAGCAAACACTTTTGTGTATGATTTTAAAAATTATAATCATCGTTTTACCTTATACATTTTGTTATAAGAATGGGTTTTTTATGTGGATCGAATCAGTCAACAAAATGGTTCAGCCTTGTTTAAATTTCTTGGTGACATTCTGTTGTTTTTTTAATAGCTTAACATGCATAGTACATTCGTAAATTATATTCAGCTGAGGAGTTAAATTGAGGGTCACATGAATACGTCATGAATGAGATTGACTTGAAGTGAACTTGCAATTCAATATAACATCAGCAATGTTTTTGATCTGATTTTGATAAATTTGGACCAAACCTGCTCCTTATAACGAATTTTTTTTTTCAGAATTATGCTTTTATTAATACTTGAAACTTGAAAGCACTAGTAACCTGAATTTAGCTTGAACGGACAAAAACGTAGTAACGCTATTTAAATGAGATTAATCGTCATTTGATAAAGATTGACAAAATTAAAATCATTTTAATTTATTTCAATGCATATCAAATCATTTTAATGCCAGTCAAATAGATTCCTTGCAGTCGTTCAATTTAATTTAAGATGGTGGTAAGTTGCGTCAAACCAATAGGCCACGCCCCGTTAAACTATTTCAAACTGGTATTAATTCGTTTTAAACAGTGTTGAGACCCGAGCTTTGTACAGGTAAATCACTCAAGCAAAACAACATCGATGTATCTATCGTTTATTTGTTTCAAACTTTATCGACTTTAGTTAAATGCGTGTATTCTTAGAAAAGTCACATACTTCACAATTTAAACAAATGAATGAACAGTACAAGTGACATATATAAGGAATTTAAATAAAAACATTGAAATATTGATGCACGGTTTAAAATGCAAAACTTGTGAATCTGTTAAAATAAAACAGATGTTTAACATATCTTTAATTTGCCCAAATGCAGTAGATCTTTATCTCACATATTCGTTTCAAAAATTGCTAAGTGCTATGAAAACTCGTTGCATGTAAGTTACGTATGGTCCATTGCAATGACTTACGAAACTTTATGTATTCCTGTATATTTCCGTTTCTCTTTTCTGTTTTACTATATTGTACTCGTAAATTAAATATAGACACGGAAATAAAAGTAACTTCACAGAAATTATTTATTGTGTACATAATTTAAATCGGTGTATCTTATATTTTCGGTAAACAACAAATATTCCCTAGCTGTATATTGATATATGGAATAGCTTGTAATAAAAACAATGTTGTGTTAAATAATAAAATTAATGAAGATAATGCTGACATTTGTTGATTTTAATAAACAGTTAAGTCTTGCTCAAAATTGTAAATGAAGTAACAGCTCAATGAACTTTTAAAACTGTGTCAAATTGTAATACCGGTCACTGGCCCGAAACGGGCGTTAATTGTGGAAAAGCAGCAAAATACAAACGAAAATTGTGAATTGTGGTTACAATTCTGTAAAGGGATTATTGTGCTGTCATGCACCGTGACGTACAAAAGTCTTGCAATAAATGAACATGTATTCTGTTTATATGAGATAAATTTTAGTCTGCGATAACGATGGGTAGGTTGATTTAAGTTTAACGACCTTGACTGGCTATTAGTCGGCATTCTCTTACGTCTTTTAATGCATTTCAAAAACTTATATTAACGTTTGGGGCATGTAATATAAGTCTACCTATCAAATTAAAATGAACATAAACTTTGTTAAAAAAAACAAGACTAGAAAAGAAACAATTATGCATTGTTGCTCTGATATAATTTTATTAACTATATTTTAGCGGTAATTTCTAAGTTAAAACTAATTGTTGTATAAATAAAATATTTCATCTAGGTGCTCTCGTTGAAGTTCGCGTTCCAAATTAAAATGAATTTCATTGGTCGGAACGTTTGCAAACTTTCAATCCAGGTGTTCTCATCGAAGTCCGCGTTCATGTTTCAATTCAATACACAATATAAGTCCAGTACGGTAAAAAAAAATCAAATTTAGACTCTACGATGTCCAATTAAACAAACAGAATTTAGAAAATGAACACGTTTACGATTCTTCCAACACATCAAAAGTATCTATCTTTTCGCCGATGAAAATTATTACTATTTATATTAGAACAAGGATTTGTATACTATGCAATTTATTGAAACAGTTACATTAATATATCTTTTCGCACCCTTTGATTTAAGGTAATTAAATCCAAATAACTAAATAAAATTAATTGTATATTTAATTAGATAAACTAAAAGAATTGCTTCGATATTTCTATAATCAATCAAAAATTGCAGGACTAAATGGAATATACAACATAAATAAATAAAAAACACAGACAACTAAAACATTTTTAACACCATAATGCGGATACATGGAATTTATAAAGTATCGTTTTGTGAGGAGATCAAAACGTTGTGAATGATTTTTATATGTGCAATACTTCCGGCCTTCTGACTTTAGTGCAAATCTGCAGTTGTATCGTGTATTTGATAGGCAAATTATCACAAAACTAAAAGGATAAGATGGATGAATTAATAGTTGATCGTTTAACGTCCAGTGGCATATATTATAGATTCATCAATAGGGGAGAACAATAGTTATGATAAAATTATGAACATTGGCATTCATACCACATCTTCTTTTTATAAGGATGTTCATGTGCAGATTTTCGTTTTTACTGTTAACGACATTACCCAAGGAGTCAAAGCCGAAATTAAACTTGTGTGAATTTCTGAAACATGCATTTTATCATTTAACCAATGCAAAGCAAAACAAATAATACAGTTTTGAGCTATGAAACAAAGGCAATCCTTTATACTAGTCAAAAGTTGCTGGAGCTTGATTTATGTTGCATACGACTTTAATGAATAATTATCGTTTGTATTTTTGAAATAACTATTATATCCGATAAAAATAGAAAATAAATCTATCGGATAAAACTACCGATTTTTCTATGAGACAAAATTCATCCTTATTGAGTCAAATTTCTAATTGGATTCATAAAGGACAAAAATATCCTCAGTAACGGAACAAAAAATACACCATGGTCAAAATAAAATCCGTCATTCTTTTAGAATAGTCCTAGAAGGTTAACAGGTTAACATATAATGTAGCGACTCTGTGGGATTGCAACGTCAAAGACGTTATATCTGCCACTGTACAAAATATGAAAAAAATGAACTTTCTTAAAACTGCCGAATAAATGTTTTGGAGGCAGACAAGTCAAATAAAGTAGATATCTATGAAGTAAAGATTGCATTTTGTTTCACACTATAATATATGTGCACGAAAAAAAAAATCACCTTCATTTACGATATTTACGATTACGAAAGCGTGTTGATCGCGACGTTCGGGAAAGACGGCCGTTTTTTAGCAGCACTAGTTAGCATATTTCGTCTGTTCTCGCTTCAAACCAAGCCATCATAAATACACCAGAGATTATACTAAAATGAAAGTCTTTTAGCTCATTGAGATTTTTAGGTAGGTGTAAAGCTTCAATTCGACCATTAACTACCGTAAATGTTCGATTTTTCAGAATTACGAAACATATGTTATAATCCCGGACCTTCCGAAGCTTATACTTCGTTCATTCGATTGTATGAAAGTTTTTTTAGAAACCGGTCTTTTACTGCCAAAAAATTTAAAAGATAAAAGCGATTTCTGTTTGAAGTAACGAATGTCATTCTAAAAAAAAAACGTTTTACGTCGTCCTGATGCAAACGTAAAAGTTGAAATAAAAATGACACTCTGAGATTACACTAAAGACATTTCGCTAGCACACATAGGACTAGATTTATAAATCGTTCATTTGCAAGCACAAAAAAAATAATTATGCAAAACATATGATAAAACTGCCCAATTTAAAATTGAGAAAATCCGACTGGAAACCAAAGTACTGATAAGGTACGCCATTTACTTAAAACAATCTCCATCCAACTTCAGAGTATGACGTAAATCGATTTGTTTACGCTATATATATATATATATATATATATATAGCTAAGCAACCAACAAACAAAATAAATCTTGCCTCCCGATCAAGACTATTTATAGACACGGAATAAAAAATAAGGAAATAATAGCATGTTAAATCGGTTACAAACACATTTATGCAAACATGTAACAGCTGTTTCTTTACTGAACTGGTCAGTGGTAATACAAAACCAGGGTTTCAAAAGATGAAGAAAAGAAAAGACATTTAAAATTTATAAAAAGCAAATCAGAAATAGTGTTTAACTGAAATTGAAAAAAAAAAGAAATTATAAAAATATAGTCTATAATATGTAAATATTTATTTCAGAAAGCTAACAATAAAATGAAAGAAAAATATGTGATGCTTAAGAACATTGGCCGGGGACGTAACAGCCTCATGTTGAAAATTTAAAAAAGTTGAAACAAAAGCTTGTCTTCATATCAAATTGTTTTCACGGCGAATGTCTTGCAAGAAGCAAACTCCATTACTCCGGTGTCGCCCCTCCATGTTTTGCGTGATCCATGCATATTTCTGATTTACTTTTAGTTTTCAATATTGACCGTCTTTTGTTTGTACTTCTGTGTCTTATCTGTACCCGGATTTGTCTTTTGTTCATTTATTGTCGTACTTTATGGCTATAGTCAAAGTGTTAATTGTCATTTGTAAATGTCTGGTTTCGCAATGAAGCATGTCCATCGATATCCAGACATTGTGCGAAAAATATTTTAAGAAGATATGATGCTATACTGAATACAGAAAAAAAAATTATAGTCGTTTCTTCATGAAGAATTGAACTCTAACATTAAAGAATACCAAACTGGCTCTCTTTTTGTGTATTCCCATCTGGTGTCTTACATTGAAGGGTTTAACTTGTATTAAGTAGTGTCAAGACAGACGCTTTTATAGAAAATGAAGGAATATGGAGTAAACGTACACGGAACCTAATCGCACACAAAGTCAATGCTTAACAAAATACAAATTATCAATGGTCAGCGTTTTATTCCTGATCATCTTTATAGTCGCTAGAGGGTTTTCAACAATGAAAGAATCACTTGTTTACCAGAACAACAAAAGACACTAGCAAGAAAAGATCTGAGAGTACTTTAAGTTACTGACAGCTAGTTCACACTCATACGTTTGAAGTCTTCCTGTCCGTCATCCCGCAATCGTTTATTTTGAAGACCATAAGTGAATGAATAATTTGATTTTCTGTCTCAGTACCTGCGCATATATGAAATACTTGCCACTGAACATTGAACCAAGTAAAATCAATACCACACATCGTTTCATATATAAAATCAATCTACAGATGATTAAACATTTCTTAGTTGGTTAGACTCCCTTGTGTGATAGTTGGCAGACAGACAGATTTATTCAAATACAAAATGTTCATGCATTGAAATATTTCAATTGAAATAAAAAAACATAACATCCTCTTATTCAACGTGTTTATTTCACTTGGAGGTAAAAAATCTGAGGCATTTTAGAGTCTGAATATTTCACAAACAAATTTAAAAGATGTATTGTATTGTTGGTGACAGTTTTAAAACTGTATCCGCGGCAAAATATTATAAAATGATATTCAAAATTTTGCATTGAAAGACATATCCTTAAAATAACTTTAATTGATATGTATCTGAAAAACCAAAAGTAGCTTTGCTTTCGGATTTAAGCGTGGCGTCCAGTTAAAAAATTAGTATACATTATATGTCTTTTCCTGATATTTGTTCGGATTGTTGTCTCTTCGGCAATTTCCGTTTTCATTTTATTCCGTTTTGGTAAAGTATGCTATTCTTCTTAATTGTTGTGTGCATACCTGTAACAATTTACCCGAATAGCTGCTGTGGCACATAATAAGGTTAACAAATTTTAAGAAATGTAATAATGTTTTGGTTAGAACTTCAAAGTATACCTTAGAAGATATCTTACTTTTTATTTTGTTAATGATGAAGACACTTTGAAATAGTCCGGAAGATATTCAGGAAGTTTTAAAAGCTCTACCGTTTTCAGAAGAAGATACCAATATAATATTATCTTAATATGACCATATTAAATGAATGGTAATTCATAACATATAATGAGATTGCTCATATTTTAGTCCATATTTTGAAATGAATGTATAAGTGACTGTACGGGATGTATGAATACGCAGCCATGTCTGGTTACAATAGGGACGAGTCAAGGGCCTCAGGAAGAAAGAGTTTCACGCTTACTGCACGTCAAGAACTTTGCAACAACTCTTGTTAATTTGTGAACATGTGTGGACTGCATGCTGATGCAAGGAGAAAAATTTTGTCCTTATTTCTTATACACACATTTTCAGCTGGTGGCTGTCGAAATTCCTCTACTTTTCCCGATCAATCCCTATTACAGGACCTACCTTTTGAATCTATTGATACCTTGTTCTCATCATGAATGTATTTGAAGTATTTGCCAATGTACATGAAACAAAATGCAATATATCTTCATCTTGACTCAAGAGTGAAAGTATTTGTATAATGGAACATGACAGCAACGTTACAACAAAATAAATTGAAATAAAATTACAAAAACAAATTCAGGCAATCGACATATTTAACATGCACATAATTTGGTTATCATATTTACTGCAAATTTTAACTTAAAGGCGCCGAAAAGAAAGACACACAGCTTTGCTTCAAGTTATGATTTTATTCTTAATCTATTATTACTACCTGAAATCTTGGAGTCATCATGGTTTAGTTTATTAGTATTTAGTATTAGTTTAGTTTAAATGAAAATAAAGAACAGAGAATAAAAACACTGTTGAAGAGAAAATACATATTCGTGTTAAATTCGCCTCAGTTTGTTAATTCATGTTTTACATCTAACATCTTAATCCGTAATCCACATTTACCTGACAACCTTGTTTATTGGGCAGCTCCTGTTTATTGTATTTTCCCAATGGAATACCCTCACTCAGGAAACTGAGACAAATATGTTATTTGTAATGGTATTTATCAAAACTTAATGATTGAAAATATCTTAGTAGAATATGAATATGCCAAATAAGCGAATAATTATAATCTAACATATTTCAACATTGGAGAAATTACTGATAAGTTGTCCAAAAATATGTACATGTATATTGCAATAGGTGCTATATAGTATGTCAATGGTATTGAATGCCCGCTAAGTATAAAACATTTTCAGCTTAAAAATTTAATTCTGACACTGTTGGTTTTAATTTTCTAACTCATGTATAAATTAAAGTAAAGTTTATAGTTTCTGAATATTTTTAGATTCAATATTTTATTAAAGTCTCACCACATACAAACATAAAATGAGATTCACAGAAATAAACAAAACATTAAAACATTTGCATTGTATGCATCAATCTTCAAAAGATTAATGAGAGACTTTTAGGACACAATAAATAAATATAAACAAATTTTACTCATTTACATTTAAAATTTACAGTGTCCGTATACTAAATGAAAATAAAACATCTTTTCTTTAAGAACTAGAGAAATAAAATGCCGTTTCTTTTCAATAAAATATTGTTGATGTTTTGGCAACTATTGCAGCAACATTGTCGTTATTAAATAAATATATGAATTTTTCGCTATTTGATATTGATAAGTTAAAATGTTTAGCTTAATGTATCATGATATGTCTATAATGGGCATTTTAAAAGACATGAAGTTCATCTTCAATAGTATAGCTCCACAACATGTCATCTAGTACACGCACGCAACACGACGAACGCACGGAAAAATGGTCAGATTGAATTTTAGAAGGTCTGTATCTGGGACTATTATACTGTTAGTATAATAGTCCCAAGATATATACACTATATATATAACCTATTACACATGTCACTGTATATCATTATTAAACATTTCATACACCGAAATATAAAGCAACGAATGGTAATTTTATCTGTCTTCAAACCAACATACAGCTTAAAATAGAAATGGAGAAGTAGCGAATTGTAGAATAGTTAGCACTCTTATTTTTGTTTGTATTTAGCAATATTCATATAAAATATCATGAAAAGATATTAAAACAGATGACAAGAAGCAGGGGCGGATACAAAATCTTAATGTCCGGGGTGGGGTGGGGGTCACCAGTAAACGAAAATTATATATTTAAAACAGAGATGTATATATGCGAGTGTAGTTGGTTATATAGGGAGGGTGTCAGATAATAGTTTCAATAGTTCTATGTCATTAAAAATTCACCATTCCACTCTGTTCTTTATTATTATGCCTATTTTATTCGTCCTAAACATGCATGGAATATTTGTCACTGGGCGTTAAGCAACCATAAATCATTTAATCTATTCTTTATATTTTCATCTCTTTATTCTGTAATTTAATGTGTTTATCCCATTATCATCTTTATTTCTGTAAACCCAATTTATTTACACATAAATGGTGATCCTTTCATAGCCTCATACATGTACATGTACATGGTATTTGAACAGGAAAAATATACCGTCGTATATTACAAAATTGAGAATGGAAATGGGAAATGTGTCAAAGAGAAAAAAAACGACAATAGAGCAGACAAAAGCCGAAGGCCTACGATGGGTCTTCAATGTAGCGAGAAACTCATGCGTATATATACATGCATAACTGTATGCATATGCTTGGACTTATAGATGCATATACTTGTACAAGTCCCAAATTGTGTTATAAATAGATATAGGAAGATGTGGTGTGAGTGCCAATGAGACAACTCTCCATCCAAATAACAATTTATAAAAGTAAACCATTATAGGTCAATGTACGGCCTTCAACACGGAGCCTTGGCTCACACCGAACAACAAGCTATAAAGGGCCCCAAAAGTACTAGTGTAAAACCATTCAAACGGTAAAACCAACGGTCTAGTATATATAAAAACGAGAAACGAGAAACACGTATAAATTACATAAACAAACGACAACTACTGTACATCAGATTCCTGACTTAGGACAGGTGCAAACATTTGCAGCGGGATTAAACGTTTTAATGGTACCAAACCTTCTCCTTTTTCTGAAACAATAGTATAACATCACAACATAGAAAACACACGATAAAACATCAATTAGAAGGCTTAACTCAATCAAAACGTAAATTAAGTATTTCTTATAAAAATACAGGAGCATTTTATTGAAAATTGTACACTAGACAATGCTTATCAAATCTTTCTTTCTTTTTGTTGAAGAGAAAGGGGGAGGGGAGAGTGTCAGGATTTTTTAAAACAAAACATATGTTAGTTTCTTTTCAACATAAGAACAAAATGCGACATTCAGTTCTAAAAAATATCTTGTATGAAAAAAGTTTGTTGTTGAATAAATTCACAAAAGGGACAGCTTCGAAATATAAAAATAAATGCAAGAAATTGTAATGCGAGAATTGTATTATGAAGACATGCATATTGGTACTACTTACCACTTAACATTTATTTGTACATATTCATTTAAAAAAAGATTTTAATTTGTAATTTCTTTCCTGATCAGAAGATTTCACCTGTTAGTCTATACATACTAATCCATACACACAGGTGTCAATATCTACAAATCTACCGATAATTATAAGTTGTCATAAATATAACTACTGACGAACCATATTACATATTTTAAAAGTTTAAATTGAAAACAACGTTCAAACCTAGGATTACGTTGGATAAAACCGCAATTTTCATTCGTGTACATGCAAAACAAAATTCTTGATATAGGTCTAAATACAGCACAGAAAAAAAAAACATTTTCCAAAAGACAAAAAAAAAGGTGAAATAGTGTAATTTAACAAAAAAAATATATGGATGAATAGATAAATTTAATTTATAAAATTCCAATCCCTTAAAATGAGGCACCATTATATACTTATAACACAGCTCAAATTTTATTTTGTTAACTTGGATAGAAAACTTACAACATAGTTTATCCTATTGAAACATGAACGCGGACCTCAATGAGAACACCTTGGATTGAAAGATTGCAAATCTACTGACCAATGAAATGCTTTGGATTTAGAACGCGGACTTCAACGAGAACACCTAGATCGAAAACACACTATAATCTTTAGACCGTCGAACAGATAGCGAGAATTCCAGACTTCTTCTTCTTCTTTTAGTTCAAATAAGATCACAATATGGAAGAATACATGTTGCTGCGCATGCGTGATTGAAAAAGATTTAATCAAATTCATAAAAATATGTAATAACAATTTAAGTGTTTTTATATACAGATTGTGATTAAAAATATGCATTTTATGTACATGTTTTGGTTTGAATTTGTTTAATCAAAGCTCGAGAGAACAGCTGGTGTTAGCCGATCTCAAAAGCCGGCAACAGTAGTGGTAGATATTCACAGTTTTTTTTTTTTTTACATAAACAAACACTTGTTTCCGAATCCCATATTTGATCTTTATGTAACATTGTAATATATATCCTGTAATTTTCATTAATAAATACTGTTTAAACTAAACACTATTACATATATATATAGCATATGTGTCTGTTTTAAACGAGTTTAGACTAAGTGTGTATATGTCTTCGCTGATAATAATTCTATGTTAGATAAACATAATTATTTAGAACTAAAAGTTGTATAGTTATCAATAAGTACATTTTCAAAATCATTTATTTATTCAGGCTTGATGAAGATCTACATCATTTAACGAATGAATATAAGAAGATGTGGTATGCTTGCCAATAATTTAGATCACCGTACAGCTTTCAACAACGAGCAAAACCCAAACCGCATAAACATTTATAAAAGTTCCCAAAATTACAAATATGAATTCAAACAATTCAAACCAGAAAACTAACGGCCTGATTGATGTACAACACTTATAAAAAATATATACAACAACCACAACCACTGGTCACAGAAAAGAGGAGTTCCAACCATATGTCCCAATTAAAAGAACTTCAAGTCAAACAAACGGGAGTTCTTATCTACAGAACAATAACTGGATCCGCCACTGTACAGTCTCCTGGCTAGTATACCTGTAGGATAGTCAAAGATAATGGTGTTAAAAATGCTTTAGTTATCGGTGAGTTTCTTTATTTATGTTTTATTCCATTTAGTCCTTCAATTTATCGACTGATTAATAAAAATATCGAAGCAATTCTTTTAGTTAATCTAATAAAATGTCAGTACGATCTTTTGATAAAATTGTAAGGCCTATATTGCTATATGGCTGTGAAATTTGGGGATTTAGTAATATTGATGCAATAGAAAGAGTGCATTTGAAGTTTTGTAAACTTTTGTTAAACTTGAAAAATCAACCCCAAGCTTTATGGTATATGGAGAGATAGGCGCTTATCCTATGTCAGTATATGTGGAACATCGTATGGTATCTTTTGGTCTAACATTTTAACAGTTCCGATAGTAAATTGACAAATATTCTATATAGATATATTTATAAACTCAACGTAGATGGTGGATATACTTTTGAATGGTTGATTTGTATAAAATAATATCTTGAATAAATATGGATTTTCAAATATTTGGTTCAATCAGCGTAACTATAGTTTTAATCCAAAATCGTTAAAGTTGAGCATTAAACAGAGAATGTTTGACCAATTCCGGCAGACTTGGAAATCAGAAATGGAAAATTCTCCAAAAGCATTATGTTATAAACTGTTTAAAGAAAACTTTGAATTTGAAGAATATTTAGACTTATTACCTTATAAAGATAAAATAACGTTAAGTAGGTTTAGAACTTGAAATCATCGGTTACCTATAGAAACCGGTAGATGGCGTAGAATTATTAGACAGAAAATGTACTGTGTATTTTGTAATTCTCAAGAGATAGGTGATGAATTTCACTATATTCTAAATTGTACAGCTCTAACAGAAAGTAGAAGAGCTTTTCTTAAACTTTACTATGTAAGAAGAGTGAATGTTTTGAAATTCGGCACTTTATTTATTTAAAAAAATATTCGGGTATTGAAAAATTTGTGTAAATTAATCAGAATTATCAATATAGAAGTAAGTTCTCCTGGTTGATCACCAATCTCTCATCCTTGTTGCTCATTTTGTGCAAACTTGTCATGCGCAGAATCTGTATGTTATTATATGTAAAAATATCTTTCTTTGTACCGTTAACTTGGTTTTATAAGAAATAAAGAATCTGAATTAAATAAAACAATTAATTTTATTTAGTTTTTGGATTTAATTACCTTAAATTAAAGGATGCGAAAAGATATTTTCAAAGTTCAAGTTGATCAATTATTGATTTAAGTGAATAAATCAAATTTATTTTCTCGAGGAATAAATTACATAGTATACAAATCCTTGTTCTTATATTAATAGTAATCATTTTCATCGGCGAAAAGATAAATACTTTTGTTAAGTTGGAAGAATCGTAAAAGTGTTATTTTTCTAAATTCTATTTGTTTACTAGGACATCGTAGAGTTTAAAATTGATTTTTTACAATATTGGACTTCATATTGTGTATTGAATTGAAACACGAACGCGGACTTCGATGAGAACACCTGGATTGAAAGTTTGCAAACGTTCCGACCAATGAAATTCATTTTACTATGTAACGCGAACTTCAACGAGAGCACCTAGATGAAATATTTTATTTATACGACAATTAGTTTTAACTTAGAAATTTCCGCTAAAATATAGTTAATAAAATAATATGAGAGCAACAATGCAGAATTTTTTCTTTTCCATTCTTGTTTTTTTAACAATGTTTATGTTCATTTTAATTTGGTAGGTAGACTTATATTAAATGCCCAAAACGTAAATATATGTTTTTTTTTTATATGCATTAAAAGTCGTAAGAGACTAATAGCCAGTCAAGGTCGTTAAACTTAAATCAACCTACCCATCGTTATCGCAGACTAAAATTTATCTCATATAAACAGAATACATGTTCATTTATTGCACGAATTTTATACGTCACGGTGCATGACAGCACAACAATCCCTTCACAGAATCGTAACCACAATTCAATATTTTCGTTAGTATTTTGCTGCTTTTCCACAATTAACGCCCGTTTCGGGCCAGTGACCGGTATTACAATTTGACACAGTTTTAAAAGTTCATTGAGCTGTTACTTCATTTACAATTTTGAGCAAGACTTAACTGTTTATTAAATTCAACAAATGTCAGCATTATCTTCATTAATTTTGTTATTTAACACAACATTGTTTTTATTACAAGCTATTCCATATATCAATATACAGCTAGGAATATTTGTTGTTTACCGAAAATATAAGATACATCGATTTAAATTATGTACACGATAAATAATTTCTGTGAAGTTACTTTTATTTCCGTGTCTATATTTAATTTACGAGTACAATATAGTAAAACAGAAAAAAGAGAAACGGGAATATACAGGAATACATAAAGTTTCGTAAGTCATTGCAATGGACCATACGTTACTTACATGCCACGAGTTTTCATAGCACTTAGCAATTTTGAAACGAATATATGTGAGATAAAGATCTACTGCATTTGGGCAAATTAAAAATATGTTATACATTTAACTATTTTATTTTTAACAGATTCACAAGTTTTGCATTTTTAAACCGTGCATCAATATTTTTATGTTTTATTTAAATTTTTATATGTCACGTGTATTGATCATTCATTTGTTTAAATTGTGAAGTATGTGACTTTACTAAGAATACACGCATTTAACTTAAGTCGATAAAGTTTGAAACAAATAAACGATAGATACATCGATGTTGTTTTGCTTAAGTAATTTACCTGTACAAAGCTCGGGTCTCAACACTGTTTAAAACGAATTAATACCAGTTTGAAATAGTTTAACGGGGCGTGGCCTATTGAGTGACGCAACTTACCACCATCTTAAATTAAATTGAACGACTGCAAGGAATCTATTTGACTGGCATTAAAATGATTTGATATGCATTTAAATAAATTAAAATGATTTTCAATTTTTGTCAATCTTTATCAAATAACGATTAATCTCATTTAAATAGCGTTAATACGTTTTGTCCGTTCAAGCTAAATTCGGGTTACTAGTGAAGAGAATCGTTAATTCAATTTTTCGTCAAAATCGGAGCTAATGCACTTTAAGATGATTGAACCATGATACATGCTGGTAGTAAGATTCTAATAGCATAAAGTTAAAATGCGTTTGACAGTTACATGAGTTACACAGTTATGCCGATAGTGCATTTTTTTAAAATAGAAATAAGAAGATATGGTATGAATGCCAATGATGCAACTCTCTGTCCGAGTAACAATGTGTAAAAAGTAAACAATTATAGGTCAAAGTACGGGCTTTAACACGCAGCCTTGGCTAAATGTTGTCTAGTCACACTCCTGGATGATATAATTTGTAATATTTTATACGCATGGCTTTTGTAAGATGGTGTGCATTTGCTTTTGACACTAACATATGTCGATGATAGGATGTTTTACAAACTTTTGACAGTGATATTCCTATTGTATCGATATTGAACTGAAAGAATCTTGTCAACATTATTGAAATATATATTTTTTAGTGTGCACATTACCAACGTTGATTGGGAAAGGTCAATCTTCTAGACCAGGATGGTTTTACAATGCCGAGTCAATGAAGTGTGAAAGGTTTATGTATGGTGAAATACAGGGCAATAGAAATAATTTTCGAACCAAAAGACTATGTGAGCGACTTTTTAATGGCGTTAGTGAGTAGACTATGAACATATTTGTTATAAAAAGGGATCTTTAAATTATTGAGAGTATATGTTGATGAAACAGCAAAAGAAAGCACAACAAAATATAAAGAATCTAAATGTCCAAATTCGGTCGTATAAGTAACGATTAAAAATTTCATACAAGATAAACAGTATTTGATGTATCAACCCTCATAGTGATATTTAAAGACAATTAGAATTTAAACAAAAGACGTTATGAACGGCATTTATATATCTGATTAGTTCCTCACTGTTTATTTTTTCTTTTTTAAATTTGATTTCTATTGATTAGAAGATGGAAGTATAATGTATATATGGGTTATTTTCGACGAGAATGCAAACCAACTACTGATGGGTGCAGTCCTAACCTGTACAGCAAGTTAACTTGATAACCAGTCATTTGGACTGGTCAAAGTTAACCTGAGACAAGATTTAGGACTGCTCTGACCAGTCCTAGGACCACAATCTAGTTAACTTAAAAAACGGACTTGGTCCTAGGACTGTTAACTTGGAAACAGGTCCGCTACTGATATAAGTTAACTTCGAAACCACTCCTGCCATAAGTTAACATAAGTTAACTTTAATTTTGACAACTCCGATCGAACCAGACCTGATCTCAAGTTAACTTTTGGCTGGTCTGCTCAACACTAAGTTAACTTGTAACCAGGACCGCTCTACATCGATTTTTAAAAATATTTTTAATGTCTTCGTTTCTTGGTATAAACATAGAAAAATAAAGTCAATTTAATACTTCCTTGATATAAACACAACTACATACATGTATTTGTAAATAAAGTACGCATAAAACTTTGCTTGTTATACAAATTTATCCGTGATCTGCCTTTCTATAAATTAAAAAAACGATATTGGTTACAATGCTAACAGGCATTGAATATATATTCCAATTCATATCTTTAAATCGTATAAACCATATTTGCACTTTATTATGAAAGTCTATATAGCCGCATAGTAAATCAGCAATATTTTTATGTTAGGATAGAATGTATAATACAAATGACAGCAATATTGGAGCACAATGACTACAAAATTTTGTTCGCATAAATTTAGAGTGCCAGCATGTTCTCTTTTTATTTAAAATATTAATAAGTAACAAAATTTCAGTAGTTTTGATACCTAAGGCTGACTGATATAGCAAAATTATTAGACCGTATTAACCAAAACTGACCATATTTGCACTTTATTATGTAAATCTATATAGTCGCATAGTAAATCAGCAATATCTTTATGTCAGGATAGAATGTATAATACAAATGACAGCAATATTGGAAAAAATGACTACAAAATTTTGTTCGCATAAATTTAGAGTGCCAGCCTATTAAAGATAGTCGTGATTTTACATTTTGCATTAGCCTATATTAATATATTATTTAAATATTATATTCCAGCTTGTTTGCCGACATTCTTGTTAATTGGATTTTTTGGAAGTGTTTTTCATCTTTTATATAAATTGAGGGTGTTTTTTAGGGTTCATGTCCTACTAGCCCCCTGTCCTTCCATGTAATTCAAGATGCAAACAAGAAACTGACAACCTATGTCCGGGTGATCATATCTGTTGCCAACAACGTTGTTGTCGGGATCCAATATTATGTAAGTAAAAATGTAGATGTATCTTTGATAAGTTTTTAAAACAAGTTCAGTGGTCAAAATTCCTATGCTGAAATGATATTGATTGCTACGTTTTGTTTTTAGTTAATTAACTATTGATATAAAACTTTTTGATCCCTTAAAAAACAGGGTTTTTAATACCTTTAATGATGGATGACCCTAGCCAGATCGCCACAACTTTTATGATTTGTTTTTTTTATCAATTTTGCAAATTTGATACATGATGTGGCGTCTTACCATTTTGACACTAGCATCATTGGTGAGTATCATTTATACGAAATGAACGTTTTGCGTATGAAATGATATCCTGTTATCAGTGATGAGTTTTTTTTTTTCTAACCATACATGGTAATTATGCATTGTGTGTTAAATTTTTCTCGCTTACAGAACTCATAAAAATGATGGTATATTGAAATTGTATGTCATGGTTAATGACGAATATTTAATAGATATAAACATGATAAAGGCTTATAAACTTTTCAAAGTCTTTTCGTATGAATTGCCTTATATAATGAAAATTGATATGATTGAAGGAAACCTAAGTTTAACCGCCTCTTTTTTGCATGCCAAGAAATGTGGGAGACCGGTTTAAAAAAGTAAACATGGTATAGTAGTAGGGAACATTATTTGTTTCGCTCACATTTTATTCTGTTAATTTTTTTAATTGATTTAATTTCAATCCCTCGTCATGTGTTTGCATTGTTAACATTTGTTAACGCAAAGGACATTACCGGATCTTGTGTATGTTTGGACCGAAAATAAAAAAAACAAATCTTTAGACTTCATTGCCCTTCCCTGTTTGCCAATCCCTCTACCGTAGTTTATCTTTGGTTGCATACAATTTTCGCTGCTTTTTAAACACTGGTTTGTATCCTTAGCGTTATTTAAAACAATATATTTATTTTGTTTTCAGATCCGAAGAGGGGTGATTGCCCTAAAGATCCAAAACCAAGAAGTTGTGTTTTAAGAACCTCCGAATGCCAATCAGATAGTCAATGTAATGGGAAACGTAAATGTTGCAGATTTTCATGTCATAATTTTTGTGTTGATCCTAAAGATGAACATAAACTTATTATGATAAATGTTTAAAATTAAAATCTTTATTTTTAGAACTTGAAATATGTTTTCATTTATCTTAAAATGATTATATATTGCTAACTTTCATTTAATTGTATCTTGCCTTTTATAAATACAATTACCTCGCATAGACGTGTTTTGTTCATTACATCTTCAGTCAGTAGCTACAACTACTGAACATTCGCTCAAGATGGGATGGGTCTAGTATCCATCAATACAGACAGCTATAACTAACATAACAAAAATGAAAACGCACATCTTCCTTTAATTATTTCAACTGCACATGATCATGTGTGTTTACTAAAAAAGATATTGCGTGACAAAAAAGAAGAACAAAACCAACAATTTAACAATTAATTTTATTATACAAATGTACAAAAAAAAGATTAACTCACAGTCTAATATAAAAAACAAAATCCAAAATCCAAAACTGTAAATATACGAATAACCTAAACGGAAAATCATTTAAGTTTTAAAACCAATTATGCCAAAAGAACAATATAAATTAAAAGTTCAACCAACTTATACATGTTATATTTGTGGAAACATTATTTTGCGTTTAGCCCTTTCTAGCCCATTGCGCGATTCTTAAATGTACTTGATATAGATGAACAAGGTAAAATCCAGAGTTTACATATTCGGGACGATTTATATTTGCGTTATTTTTTAATCGCGAGAGTCGCGAAAATTAGTTAGCTCACAGTATATAAATGCATATAGTTTCGTGAATTAAACAGTATAGCTTTGGGGTCACTAGATGTTGCGTACATTTTTTAATCATACGTATTTGTACCGTTTTGTCAACTGTCCCTCTGACGTATACCTCAAAATACACACAGTGTTTCCATATGTATACATTTAATTATACCCTACATATATAGATATAAGAAGATGTGGTATGCGTGCCAATGAGACAACTCTCCGTCAAAGTCACAATTTGTAAAAAGTAAACCATTATGGGTCAAAGTACGGCCTGCGAGACGGAGCATTGGCTCACAACGAACAGAAAACTATAAAGGGCCCCAAAATGACTAGTGTAAAACAATTCAAACATATTATTACACGTTCTTAAACAGTAAACGACATACGAAATAAGTGTTTTAGTTGTAATTTATTGCTTATTACATTTGCCAAATGCCAAATGTTCATCTTTTTAGTAGCAATAATTATCTGCCAGAAATACAAATAAAAGAAATGCATGGTGTATATTGCAACGACAGCAACCAAACACTAAGAAAAATAAAATACATAGACATGATTGAAGGGTCCACATATGATCTTCAAAAATAAACATGTGTCTATGTAAAATGTCATGCTACACACGCAATTGCTACAAACGCCATTGCTACATAAAAAAGTAGACTAAATTTTCAAGATACGTTCAAGACCTTCCATCAAATGCATTTCAGAACAGGAGTTGAAGCAATTCATGAATTATTTGTCTAGAGATAGCAAGACGGTAATGTTTAACAGAATTATTACATGTTTAAGATATAAATAACTACAAATACATATACATAATAAATTGCCTAGCAGCAATACCATAAGCAGTGCAGAAGTCTCTCTATTGCACAACACATATGTGTAGAGAAATACAGTGTAGAGAAATACAATTGTTAGTACTGCTTGAACGTATATTTTATCGAACTGATGTCCCCTGTCCCCCTTCTCCCTCATTTTCATATTTAAAAATAAAGTTATAATATAGTTTATATGTGAATGAAAAGTGATATGTTTATATCGTAATGTTGTAGATTTTTGAGATACTGCTTTAAATATATTTTCTTTTTTCAAAACTGTTATCATATATTGTCACTGCTCTGGCTAATATGATGACATAATTTAATTGTGGATGTAACGCGTCTTCTAATTGGCTGACAGTGTTTTGTCTATCAGCTCATAGACATAATTTTGTCATGTGACCGTGACGTCATCAACGTTTCTCATGATTTACTCCGGCTTAAAATGGAATTTAGAATTAAAATTTTAAAGAATGACTGAAATATTTTTTTTCAATCTATTCGAAATAGACTACGCGGGTTATTCAGTGTGCACCACTTTTTTTATGTTATTTCGTCATAGACAGAAAAAAATGTTACAGTAATTCCTTAATGGTAATTAACATTGATTGGAAAATGTGTGGATTAAGCTTGTCCAAGGAAATATAAGGAAACATTCATTTCATACTAATTTTATTGTTTCCTTGGAAACGATGGAGATTTTAAAACTTTTCCTTATGATAGGTGAAGTTTATATAAGGTTTCAGATCAGTTTTTGAATAAAAGAAATTCACGGAACAAAATAACCAAGCCGAACATAATAATTAGCATAGAACCGCATAGATAACAATATATATGCTGATTTTCGTTCAGAATGATTTAGTAATGACCATTTTCAAATCGTTGCTTAGGTGAAACAAAATACTGTTATGACAATTCCCAATCGTGTAAGCCTAATTGAATCAAACTATCCTTACGTGACTGTGTTAAATACCTTATTTTATTATAAATCGATTTAAAGGGCTTGACCGTTAAATCGCGTTATCAGAGGAAGGCAAGACTTGTGACAGTTCATGCACAGGTCAATGTAACGCGCATGTCCTAATTCGATAACACGGCATAACAGTTATAGCACTCTCATAATATTCTGAATGCACGGTCTGCTAGGAAGTAACTGAATATATCTAAGGTCAGATTGTTGAGTTTATTGTACGCATAATTAATGTAAATACTTATCTTATTCATTTTCAATTTGCAACATATTATTGATTGGTTAATTAAAATCGGTCACATTGATAATTTATACATTAGCGGACAATTTACTAAAGCAAGGATTTGTATATTGTATACAAATCCTTCACTAAAGTTATTATAATACGAGCGAATTTATTTTAGTTTATGTTGGATTGTATGATAAATGTTTGATTCACATAGTTTTTAATTCCAGTTACATTAATATTTTTGTATCTTTATCGAGGTATTAAATAATGAAAACTGGATTCCAGGTATTTGTATTCAATTTACATTTTTATGCAGATTATAATGGTACTGTTCCATTATCAGGTATGTTCACTATTATATTTAATAATGGGGTTGCCTTGTGAGACATTAACACCATCAAATGCAATTAGTTATGGTACCATTTATTGTTCTTTAGCGTGTTTAAGACAGCAGTAAATCATATTTATATTTCAAAGTTGAACCTTAGTTAAAAGAAATTAGTTGATAAAACTTTTGAAATGGCAGCTACAGTGTTATCTTTATAACCGATTGTTTTTCGGTCAGTCAAGTAATTTTGCGTTGCATATATATTAATATTTATTTCAAATCATATAATATATATATATATATATATATATATATATATGTTCATTTATATTTCGTAGTAATGTCTTTACACATATTTTATTCTTATTTGAAAGTATAAAATGTATATTATTTAATTATATTTGTTCATTTATTGGAAGGTTTACGATGCCTGAGTAGAAAAGGCGTTCAAAGAGGTGTTACAATTGGGGTAAAGAAAACTGCTTTAGCCATCCGAAATGTCAAAATAGCTACGCATCTAAAACAGAAACTGAAAATTTCATTCATCAGCAGGACCATCTACATGTATGTCAGTCGGAGAAGCGACAGTATGCCTTTAAGTTATCTAAATACATTAATGAAACAGGTACATTTTTTATTCTTTAATTTTAATGTAGCTAATTAAGTACATGACATTTTTAGCTTTAACAATGATTTGAGTTGTAACATTTCGATCATAATAAGGAAAACGATTTTAAATGGCGAATATTATATTGATCCGGATTGCTTTTACTATGAAAGACCGTACCACGAATAAGAATAAGATTAAGATTGATATATTTATTGGTTTATTATCTATATATCTCATACAGATTAAGATAAACTGAAAACATTTCAACATTGATTTATTTTATAATCACACTAAGGAGGTATAGTCCCGCATTCATTTTATATTCAAAGCATTTTAGTATGTGTACATATCACGAAGGATTTTTTACAATTATTCTAATGATATCATTCTCACTACAAGTATACCTATATTTGATTTTATTTTCATCTGTCATCTTTATATTAGAGAGAACTATTTCACTAATTTCAGAAACTATTTCTGCCCTATTTGTACGAAGTATATACATGTATATATATAAAAAAATGGTATCTCGCAGCTATACAAAATTCATCACCGGTAAATATCAATGATATCAGCAAGTACACTGATGCATTTTATATTTGATATTTATCTAACAACCAATTTGAATTAGGCAAGAGAGCTCATCCAGTATATGAGCAAATAAGACTTGGAGCTAGCAGGGTTCAGGTCATAAGTTGAAACGAGCACTTTCGGTTTCGGTTAAAGAAAACAATTTCACAGTTTTGTAATCGGGGACCAGTCGATTTAGATCTATGGCTATTATTCATGTACCATGATCACAACAAATCATTCATACCCTGTCTGTATTATGTATAAATAATGTGATCAAAACTATTGCTCTTGCACTAGGATAAACCATCATTACTCACACAGGTTTTTTGCACACATTTTGATCGTGCTCAGAAAAATAAAATGCTACATGTAATGGACAAGATAATCAAATGTTGATTTCCAAGATTTCTATAACTATCAAACATTTACATAAGCTGAAAATATTATTGCCATCTGTTTGTAGTTCAAGTAACGAATCTTTATTGTTTTTTGGGGTTTGTTTAGTCTAGCTTTTTTGGATTTTTCATATAGTGTAACTAGTAGCAATTAATCCACTTGCGCATTATCAACTTTAAAGTTCAAATAATATTAGTTTTACAGAAAACAATGTTTCCATTTGTCTCAAATTTTAGAAAACTGATCACCAAGGCAAGATAGTTTTACTACTATACTTAGAAAAAGTAATCGGTGGTTCATGTCCGTCATATTTGTTTTCGTAAACTGTTTCTTTCTAAATTAGGCCGTTAGTTTTTCAATTGAATTGTTTTATATTTTTCATGTCGGGGCCTCTTAAAGCCGACTATACGGTATTGGTTTTCTCATTGTCGAAGGCCGTATGGTTGCATATAATTGATTACATTCACTTCATTCGAACTTTAATGGATAGTTGTCTCACTGGCAATCATACCACATCTCCTTAATTTTATATAAGAGAATTTAAGTTTAGTTGTTTTTGTTAGAAAATTTATAATCTTTTAATTAGCATTAATAACGAATAGAGAAGAAATAGTATACACTATTCTGAATTGCAAGTTACGTTTACAAACATTATCACCAGATGTTTATATCATTGATAAAATTTCGTCTGAAAATTGTTGATACAAATTTACAACCTCAGCGAGTTAATTGTCTGGGTTAATGGTTTCTTTAATCTTATTCATATCATTACAGAGGTCAAGACAAGTTCAAATAGTAGTCTGCATTATAGCTACATATAATTGATCAATTGATTTTATTGCCTTTTGATTTAGATTTAATAGTAGCGTATATCTCAGACTGTTAAACTGCTAATTAATACGATTTTGTTATCTGAAAGAGAAACAACGAAATTGGGTTAAATACTGTGAACTGTTACACACTGAATGTTATGTATTTACGTATTTTAGAGAATATTCGTTTTGTAAGCAGTCATTAATGATTTGGGATAACAGTTGTCGCCGAACTCCATTCACATGATATGCAATAAAACAAAAACAATGAAATACCAAAAACAAAAACAAAAACAAAAAACAAAAAACAAAATTTTACACGATTTCAGTTTTAATGTATTGACGAGCGCGCTGAAGGCGGAAAATATTCCATCGGCTATTTGTTTTGTTTTTTTTTTGGGGGTCTTAACTGCACCTTAGATTAAAAAGTTTTTTGTCTGGGCAACATGATTCGTTTACTAGTTTTAATTGGCTCTGAACTAGCTTTCAGTAACTGCGAGTACTCTTGGAAGGGAAATTGGTGTCTTTAGTCCATTTGTTAGTTCTTCATTGTGCTTTGTGTCGTTCTGATGAGTCGAACCTACCTCAACTTTGTTTTATGTTGTGTTGTTAACCACTGTCCCCGGCTACGGAGGGCTTAGTTCTCACAAACTTGTTGTTTCTCGCAGTCTTTTATACTTGTTTACATCCAATTGATCTATACTTAAATATGGCCTTGTTTTCTTGTTTGAATTGTTGCCGGGCCTTTTATTGCTATTATACTGTATGTACTATGTTCAATGCTGAAAGCTATGCGGTGGCCTATAGTTGTTTACGACCCCGCCATTACGTTTTTGCCTCATTGACATTCATGTCAGATCTTCTTGTTTTATCTTTTCTGATGGTAAAAGTCAAATTCAGTCATTGGTAATATAAAAAGTATTAATCATACACCAGATTACCAACAGAACAGTTGGCAAGTCAAATATCTTTATCTGTTATGATATCAATTTTAATTATTTGTCTATATTGTAAATTATCAATCTGGAGCTGATTATTGATTGATTGTCAATTTTAAGATCTTTCATGTTTTCAAAAGCGTGATATGATAGTGGGATTTTCAATCACAAAACATGACTTCGTTTGTGCTCGGAAGTTTGTAGTTGCTTATGCTTGTGTTCTCTTATACATTTTTGTATTTCAATTTGTTAGCAAGGTCAATGTGTTATGAGGTACTTTAATTAAAGAGATAAACTAATCGTATGCTCATTCTCGAAGAACCCCGCAATGTTAAGTAATCCACTAAAATTGACATGACATCGGATTAACCGTTCTATACGATAGGACTTAACGTATAAGCGGTATTGATTTTCTCAAGATTTGTTACCGTAGTCAAATTTGCTTGGTCCCAATGTTACCAAGATTGCAATACAGGAACAAGATTCCAAATAAGTGATTGAACCAAACTACAGTGAGAAGAAATAATTTATAGTTTATTAGTCAGATATTGGAATTTATCTAATTTTATACAAGACTTCACAATTTTAGTTATGCTTTTATCAATTTTCACCATTTATTATCTAGTTATGCTATTATCATCCAGTTATTGTCCATCAAACGGCGAAGTTGGTCATTGGCTTCGGGAATCTGTTAGCTAGTAGTTACTGCGGTCAGATTCTTGTTGTTACAGAATATTACAATCCGAGTTATATCGACTCTCAATTTATGGTACTGGTTGGCGGTAACAAGTTCCAAAACATTCTTTATGAAATGAATGTTTTTGAACTTGTTTAGTGGCGGACTTTATAGGCTGCACCAGTACCGATGAACTTGATTTATCACTATATTATTATTTAATTTAGAACATTAATCCATGTAATCTTCATTTCCACCTCAAACGTAGTTTCTCATGTTGATTTTGGACATCTGTTGCCAGGGTTCAATTCAGCACCCCATTATTTCAAAATTTCATTTCATTTTAGTTTTTATTTGAATTTTGAATTTTATTTATCTATTTTATTTTAATGATTTGATTTGCATTTTGAATTTGCATCTAATTTACGGTTGCCCAAAGACCCTTTATTTATGGGTTGGTAACCGACAGAAGCCATGATCTTACTTCGCCAATAAAATATATTTTGACTTTAATAACGTCTTCTCTTATAATTGGACATGTTTAATCATGTACCAACATTGAATCAATTTATATGTGAGAAAACTTTCTAAAAGGTTTGAATAACTTATGACATTTTCTTTTATATATGCTTTCAAAACTTTATCAATTGCAATTTGAAATGTCACTGCAAACACGTGTACATATTAACCAACTGTTAAATTAAGTTCATAAGAAGGGATGCCAAAGATACCAAATAATATTCAAAATGATATATAGATAACGAACTGACAATGACTTGGCATAACATTAAAAACGACAAACAGATAAGCAGTATACAAAACATAGAAACTAAAGAATGAGCAACAAGAATCTCATCAGAAATCGGGGATGATCTCAGGTGCCTCGGAAGGGTAGGCATATCATTAAAACGGAAAATCAACATCATGAAAAGAAAAGTTCGTTTCATTATTTATGATTTTGGTCAAAAGGTGACTATGAGGGAATCGAATATCAAACGCATGTTTAATCGAGATCGTATAAATATACCACACAAACTTAATTAATCGATTCACATGTGCATGGTCACTTTTCCACTTTCAGAATCGAATACATTAAAAGGGTTGCAACAATCTGTAAAAATGTTCTTTTCCAATATAACTTACATAGGAAACGTAATTAATCTAACTTTCTGCAACTAATGAGACATGTGAAAGCTTTACAGTTTTGGAAATCATCAAACACTGACAGGCAGACTATAACACTTAGACACCGTTGAGTCATGTTGCTTGACTAACATAAACTTCTTCAAAAACCTTATTATGAGATTCATTGTCTTATACTTCCGAAGTTGGTATGTTTGAAAATGTACCATACTTTATTGGCTATTGAAAATCCATATTTCTGATTTGTTGATAAATGAATTGACATTTGGAAAAAAGATCATGATAAACATTAAGATAAAAAAAACAAGTTTTTTTTTTTTTAATTACATGTAAACCACACAATAGTTGACAAAATGTTTTTTTCAGTTCCTACATAATATAAAAGAAATTAAACAGAAATATTTCAACCAACGATCTGCAAAGATTTACATTCCTTATTAATATTAATTAGCAGAAAAAGATGGATTCATAGAGCACTTTTTAACTGAGCTGTTGTCCTTGAACATTTGGCTTCCTTTACATTATTGTGACCTATAACATGAACACCAAATGACATCAAACGGAAGTTCACTGAGTTATTTTTCATATCTGTATTAGATGATATTTAAAACTACACATGTTGCTAATCCGCTTTCTCGTACCTAATCTGTATAATTTGTAATTTTTGTTATGAAATAGTGCATATTGTATTTTGGTTTTTTTTCTGGAATATGTGTTGATTTTATTTATTCAGGATGCAGTCAAGTCTACAAATGATATTCTTGTTTCTCGTCTTCGTAAGTTTTTTTTTTTTGTATTTTTGATTGTCACCCCTTCACAACTTTCTGCTAAATATAATGTTTAATTAGTTTTAACATTTTTTAAACTACAGTATAATTTCTAAAACGTCTTTCAGCTCATTTGGTAACTTTGATGTATTGATTTGGCATCTAACAACTCATACAGAATACTGACTAGTGGGATAAATACATTAATTATTATGAATATTCTGATGTTCGGATAATACTTTTGTTGTACAGTGTTTACTATTATCATGCTAGAAAACCTTAAACAATATGGCGGAAAACCTCTTCCGCTGTTCGTTTTTGCGTCATCAGTTGGTATCTTTAATGTATCGATTTGGCATCAAAACAATTCAAACAGTATACTTACTTAGGCGATTAATTCATCACAAATACAACTAAACACAACTGTCTTCAGCTCCTTCTTTAACTGAATTGTTTTTCGTATAATAATCGACTTCATTGGGTCATACAAAAGTTGCACGACTAGGCGGTATTCTCCCAACAGACGTATTTAAGCCTCCCAATACCTAATTCATTATTCTATATTATAAAGCCTTGTGTTTATCATGAAAATTCTTATTGATTAATCCACAATATTTATGAAATATACCTGCAACATTGTTACAATTGTGAGATACTTTCTAAAGTGCTTTTTATTCTGATTATTTGGATATAGCTATTGGTAAACAGGGGATAATATGTTTGTTTGACTACCAAAAGGTACGATAATGAATGAATGTGTACAACAAACTTGCATCCATAAACTTCATGATCTTATTCAGTAGCGTTTCCTCATTCCAGATTTATCTTAAATTTATTTAAAACAAAATCAAGTAAAGCAATTTCAGTATACGGAAAATATTCATTGGACACAACAGCTAACTATAACTGTCAGTCTGTTGATCAGATGTATTTACTTCTTCATACTGCAAAAGTGTTCGTCTGACTAAGGAATCGTAAAATTGGTTTTGATTGGGTTTGAGTATGATGCCAGCATCGCAGGAGTCGTTCACCCTGTCGATTTCATGTGGTTCCCTCAGTTTGTTTAGTAGCTGGCTTTGTCTTCTTAATCAATTTATAAACATCGATAAACTACTGGCTTTGTCTTTTAATCAATTTAATTTTACATGTTGTAAAGTAATATGTCTATCAAGGGTTTGTATTCTTCAAACAAATAATAAAAAAAAGAAATTAACAACTTAATGAACGGTACTGTTTATTACTAGAACAATAACAACTTAATGAACGGTACTGTTTATTACTAGAATAATTACAACTTAATGAACGGTACTGTTTATTACTAGAACAATAACAACTTAATGAACGGTACTGTTTATTACTAGAACAATAACAACTTAATGAACGGTACTGTTTATTACTAGAACAATAACAACTTAATGAACGGTACTGTTTATTACTAGAATAATTTCATTAGATAATATCATTGCAGAAATTTGGTGTAATATCGAGTGATAATATTTGCGACCTGCCGAAAGTTGTTGGTCCATGTCGTGCATCGATACAAAGATTTCATTATGATGTTCAAATTGGGCGGTGCAAAAGGTTCTTCTATGGTGGTTGTGAGGGCAACAATAATAATTTCAAAACGAGACGAGATTGTGTTACTGCATGCAGAAAACGAGGTACTTGTATCTTATTCTCGATATAGTCTCGGAACTATACAGTGATTATGTTTGTAAATGTGACATGTTTTCTCAACACAATATAAGTGCATAGTATACGAGATATAATCACGCATGTTTGCAAATGTCTAATTCTATGGAGTTACATGTAGAGCCTATAAAACCTGAATGTATTTAGTTGAAAGTATCAGAAACCGATATGTGTAAAAATATACACACATTTGTAAATCGGCTAAATAATTATAATAATTAGAAATGTAGTTTTAGACTTATTCATCATGTCAAAAAGTGATGTACAATGTTGTTGAAGACCGTCCTGATGCCATGTCGTTAAATGTTCACTTTTTAATATAATTTTGCATCGGAAGACTTCCAAAATCAACATAAAGCAATATGTGCAACATATTTTTTTGTTCACATTTTTCTTCTTTTTCATTTCTGTGGTAATTGCTGAAAATTCACTAAAATTGAAATGCATCTAAAGGAGGAGGAGGAGGAATGACATGAGCTATAATCTGGTTCTGAAATTAAAAAAAATATTCAAATTCGACAATTCTAAATAATGTTATTTCTGCTAAAAAATATGAATAGGGTGGTAAAATCTATTCAGTATAATCAGTCGTGATGTCACAATGAGGTCATAAGAATATTGACCTAAGAATGTTGGAATTGACGAAATGGACCTAAAATGCCATTTTACACAGATGACACATGTTGATTGGATGATCTTTACATGCTTTTTCCAGTCATATCTTGATATTATCGATATTTAACTGAAAGATCATGTTTAACATTACTGAATTTAATCAATATTAAAATGTTTAGTGTGCACATTACCAAAGTTGATTGGGGAAGGTCAATCATCTATACCAAGATGGTTTTACAATACCAAATCAATGCAGTGTGAAGGGTTTATATATGGTGGAAGACAGGGCAACAAGAATAATTTTAAAACCAAAAGACGATGCGAGCGACTTTGTAATGGCGTTAGTAAGTAAACTATGATAGCTTTTCATTTTTTTTTTAACATAATGGATACAAGTGACTTTGATTATTTGTTATTGACACAGCAACCGTACTTCACAAGAAAATATAATGCAGCTGATCGTCAAAATATGTTTAAATAGCAATTATAATATACAAAACTGCAAACTTTTACATTTCCAAAGTGGACCTATAGAGTTGAGTCAGGTAAATTCGGGACTTCTCCTCTCTGTGCAGAACAATCTTTGCTGAATTTCGGCGTTCGTTTTACTTTGTGGGATGTACAAACTATCATTGACGTCAGGTTGCTTGGCACGTTGACGAAACCTTGCAACAACTTTGCCTTGTGACTGCTGGAAGCCTGTTTACTTATCTTTAATAAACGAACCGTAATTATCAAGCGGAATATCAAATTTCCCGCTTTTCGTCTCAGTCATCCCACCTTGTATTAACTACCTAATGTTTTAATTGTTAATTCGTCCTCGCCCAGAATATGTATTATACAATTATTACTGGACACTAAGCAAAAAAATGAAAAAACAACATAGCTCGTAAAATATACGAATAAATTTCACATAGTCTTAAATGATCTGCCAACACCACTAAGTTCTTTGACAGACATAAAAATCAAATTTGAAAAATACAACTATTGGCAAGGTAATTTATGTTGGGACTCGTTGAAACGCGGGAAGAGAAACTAATGTTTCTGAGGAATCGACCCTAACAGATATTCTTTTTTTTTTTTTTTTTTTTTCAATAATGTTGTTCTAAGCTATATCTAATGGTTACCTGACTGGTGGCTGTTTGTTATTCAAATATTAGATTCATTTTGGTTCGTTAAATGCACATAACATCTGCTCATGAACATGAAAGCGGTGTTTTGTATGTATTCATACGATATTATAGCAAACGAACGACAAAATCATTAAAATAAACAAAATACCTACTGACCTCTTTTACTGACTAAATTTACGCCAGCATAACTTTCTTAACAATTATCTTTCGTTATAAGCAACAAAAGTGTTTTTTTTTTTTTTTTTTGAGAACAAGGTGCAATATTAGCCATAACTTCAAATAAAAAACTAAAGTTAACGTGATTGTTTATAAATATATGAAAATCATGTCATCCAAAAAATTCAGAGACAATTTTGTTTCTTATAATTTAATGAAATTTTACAAAAGCTTCTACCAAATTATGTTGGCATATATTAAGTATAGATTCTTGTTTATAATGAAAAATTAAGGCGGAATGTATTAAAAATTATTCAATAGATATAGGAAGATGTGGTATGAGTGCCAATGAGACAACTCTCTATTCAAGTAACAATTTATAAAAAGTAAACCATTATAGGTCAAGGTATGGCCTTCAACATTGGCTCACACCGAACAGTAAGCCATAAAGAGCCCCAAAAATTACTAGTGTAAAACCATTCAAATGGGAAAACCAACGGTCTAATCTATATAAAAACGAGAAACGAGAAACACGTATGAACTACATAAACAGACGACAACTACTGTAAATCAGATTCCTGACTTAGGACAGGTGCAAACATTTGCAGCGGGATCAAACTCATAATAAGAAAACAAACTGACACTGCGATGGCAAAACACGAAAAACTCCCAAAAGTCAATTAAGTCTACAAAACACAAAACAGAAAACTAAAGACAGTGCAACAGAACACCAAATTTGGGGGCGATCTTAGGTGCTCTGGAAGGATAAGCAAATCCTGTACCGTCATGTCGCTCATGTAAGTACACATTTGGTGATAAAAAGGTGTGATAACTTTTGTCCGCTTGTATTATCATCGCTACTATTTGCACATGTAGATTGATAAAAAAAATCGAGATCAAATTTTCTTATTCTGGACAATTCTAGTGAAGGATCCATGTGGACCAAATCCAGGTTGCGCTCCCCCTCCGCCAGATACCTGTCCGGGTTCTAGTTATGAAGTTATCAATGGAGAGAAATGCTATACTGGATGCACATATCCAAAGTGTAAAAAGGTGATTTTTTTGGTTTTACTATAAATTGTTTTTTGGTGACGTGAACAGTATGTTTTGACATTTCATTTATTGATTAAGTCACAAATAAGTACATTTTATACATGTATTAACTGATCGCAAGTATACATCATATATAATCGCTCAACGTTAATAGCAGGCATGCGTTTAAATTAGGAAGAAAAAACACACAATTACACAAGTGGATAGTCACGTATCCGACTTTTGAACATGATTTGCACTTGAACATTTATTATAACATAAAATAGTATAACAAAAACACCGAACTCCATGTACAGGAATCTAATAATATCGTTTTCAGGAAAGTCCACAATAGCACTAATAAAATATCAGTGAGGGCGGGGTTAAGGAAATTTAAGTATAAATGACAATTCAGACTTTCTTTCGGTGTATACAGGATTTTTTTTTTTTATTATTTTAATAAAAGTTCTCAGTGACAGACTAGGACTTTTCGATAATTGGGGATGGTCACCACACATGTAAATGAAGGACTTGAAATTATGTAACAGAAATATTCTTTGATAAATGTTGATACAACTTTGTGGCAATTTTAGTGCAGAAACTACTTATGTGGTGTAACTGTGACGTTGCAAGCATATTGAATAGAAAATGTTTAAGCCGAATGACCAATTTACATAGAATAACAGTACAATGGCTTCAAAATTGCTAACCGTTCTTAGAGATATTATATATAAATAAAAAAAGATCATCATATACCCTATGAAATGATGTAGCAGGAAAAAAATAAATGACCATATCACAAATCCGAATGTCAAGTATGAAATTACTGAAAATAGCAGCTTTCGTGAAAAAAGATGAATCATACAGTTAAACATTTCAGTTTTAAGACATTGTTGGTTTCCATGTTTGTGTATAATTGTATTTTGCTTGTGTTTACCAGGCATGCATTTCTCAGACTGTTTATGACGTATTTACACTAAAGTGTATGTGTACTGATTGATACTTTAGTCTGAGCGAACATGATTTATTCAATTGGCTTTGAACTAGCTCTCAGCAACTGCAAGTACCCAAATATCGATGTCTATTTTTTCATGGTAGTTTGAATTGTTTCTTTTGAAATGTTCTTTTTGGGCATTCTTCATCCACAAATAAAAAGTGACCGTCACAAAAGAGCCAATAGTCCTGAAAGTGGCGTTAAACCACAATCAATCACTCATATTTTCTGTTATTGGCTAAAGGTTTTTTTTTTTTAAATAGAACTATGTCAAATTCATTTTAAGTACTAACTACATTTGTTTTTACTGTGAGATTTTGACTGTTCTGATTTTTCTTTTATTTTAGCCACATTTGTTTATTTTTGGTTTGTTTGACATAGTTTGAGTACTTCTTTGTTTTTAAAAACTAAAGACGTTTTCAGGGTTCTTGTCCAAGCAGTACCCCGTTGCTTCCATGTGGTTTTAGATGCAGTAACGATCGCCAATGTACAGGTGATCAACTGTGTTGCCAAGAAGGATGTTGTCGGGATCCAATTTTAGGTAAGTTACAAGATTCGGTCAAATATGCAAAGAAAATGTGCCTTCAAATTTTGTATCCTGGTCTTTTTTAATTTGAACACTTACGACATAAAATTTCCATTTACTTATATTAGAATTGATACAAATGTGACAAATGTTCATTAGAAATATGGTAGAGAGGAAAACAAAGGTGGTTAGAAACGGTGTTTTCATATCTTTTGAAGGTTCAAGGGAACCTTTATTTTCAAATGCCCTTCTCAACCGATATTGATTTTTGTAAAGCTTACGCGAGAACTAATGAACAAAAATTCTGTGTGCAAAGAACTTCAATCATAAAATCATATGTAATTGTGTATGATGTGATGTAAACATCAACAGATACATGTACTTATATTGTTGAAAGCATTTTACAGTATTTCAATAGAAATTGGCTTTTTAAAAATTGAAAATGGAGAGACAAAAACTGTGATTTTAATCCTCCGCCACTGTTCAGTGGAAGAATCATGATTTTGACTTTTATTAGTTTTGTTCATTTATTTTTGTATGCATTTTATCGTAATTGTTTACCTTGTCAATGAAAAGGAACTATTTGCTTGGCATGAGAAAATGTTATTAACGAAAACTACAATGTTTCTTGTCTCACGACTTGTATTTCCCATTCGCTCGCTTTCCAATTCAAATTATAATCCGATGTTTGATGTTCACTGTTTAAGAGACAAGCGTATATCTAGTTCGTTATTAATTTCTGTTTGGTATTACATTAATAATTAAGATCCATTTTGTTACATCTGGTGATCCGTTTATTTGGCAATCGCCATGGCAGTCAGCAGTGTTTAAGAACATCCGTTGTTCGACCTGATAGTCAAATGCGTTTTGTTAAAATATACTTTGTCACTTTTTTTGTCTTTTGAAAAATGTTGTTTGTGCTGTATTTAGACCACTCTACCAAGAAATTTGTTTTGCATGCAGACGTTTAAACAATGCGGTTTTTATCCAATGCAATCATAGGTTTGAACGTTGTTTTCAATTAAGACTTGTTTAATTAGTTATTTATACTTCATACGTATTTCTTTTTTAGAACCAAAAAATGGGGATTGCCCTAAAGATCCGAGACCACGAAATTGTACGCTTAGACCGTCTGAATGTAATTTAGATGGTCAATGTGATGGACGACGGAAATGCTGCAAATTTGGATGTCGAAAATATTGTGTGGACGCTGAAGATCAACATGAAGTCATTGTGATTAAAAACGTTTAAAATTAAAATTTCCTTAATTATAACTTGAAGTATGTATCAATTTTTGTACTTCAAACTGTTTTATATATTTAACTTAATTTAAATATTTGTTTGACTATCAATTCCTGATAATCAACAGAACGTCCATAGTATCCGCTTTTACCTGACTACAGTCAGTGGCTGAAATAACTATACATTTGCTGGAAGGGGGTAATTTGATTGCACATTTTTACTGGAAGCAATACACATCAAAATATAACGGAAATATGTCGTGTAATACATGCATTAATGGTTGGCGCCTGTTAAAACGTTTAAACTCGCTGCATTTGTTTGCAACTGTCCTAAGTCAGGAACCTGTTGTTCAGTGGTTGTCGTTTGTTGATGTGGTTCATAAGTGTTTCTCGTTTCTCGTTTTTTTATATCGATTAGACCGTTGGTTTTCTATTTGAATTGTTGTACACTAGTCTTTTTGGGGACCTTTTTAGCTTGCTGTTCGGTGTGAGCCAAGGCTCCGTGTTGAAGGCTTTACTTTGACCAATAATTGTTAACTTTTTTACACATTGTGACTTGGATGGAGAGTTGTCTCATCGGCACTCATACCACATCTTTTTATTTCTAATTAATGTATGAACATTCATGTATGCACTTTTTTATGTGATCGATTATTTATAAAATCAAAACGGTTAGAGCTAAACAAATGAATTTACCAAGACACATTTTCATGTACTTGGTCAAAATTATGAACCCCGTTAGTTGTTTGTTACTTTTTAATCTAAATGTTAATTTCAAGGCATCAACGTATGTGTATACATGTATTAAAGTTATTAAATGATGGTATGACGGTCAAATGATTGTTTACTTTAAACACTTTTTTTTGTTTTTATACTGAGCACATGTTTTGTTTTTATGTTAGTTATGATTGGATGGCATAAACCCACAATGCTACTGGTATATTAACCTCATTAAAGTCGTGAAAAACATAATTAAGTGTTAGTTATTGACGCATTCGAAGTAATTGGAAGTTTGCCAATGAGTTTATGTAGCAGCAGTTTGTAATCATCTTTAACCACCAGTTCACCCTGTTTGAGTTGATTATTGTTTACGTTGGTATATATTAGTGTAAAGAAATATGTATTTAACTCTTTTTGTAGATTTTGATTGTGTGTATACTTTATAAAGGATAATTAGTATTGCATGCCCGATTCAGTAAAATGGCATTAGTGTGATGAATATTTATTGTAATATATATAAAAATGCTGCTACACCTGTAGACCACATATCGTATTCATGTGTTGGTTAATTTGTTAACTAATTTATAATCGTTCAGCTACACGAATTAAGAAATAAATGGAATACATATATCCCAGTTGAAACGATATTCCAGAGATTTCATTTTTCAACATGATTTCCTTGATTGAAAATTGCTCCTCAAAGGAAATGTGTCTGTATCAATATCGAACATTTTAAATTGAAGCCATCCCTTCAAATAGGTTATTGACGCCTTCATAATTGAACGTTAGAGATTTTTCCGGTACCGGAATAAACCTTTTCATATTACCGACTTTTGACTCCGGAGTTTATATTTTTTCGACAGGTTACCTACTCTGTGGTAAGACATCCTGGTACTCGGTCAAGTAAGAGCAACGTAAAAAGTAAAATCAAGCTTTTAATCGATACAATTTATGGGAAAATTAACTGCTTTATATTTTCTTAACACGATAAAATCATCAGAAAACAGAAAACTTTCCCCTCAAATTGCACGGATTATGTGTTTGATTTTTCTTCTTTTGGTTGCTCTTACTTGACCGAGTACCAGGATGTCTAACCACAGAAAAGGTAACCTGTCGAAAATTATATAATCCGAGTCAAAAGTCGGTAATATCAAAATAGTCTATTGACATATTGATATTATAAATTTGTAAATCATTTTACATTAAAATATAACTATAACTCCTTCCTTACTGCATATCTTCCTTAACTTGTCCGTCTTTGGCCCGAGAATCGATGAAGAGACTGTTGCTGTAGAAATGTGCATCTGATGTAACAATTTAGTACCATTTATGTTATTACTACCACTGGGTCGATACATCTACTGGTGGACGATACTGCGATGAAAATACGGCTATTGTTTGATATAAATTTGCTGTTATAAAATATTTCAAATTGTTTGGCCTTGATAATCAATGAACAGACATTAATTGTCGAAATATGCATCTGGTGTAGTACAGTTTTGTACCGTTAATTTTTAAACTAAATCTGGATCGATACCTGTGATGGTGGACTGACAATTCACGAGGTTATCATCAGCCCAGTAGTCAGTGCTTCGGTACTGCCATGAAAATTATTATATTGTCTAAATGAAATTTACTGTTGTAAAAATTTTGATTTAATTCAATATAAAGAAATATGCATATCTCCTGAAAAGTTCTGTGTTCGTATTGGGGGTTAATTTTTGTCCTTTTTGTTTTGATCAGCTTTTCAAAGTTTTTTGTTTTCAAACATTTTCGACTCGATCATCACTGAAGAGACATTTATTATAGAAGAGCACATTTGGTGCAGTTAAAGTTGATACCGTTGAGGTTATAGCTACCATTTGGTCGATACCTCTGCTAGTGGACTATAAATCTAATATGGTTTCACCAGCCCAATATTCAGTACTTCAGTTCTGTCATAAAAGTAGGGATAATGTTTGCATTAAATGTGCTGTAATTAAATTTTGGCATTATGTTTTAATCAAGGAATAAATATCTCCTTCATGTCCGTATTTGGCTATGCATGTTGTCCTTTTATGTTTTATCGTCTCTTCAACGTTTCTATAAGGTTTGATTGTTGAAATAGTTTGGCCTCAAGAATCAATGAAGATATATTTATTGTCGAAATGCACAGTCATATAGTGCAGTAAAATTTTGGTTTTGATGTTGTTACAGCAGTAGCTGCAACTGGATCGATACCTCTGCTGGTGGACTTACATGCCACGAGGGTATCATCAGCTTAGTAGCTTGTTCTTTGGTCCTTCTATGGCAATCCGGATATTGTTTGATTGACATTTGCTGATATACAATTTTGGAAAGCTCTGATTCCTAGTCCGCATTTTGCTATACCTTTGGTCCTTTTGAGTTATATAAGCTCTTTAAAGTTTGTATAAATTTTGGTTTTTAAAATATTTAAACCGCGAGCATCACTGAAAAGTCCTTTTTATTCGAAGTGAACATCTGGTGCTGACGACTTTGCCACTGTTAATGGTATTACAGATGATAAAATTGTATTAAACGATTACGACGATACATGGTCGTTGAAGATCAAGGTTACACACAATAACTTGGGGAATTACATGAACTCAGAAAGGAGCAAGAACGGAGTTTTGACAAAATAAACGTCACCTGTCATACACACACTGCCAAAATATCACAATCGGTAACATTATATACCAGACGACTATGCATGTGTCCCAGATGTCCCCGGATATGATCCGTTCTTTGTTACAACCCCGTCTTTTTTCTTTTACTATGACATTACTGATTGTGACATTACTGATGTGGCGTTGCTGATAGTGATGTTTCTGATTGCGACTTATCTATCACTAGAATATGTAAAAGTGTACTTCATGAGCATCAAAATATGGAACAAAACCTGTTAATGCTTACGGGAGCACCTGATCATGACTGCACATCAGGTTTTTGATGAGGTTCGTGTTTAATAATCAGCATGTGTCTCTTTAGTTTCGATTTGTTTTGTGTCTCATCATTGTTTTTGTGTTTGGCCATGGTGTTGTCTGTTTTTATTAGACTTTTGAATTTCGATTGCTCCTATTGATTTCTTTCATCCTTAACAATAAACACGTGTCTAAAGTAATATACAAGCTCCAAATATCCCAAGTATAGTAATAGAGAATTTAAAAAAATCTGCCATCAAACCGAATTTTCAGAATAACAAAAAGCATTCAGGAACAAAAAATTAAAACGGTCGACTTTGGATAGACAGATGATCATGTGAAACGAGATTTTACAATACATTTGATGTATAAATAACTCATTTCAGCATCTGTAATTTCTAGAGTACAAAACGGGATGTTCACTTCAAATATTGAAAGACGCAATTTCTAAATAACAGCATCGTAACTAGAATTACAACAGGAAATGTTACAACGAACCATAAAATTGAAATTTCATCAATAAGCAGTTATTTTGAAATTTGAAGCTACTACATGCACAAAGACGGCGATTTTGTAAAAAATATATGTTGCTTATATGTCATTATCATGAAGTTATAAATCTAAAGAAAGTGCTTTTGAAGTGTTTTCCTACTGTAACCTATGTAAAACATTTGTCAACTATTCAAACTGCACTGATGTGTTGATTATTGTAAAAAGAGAGGCAAAAGATACCGGAGGGACATTCAAACTCATAAATCGAAAATAAACTGACAACGCCATGGTGAAAAAGAAAAAGACAAACAATAGTATATAAAACACAACACAGAAAGCTAAAGACTGAGCAACACGAACCCAACCAAACACTGGGTGTGGTCTCAGGTGCTCCGGAAAGGTAAGCTGATCCTGCTCCACATGTTGCACCCGCCGTGTCGCTTATGTTAGTACAAACCCGGTTATAAGTCTTATTCGGTAGGTCACATTCGGGAAAAGGGACGGGATTGTATTTACGACATTAGGAAAATATCCGCTATCATCTGTAAAACGGATGTTCCATAATGGTCAACCAACTCGTGATGGCTGGAATGTTGCTACATAGAAACGGAAAATTCACAATTGGAAAGCTGAAATTATCTCTTTTGTCGTAAAGTTTTGTTATCAACCGACCTTCATTGTCAATTTCTAGATGTAATTCAAGATAAGAGGCAGACTTAACTGTATCTGTTGTATCCTTCATCTCAAGTTCGATGGGATAGATGCGTACAACATGGTCACCAAATTTTGACCTTAAAAAAATAGACTCATTCTAATTACCGGGGTTATCAACGTTGAATATAATTATTGAATAAAAAATGGTAAAATGAGGCTTTTTTTATTAAGTTAAAGCAAACCAATCTCTTCAAATTCCATATTTTTATCTATGGAAAGGGCGGCCGGCTACTTTAAAACTTTTGAATGTTACAAGTTTACTCCTCTGTTAATCATAGGTTGAACAATATAAAAAATAATAATAACAAGACAAAAATAATAGGGACACATAATTGGATAATAGATAAAGCGTAAACACTCCCATTTCCTTCAATTTATGAAACATATGAATCCATTACAAGCTTAGAAGTAATATAAAATAACAGGAGTGCAAGACTAAATTTCATAGACATCATCTAGTAATATTTCCACGACTTTCACAAGACTGTATAAACTGGGTTTTGTGATACATGTCTTATTTTTCTTGCGTTTTAAAGTTATTACACATTATTGACTTATTAGCATGCATTCCGTATTTCATTTCGGTAAATACATGAACTGATAGTTGAAAATAAATCAGGATATATTCTAAGATTAAAAGCTTTTCTTTTAAATAATACAACAGTATAAGAAATGTGTTTGAAGTTCGTACGTTATATGATGATAGAAAATCACGGAAATTTTATTGTAACCAACGCCCAAAGGGTTTATTTTCCTGACTTCATGTTCATAAGAAAAAGATTGATTTATTGATAAGTATTTAAACTCATATACATATATATTGTTCTTCCTTTGCATTATTGCGTCCTATAACTTGTACACAAACTGTCACCAAGCGAAAGTTTCCTAGTTTTCTTTCATTTTCAAGTAAAAAGTTGATTTATCTGGTATTTTGCTATTGTCAAATTAATAATATAGAAGATTAGAAACTGTATGTACTTTAATAAATATACATATATTTAAAAAGGCACATGTTGCAAATCAGCTTATTTGTAATTTATCAGTCTAATTTACATTTTGTATAGACTAGCGCATGTTGTAGTGTGATTATTTTGAATTAATAGTGTGTTTTTCATAAACAGGATGTGCATAAGTGTTCAACTGATTATTGTTTTCCTCGTTTTGGTAAGTTTGCTCTATTTTCATTAACAAATGTGCAAATATGTAACTTTATATTATATAGCCTCTTGTGAATTGTCATAGGATGTATATAAGTTATTTAGACAGGCAGCATTAATTCTATACCTAAGAACATTTAAATACATATGATAACGGGTAGTTTTCAGTAATGTGCGAACACGCTATGAGTGTAATTCGTCTCTTTTGGAAAAAATATGTCAAGTAACTTTCTATCTTTACTTTTGCATTGATGCCTTGATAATAAACTCTTACAAAATTCCTGTATTTTATTCCAAACAACCATAAAAAACAAATACATGTTCAATGTAAATCATGAATAGTAGTAAATATGATTTCTCCGAGTAATTTCTTCACCTGAACAAATGATGAATTACAATTGTTTGTATTTTGGCCTTTACGAATAAAATGACTATTATGTATACTTGAAATGAAAAGTAGAATGAATTTTCATTATAAAAGAATGAAGAAATATGCCTAACCAAACTTCAAACCAGCGTGTTTCAATTCTGAAATTACTGAAATAACTTAGTAAATCATATCAAGGTAAATAAAAGATAGCATGATACAGACTGTGCCAGTTCACCAGCAATATAATCTTTTGTTTTGGAATAAAAATAAAACATTCAACTTATACTTCATTTATAGATAATAAAAAAAAAAAAAAAAAAAAACAATTGTATACACAAATCTACAAGCACACATTGTACCGTCAATATTTTCTGAAGTTGGATTCAAGAGTTTGTCAATTATTTTCTGATTGTATGTTAGATTTTTAAATGAAGCAATAGATACTAAGAGATAAAGTCTGCTTCAGAACTAGCAATCATTTTAAAAATGAAAATAACACTTGTTAAAGTCCCTTGCGCTTTTCTTAATTTACTATTATCAAGAACGTTCAAAGTCAAATATTTGATGTAAAAGTAACAACACATTTATATGAAAAAAGGGACCTTAAAAAACAACCTAATTCCTGCAAGTTTAACTTTGCCTGAGGGATTTGTTATCTTTAAAAATTCATACTACTACAAAATCATTGTAAAGAAACACATGCTTGAAGATTTATGAAGCCTGGTATCTATGGTGGGTTTATTATATTTTCTCTAAATATCACGCAAAGAAATTAAATATCTAATCAACTACTATATCAATCAACAGAATACTCTCATTGAATGAATAAAAAGAAAATAACAAAAATACCGAACTCCAAGGAAGATTCAAAACGGAAATTCCCTTATCAAATGGCAAAATTAAAAGCTCAAACACATCAAACGAATGGAAAACAACTGTCATATGCCTGACTTGGTACAGGTATTTCCTTATGTAGAAACTGGTGGATTAAACCTGGTTTTATAGCTAGCTAATCCCTCACTTGTATGACAGTCGCATAAAATTCCATTATATTGACAACAATGTATGAACAAAACAAATAGACATGATAAGCCAAAATGTAAAAAATTGGAAATTTATAGGTCATGCCTTGTGACACAATGTGTATTCGATCATTGCAGATAGTTAGTGTAATATCGAGGGATAATATTTGCGACCAACCGAAAGTTGCTGGACCATGTCGTGCGAGCTTAAAACGATTCCATTATGACGTAAAAACTGGTCGGTGTAAAATGTTTGTCTATGGTGGTTGTGATGGCAACGATAACAATTTCAAAACGAGACAAGACTGTTTTGCTACCTGCAAGATACGAGGTAAATTGTATTTAATACGCTAGATATAGTTCCTCAAATGCGAAGCACTTTTATTATATAACAATACGGTGAATATATATTAAGACATACTAGTATTATTGCCAACATAAAGATTATACCGGATACTGATTTACCCTTATCTATAATATAACCATATAATTTGTCCCTTTCTATTGATGTGAAGCAACACATTTAAAACCATTATATAAGAGTCAATTAAGGTTAAGGCAATAAGTATTGTTGAAATTGTCTGGAAGTATTTTTTAAAGATAATATTATTACTAAATGGTTAAGGTAATATTAAGTGATTTTCTAAAATACATGAACTCTCGACAAAGCGCTTTAAATGTTCACCAAGCTTTAGTTATCGGTATATGTTAATTGATTGTTCTATATTTGTGTTTAAGCTGGCTATAAAACAGGTTTAACCCACCATTTTCTTCGGAAAATGCCTGTACCAAGGCAGGAATATGGCAGTTGTATTGTATTTGTTCTGTTGATTGAAAGCGTTTGATTTTGTCAGTTTTTATGGACTTTCCCTTTTTGAATTTGCCTTGAGGTATTTTTTCTATATTTTTATATGTTTGCAAATTTATTTATTTATTTTTTTCTTAACGCCACCATATGACGTTGGCGTCATATAGTAGAATGTTAATTCGTCCGTGTGTTTCTGATTCTGGTGTCATACAGTGGAGGATGGATCTTTTTATTTGGTCGTTCGTCCATTTGATCTTCCGTCCCAACATAATGTCCCTGTACTTTTGCATCTTTCATTTTGTTCTTTATCTGAGTGATTTTTCTCTTATAACATGATTTTCGTTCATATCCTTGCACTTCAATACACATGTCATTTCTCCGCTTCATTTCCTATGCAGAATATATAAAACTTTCATATAATTCTGACCATTGTCCGCCTTCTTTCTTATCTGCGTGGTGAATAAGGGTTTGATTTAGCAAATTATGATTATCACACCGGGGGGAGGGAGTGCCCATCATGTACCTGCAAGTTATCCTAAACCACTTTGAATGTACTTTATATTTGCAGAATCTTAAAATATATATCACTGTGCATTTTATGTTCTGTGTCTTTGTTTTAACTTATTTGCAAATCATAGATTTTGTCGCTGTTTTATATGCTATGGAGTGGTGTTTATGACATTTTTCACTGTACTTTTACTTTTTATCTGTGCCTTTTTGAAGCTAGGAAGTATGTAGTTCTTAAATTTTAGTTTCCATATGCCACCTGTTTATGACAAACTTTTCCTTTAATTCCATCCCTACATCAGATAACTTGTGTTAGTACTTGAACGTTTTGTATTTTCTGATTGATCAATGATATATCGATTCTCCACGTTTAAGTGATTTTGATAAAAGGTTTGTTTTTCACATTGCGCAATCTATTTGTTTCGAGTATTTATTACGAAAGAAGTAGTTCAATATATGTTCATACAGTAATATTTCCTTTTGACTAATCGACGAAGTGAACCATTACTGCTACATTCACTTTTATTTAGTCTGCGACAAAACGACAAAGGGAAAATATTTGTTTTACAAAAGATATTTATCCATTGATATTTGTTTAACAGTTCAATTGAATACGTTTAAGCTTGTTTAAACGATTCCAAATTCTAATCTATATAAAACGAGAAACGAGAAACACTTATGAACCACATCAACAAACGTACTACGCTAAAAAAATTTGTTACGGTAAAAAGGAGAGCACCGCCGACTGATTTGTAGCTTAAATGCACTGATTTCGTAGCGTCAAATTTCTTTGCTAATTTGTTTATGAGATTAAAACCGCGGAAACTGCTGTTTCCTTTAATCTATATGCATTGACAGTTACAGATGTCGATGGTTTCAAAGTATAAGACTCCCGATCATTGATTTAATCGATATATTTTTTTTCATTTTCAGTTTGTACACTTCCAAAGTTGAGTGGGGCAGGTCAACTGTCTATTACAAGATGGTTTTACAATGTTGAAAATATGCAGTGTGAAAAGTTTATATATAGCGGAAGACAAGGCAACAAGAATAATTTTAGAAACAAAAGGAAATGTGAACGGCTATGTAAAGGCATCGGTAAGTAAAATGGGATATGTTAATTTGTCTATTGAATGATTGATTGCTTGTTATTGCTAAATATCAAGTGACAAATAATGAATGTGTATTTTGGACTGGGATGAAAAATGGATTTCGACTGCAACTGGAATACGGGTTTTGTTAGAAATGGTAGACATATTACCCTTCAATCATTCCAATGGACAGCAAACAAACCCCTTATAAAGTTTTGGCAAAATTCACTACAGTTTTATCGTTCATACACATTGGACTCTTTCTAATCGAGACATCGTGTTCATTATCCTAATTTCTACCGGACAAGGAAACATCAAAACAAATATTTGTTTACCAATTAAATCAAGACAGATAATTTTTTGAAAACCCCTAACGATTTTTTGTTTGTATCGTCAGTCACTACAATATTACGGAATTATATAAGAAAAATAACGGATTCGTGCCAAAATGTAAACTAGGATTCAAATCCGATAACGGATAATTTACGGTTTACCGATCAGTGAGAGGAATAAAGAACTCATACATTTCAAAGCATTGCTAAGGAGGAACCTTTGTTTGACTGTGCGTGAAGTATAAATATGGTGAAAATATTGTGTTGAATGTTTTGAATTTACATGATGTATTCTTTCTCAGATAGACCGGTAACATATATACCAGTAGTAGGCTTATAATGAAGCACAGACATGTGCAAATACTCAGATGTTGATTGATTTCGTACTAGGTAAACAGACAAGCGCTGATTGCTAGTTTTATTTCAGGAGATTATTCAACTTGTTTTTTGTTATGTAAAAAAACCGGTAGGAATATATTATAAAGTATCATTTAAGAAAATCAGCATACAAATAAATAAATATTATCCAATATACCCTCATTTTCCCTTGGCAGTCAAAATTTCCTCGACTTTCATCCCGGACGGCCTCTATTACAGGACCTACCCATTGTATGTATTGTTATTTTGTTCTCGTCCTGAACAGGCATGCAATATTTGGACGTTAAGCAACCAACAATCTATCAATAGAAAAAGAAACTAGACAGGTAACAGTTATTTTAATAAGAAAAAAATGGCTAACAATTTTGAGCAGAAAAATAGTGCTTATTCATGTGTGTATTTTTACATTTGTGTTTTCTAAAGCAATTACATATCCAGTTGCTATTGTCATTATGGAATTTATTTAATAGACAGATTTTACTTCGAAATTGATTTCATCGGGAAAACTTGTGAATCAATAACTCAGTACAAACTTATTCAATCTTTCTATGCAAATGAGAGACAATTGCTATTATTTAGTCTAATCAATCTATGATCAGATGAAAAACTTGTAATGTTGGTTTTGACAAGGCATATTGAAGAACGGTTTTACTATAAACATGATAAACATGATTTTGGGTGATAAAATACTTACTACGAAGTCGATATATTGGTTTATGAATTGATACTAATATTTGTAGAGAAAGATTCATGTGGGCCACCCCGAGATTGCGCTCGACCTCCACCAGGTACTTGCGTGGAATCCATATATGAAATCATCAATGGAGAGAAATGTTTCGCTGGGTGCACATATCCAAGGTGTAAAAAGGTAAAGTAATACTTATGTTCCTTGGATTTATTGTTAAACTGGTAAAGGAAATAGTATTCTGAACTGGCGTTAGTATATGAAAAAAATGCATGAACCACAGTTCATAGTCTACATACATGTATCGCATACAATTTATATACACCTTTAATTTAACATTTAAAACGATCAAACTTGGAGAATCCGCTGTTTGTTACCATTTATAGAATTACTAATCCAAGAACTCAAATACAGAAAAATCTTCAACGAGTGACCGAACAACATATGTATTCACGAGAGCGAGTAGAATGTGATAAATATGGTTACCATAAATTATGTAGGTTTGAGATATAATAATTATTAATCCTCTGTAAAAGTCTTCCATTTTTTAAAACTCGATACAAATGAGAGCTTAATCTTGTTTAGGCTTGAAGATCGTATGTTGACTTTAAGCATTAATTTTTCACTGTATGACTGGGCCTCTGTCTCATTAACAATACAAGCAATATCATTAACGCATAACTATAATCGAGTTCTTGTTATTCACGTGTTGTAAAATAGCGCGAATCACTTCCGGAAATGTCTGCTGTCATTTTAATTTTATTCAATAGTCTGATTGTTGTTTAACTCATGATGAAGGCGACATGAAGTAAAATGTTGAGAAGTAGATCAGATATTTTTTACAATAGCGTCATTGGTAGTCTTAATTTAACGATACATATTATTGACTTTGTCGTAACTGGTTTGATGTACCTGCAATAACATCGATCTGATACAAATACATATCTTGCTTACAAACAACAGAAATCTAAGCGTGCAGGGTCTGTTTTTCAATCAGATAAGATTTTGACAAGGCAATACAACTCAACTAATCAAAATGTTTTGGACGTGTACGAAATGGGATGGCAATTGGCCGTTTTAAAATCTAAAGGACTATGGGTATTTTTTTTGGTTGTACCCCAAAATTAAAATAACACCACGTTATGGAATAAATTTCCATTGTTTTGGACATTTTTCACCAATCATGACGTTTTGGTGTAAACTTTGGAAAATATTACCTAGAATGCATTATATTAAAAAACGGCGAATTGTATTGCAACAATTATTAATTGAACTAATTGGATATTTTGTAGAGGCAAACTCTTGAACATTAGGAATGTCGTCTTTGCTACGCGATACTTAAAGTCTTGTGTAGCGATGTCACCGTTTTTTTACGTAGATAACATTTTGATAATTGAATTCGCCATTTTAATATATAATACGCATGGTACATTTAACGTTTTGCATGTTTGAAACACAAATTTCACAAATCCCAAAGTTTAATGAAAATAACTATTGACATGTAAGCGTACATTAAATACATGTATGTAGTAGCTCTTTTAAAATTCTGTGAAGCCAAAAGTTCAAAAGAGTATGAGGTCTTTATGTGGTGACAGAGAATCGTTTTTGATATGACACAGGGTGTAGACCGATAAAATCGCTGTCCTTCGTGGGTTTTTTCAATCTGCATTCATTTTTAGATTTTTTAAAAAAGAATGTCACACAATGGTACAGTCTTGTAAAGAAAAAAGTCAGCAACTTTGATATTTCTTTAAAGCTTGATATTTAATCTAGTAGATCATCGGAATCGAGGCAATTTATGGAGACTTCACTCTATAATAAATAAGAAGTATTTGCTGCAGTTGGTTTTTGACATGTTCATGGTGTTACTGCAACACATAAGTATTTTAGTGAAAACAGCTTTATATTCCATATTTCGTAAAATAGAAAAATGTGTTTTTAAGAAGATTATAAGCAATGTATACAAGGTTTAATTTATGTAATAAAAACGAGTCTGATTTCCATAAGCAAATAAAATTACTGTAAATGGTAATACAACAGCAGATGTTTACCTCAGTTTATGGATAAGAATATCAATATTCATCATAGCATTCCCTCTAGTCTGACACTTAGAAATGAATGTAAGTTCTGTATAGAGTAAATAGCTCATCCATTTATCATGTTTGTGTGCACTTTAAATACCATTTGAATTTGGTTAATTTCATTGGATAAAAGGGGGTATTCCAATGTGCTTTTTATACGAATGATTAAATATATACTTTTAAAAACAGGTAAAACATCCCAATGTTAATCGAAACCTTAATAAAGCAATAGCAATATGTAAGTTGTTTAAATCTCTGCAGAATTTTGTTTGTGTGTGTGTGTATTATGTAAAAACCGTGTTTGTCCGTCTATAACTTTCATTTTACATTAATCAGATTCTTTATTCCGGAATGATTTGAAATTTTGATTTACATTGTACAGACTGATTGATTGATTGATGTTAAACGGCCTTTTTAGAACTATTGGCTATCTCGTGGTGGTCAGTTTTTATTGATTAAGAAAGCTGAAGTGTTCAGGGAGAACCACTGACATATTTGGTATGAAAACTAACAATCCTGGTCAATTAAGATTAGAGTTGAAGGTGGCACGGTAGTATTTCCTGGCCTATAGGGATAATGATAGCCTTTCTAGAATTTTCACCACTTTCAAACACTGCCCAAAATTCTACATACAAAGTAAACTGAAGTACTTTCATTATATTATTCAGAAATGAACTTGAATATGTATCATTACCGTTTACTTTTTTGCTATTATTATAAACCCAAAGCCACTAGTGCTTTTAGATCTTTCATCATGCAGTGAATAAAAAGTTAAAAAATTCTCAAAATTTCACCTGTATGTAAAATTATTTCATATTTTTCTACACCCGATTCGTCCCTCAGTTTTTGAAAGCATGTTCAGTGAATACTGTGTTTTTGTCTAATCACACTGTTCAGATACATTGACTTGAGTAGGGTACACAAACGAGCAACCTAAATTCCTGAATATAAATACTACTGTGCCACCTTAACAAAGACATCACAAACTTGAAACCAGTCATGACACTTATGATGCATAGACTTGATACTGGGAAACATATTACAATAAAGAATACTAGTCTGCACTTATTAAAAGTTTATACCTCTACCCCAGCTGTCAGATTTTCACTTTTGTTCATAGTACCACTTTCACTTAAGGAGTAAACAAAACCCAAATATATGATGTTTCAAATCAACACAGAGGTAAAACATGGTGATTCAGGAGGAATTATTGGATTGCCAACTCTATTTCTAGTTAATCTGACTGAAAGAAACAGTATAAGTACCAAATCATGAAAAAGATAGTAAAGTCTATTCCACATTTTACAGCATGCCTTACATTCCTTTAAGCATTTCCAGATTATGTAGGCAACATAGCAAGATTCTTTTGATGGCAGTTAACTATTATTCTAAGGCCTTTTTGACAATACATGTACTAGAATATATCTCTAAGTTGGCAGTTTGTCTCTTTCTCGTGTATGCATTAACTTAAATTATGTCCCCTTACATAATCAGTTTACCTTGTTTGTGCTTTTCAGGGTCAGAAAATTAAAACAATTCATGACATTTAAAATTTTAAACCTGGTACCTTTTGTTAGCTATTATTCGTTTATTCTCTGTCCTATATGTTCTCCCATTTATTTGTATTGTAGTCCTGTCATGTAATGTTGTCATTTTAATGTTATATTTAACATTGCCATAAAAGCAGGAGGTTTGGCTAGCCACAAAACCAGGTTCAACCCACCATTTTATTCTTAAAATCTCCTGTACCAAGTCAGAAAATTGGCCATTGTTATATTATAGTTCGTTTCTGTGTGTGTTACATTTTAATGTTGTGTTTCTGTTGCGTCGTAGTTCTCTTATATTTGATGTGTTTCCTCCGTTTTAGTTTGTAACCCGGATTTGTTTTTTCTCAATCGATTTATGAATTTCGAACAGTGGTATACTACTGTTGCCTTTATTTGCATAAAATGAATAAACTATTTAATCTATCTAACATACAATCATAATCACATTCTTTGTCCAAAAACATTGTCTTATCAATGCAAAGAAGCCCTAATGCTAACTCTATTTCACCTAAATATGAGGGTAATTGAATAAGTAATGACCATTTAACCACTTACTGGTCCCCAAAAGCTCATTCTGGTGTCATGTTACCACAGAACTACAAATTAAACCTGAAGAAAAAAGTATAGCTGTACTTGTGTGGAAAAAAAAAACATTATGTACTTTATTTATTTCGGTGAAAACTATAGCTTTATAACACTGCCCAAAATTCTACATACAAAGTAAACTGAACTACTTTCATTATAATATTCAGAAATTAATTTGAATATGTATCATGACCGTTTACTTTTTTGCTATTTTTATAAACCTAAAGCCACTTGTGCTTTTAGTTCTTTTATCATGCAGTGAATAAAAAATTAAAAAATTCTCAAAATTTTCACCTGTATGTGAAATTATTTCATATTTTTCTACACCGATTCGTCCCTCAGTTTGTGAAAGCATGTTCAGTAGATATTTTTTTCTCTAATCAAACTGTTCAGATACATTGACAAAAGTAGGGTACACAAAAGATCAACCTAAATTCCTGAATGCAAATACTACCGTGCCACCTGAACGCACCTGCCGGGGCAGGATTCGAACTCTCAATCTCAGTATTGACAGGCTAGTGATACAGTAATTGAATTATTTAGACCACTTGGCCCTCGAGGCCCCGGAATTGTATAGCGGTTAATTATATCGGATGTTCTACCATGCAGAAACTTTCAGTTTTTACGACATTTGATTTTCTAACATACCAATTGAGCATGGAATGTATCGTTTATTTTTTCGCAGCTTAAGCAAGTGTTTAGTATGGTGTTTTGCACACTGCTATTTGTATGCCTGTCTTTTCCTCTTTAGACATTTGTGGAGCAGGATCTGTTTATCCGTCCGGAGCATCTGAGATCATCCCCGTTTTTGATGGGGTTCGTGTCTTTAGTTTTCAATGTTGTGTTTTGAATACTGTTGTTTTTCTTTTTCTTTCTTTACCGTGGGGTTGTCAGTATATTTTCGACTTATGAGTTTGAATGTCCGTTTGGTATCTTTCGCCTCTCACTGAAGGAAGTATTTCAGAATTATTGTATTTTCTATATGTTACGTTATGATGTTTTATCTCTGTTTTACGTATTTTTTCTTTGATCTTATTTTGTGATGAATTTTCATATCACGCTACTTGGTCGACACAGAAAATTATTGTCAGAAACTAAGGGCGTACTTGGCGTTGTCAATGTAAACATGAGCGGCGTCATAGGCAAAATAGCGATATACATATTATCAATGGTCTTTCACAATCGAGGATGTTTCTCGGCCAAATCTCATCTAAAGACAGTCGCCCTACGATGAGATTGTAGCTGAGAAACACCATCGATAATCTATGAGTATTGTATCGTTTAAACAATAATCGTATTTTGACTTGATTTGTTTTATATATTATCATGATTATGTAGCTTCTGTATTCAGGGATTATTTGATATTATATTTATAAAAAATATAATGTATCATTCTATTATGTTCAATGTTGGCTGGGTAGTCATTTCCTGCTTGATGATATCTAACATTCAATTATACCCTATGAGCATGAACAGTATCGTCAGTGTCTTATAACGAATTGGTGTATACTTTTCACAACTTCACTTGATTTGGTACACAAAATGTCGCCATTTAAAAATAAAATTAATTATATTTTTCTTTTATGAAAATATTTTCAAATTTACTATAAAAATGCAATACTTAAATAACACAACATGAATTACGTCTTAAGTAGCATGTGTTTAATTTATAGGGTTCCTGTCCGACAAGCACTCCAGGCCCTACATGTAGTAACACATGCAACGCCGGACACAACGGAGATGACCGAGACTGTCCGGGTGATCAACTTTGTTGCAGTGGAGGGTGTTGTCGGGATCCAGTTCTAGGTATGTTTAGTAGAAAACTTATTTAATATCGGAATCCAATTTCGGGTCAATTAAGAACATGTACATAGCTAAAATTAATTTCCAAGTAAATAGTATCTTGTCATAAAAAGATTACAGGAACATTTAGTACATCATCGATTTAGTCAGGATCCTATTTTAGGAAAAATGAAGTATATCACAATGACATGCAGATACCACCTTCACGAGAATAAAAAAGGCATCTTCTTTAGAATCTTTTCATGTGACTGGTGAATAGCTGTCTCATTGGCAGTAATACAACATTAACATCTGGAAAGCCTGCAGGAGACGTTAAAACTAAATTAAATGAATATTTTTTTAAGCAAATATTTTCAGTGATTATTTTGTAATTGGTGTCTGAATCATGTAGTAATCTCCCAATATTCAATGAGTGTCTGTCCCCAACCAGAAGTAACGAATTCAGTTGTTGTCGTTTACTTATATATATATATCTATATAACATATAAATCTGATAAAAGGTTTTATGGCCCCGCAACAAAGTTGTCGGTGCCATATAGTTTACCCTTGTCCGTCATTCTGTCATTCCGTCATTCCGTCATTCCGCAACAAACCATTATACGGAGTTTTTTCTAAACGCCTTCAGATATTGGGCTGATTTTGGCATGTGAGTTCACCATGATGAGTTACAGATCAAGTGTAAATTTCGTTCCGCTCCGCTCATTTTTGTCAAAGTTACGGGCTTTGGACTTTGATTAATTGTTGAAAATCACAGTTATACGGACTTTTTTCTAAATGCCTTCAGATATTGGGCTGATCTTTGGTATGTGAGTTAACCATGATGAGTTACAGATCAAGTTTAAGTTTGGTTCCGCTCCGCTCATTTTGCTGAAATTACGGGCTTTGAACTTTGAAAATTGTTAAAATCACAGTTATACGGACTTTTTTCTAAACGCAATCTGATATTGGGCTGATTTTTGGTATGTGAGTTAACCATGATGAGTTACAGATCAAGTGAAAGTTTCGTTCCGCTCCGCTCATTTTGTCTAAATTACGGGCTTTGGACTTTGATTAATTGTTGAAAATCACAGTTATACGGACTTTTTCTAATCGCCTTCAGATATTGGGCTGATTTTTGGTATGTTAGTTAACCATGATGCGTTACAGATCAAGTTTAAGTTTCGTTCCGCTCCGCTAATTTTTGCCGAAATTACGGGCTTTGGACTTTGATTAATTGTTGAAAATCACAGTTAGACTGCAAGAATAATTGCAGGGTTCAAATTAGCGGTGGTCCGAGGTCCGTGACCTTCCACTATTGCAATCGGACTTTCGTTTTGGTTACTAGCTACGCCCGACGGACCTTCAATTTGAAAGAAAATAAAAATTAACTTTGCTGACCTTTTTTAACTATCAGTATCGTCATTTCAAAGCCATATTATTATTGTATATCCCTTGAGAGCTTACTTCAAATCATTTCAACTGTCAGCAAATTAAGTTTGTTAATTTATTAGAACGTAATGAAAGATGCCTTAAGTAAATTTGTAATCCATGTATTGCATTAAAACGTCATATTCCTTCCAAATAGCGTCTCAAACATCGTTTATTTTTGTAATTTTCTCGTCGGCCATTGAAATATTTGTACAGGATTCATCGGAAACGGGCCAGATATGAATGAAATCCTGATTCTTACGACAATGACTACGGACGCATGAATGGCGCAGCTGGCAGAAGAGAAGGGTGGACAGCTTTTTAGGGAGGTGGGAGACAACAAATAGGTGTGGGAGAAAAAAAAGATTCTAAAAGTGGGAGGTGGCAGATAGGGGCGGGAAAGTGGGAGAAGGGTACCCCCTGTCCACCCATTCAGAAGAATATTGATCCAAAAAGCAAAAATTACGCTTTCCACGCGCATTTAAAACTTGATCTACTTGAATAATGTATATATTTTCATGTATATGCATTGTTTCAATTTATTAATTAAAGTTGCTAAACTCTGGGACTATTATTATACTAATATCATTATATTATGTCCTAGCTTAATTTTGTTAAATTTATATATATTTTTTAATGAGAAACACTGAATTTCATAAACATGATAACAGAGTAGTTTTTCAATTGAATTTTAATTGATATAACAACTTTTTTTCCTTTTTGGTATAAAAAAAGTTCTTTTTTTATCAGTGCTAGATATTTAGTTGGTAGTTTCTAACAAGACAACTAATATAATCATTGTGCAACTAGATATGATAAACTTAAACAGCTTTGAATTGGAACTGTTACTTTAATTCTATACTCGGGTTACGGTATAAATTTAACAACAATATAAAGAAAGATCCATATATAGCCCTTTATGTTATAGTTTAAACCAAACATTGTAGGCCGCGAGCAACTTTGAACACTCCTCTTTCTATGTAGCAACATTCCTGCAGCGCCTGCATATGGAGTATATATCTCCCAATTGATACGATATTCCCGGGCTTGTATTTCCTATCATGATTTCCTTGATAGAGGATTGCTGCTAACAAAAAAGCTATTAAACCAAGAGTTCCAAATGGTGAAGTTGAAATCATCCCTTCGTAAATTTTACGGACGGCATCACGATTTGGTTGACCGTTATGGAATAACCGTTTCACAGACAGTGTTCTCCCAGGCCGTTTTAGCGTCGCGGTGCCGCGACGCTATATTTTCCCGTGATGCTATAATAATTTCCGCGACGCTATAATTATTTTGAGGATGCTATTTTTCTTGTCTCTATCGTAAAACCATGTCCGAAATTTTGAACTTTCATCTAATTACCGCTTGTGATCATAAAAATTATATCACCTTTAATTGTAATCCCTGCAAGTCGGACACTAGAGACAATTTAGAGTGATTAAATAGGTGTTAATTGCCCTTTGGGTGATAACTGTTTGGATACGAATACCCCAAGCTGACACTTGTGACATGACTTATACCACGTGGTCCAATCGCAAATTTCGACATGCAGAAAATGTAATCAGAAAATTATAAAACAATTCGAAATATACGTTTGCATAATGAAATTTCAAAGATACAAACGATTTATCTCTTTAGAAAAAGGTTTGGTCGTACGTTTTACTACTTTCAAAAATTACCTTCTTTCCTTCCGGTACTATTTGTCAATCAAGACCGTATATAAAACATTTCAATTTGAGCTAAATAAGTTTGATACTTATTTAGAAAGTGATCATAATTGGCTTTAGTTAATGTTTCATCCCTTTAATGCATTAAAAGCGTCATATGCATTCCCAATCTCTTGTCAAACATTGTTTATTTTCGTATATTTTCCTTCGGCCGACATTGAAATATTTGTGTAAACTACGGATCGGAACCGGGCCAGATACGATAAAAATCCGCATTTTTACGATAATGACTACAGATGCACAAATGGTACAGTTGACAGAAAAATTATCTCAAAGAGAAACTACGCATTTCAAACGCATTAACTGACTAATTGTTAGAACTTCTTACTAAATGTATTCTTTTTGAAAATGCATTGTTTCAATATACTGATTAAAGTAGCTTAACTTTTGTTAAAAATATATATCATTTTGATATAAAGAAGCAACTGGGACTAATTCATTGAGTACCATGAAACAATGAATTTCATAGACATGACAAGGAAAAAATTGAAATTTTATTGCTATATGATACTTTCTCTTCCTTTTTATATAAAATTCATTCATTCACTCATTCTTTAGTTGGGTAGGTAGGGTAACTGGAACCACACATTTATTTATATTTGGCTCAAGAGGAAAAATATAACTATAAATGGATATAGAAAACATAAATTGAAACAACTGTTATCATGGGTATAGTTTAATTGTATTCTCAGTTATGATTTGTACAATATAAACATATAACATAAAGGAAATAGAGCATCGACGCGACAAATGACATTGAAAAAATAGTTTTTTTACGCCAAATGTGATGCTATCCAAAATTTCTGGGAGAACACTGACAGATGATATCGGATATGTTCCTTATGTCGTAACTACAGTACTATCCCCTTTTCACGAATGTGACCTACCGAATAAGACTATTTACCAGATTTGTAATAACATAAGCAACACGACGGTGCCACATGTGGAGCAGGATCTGCTTATCCTTCAGAAGCACCTAGAGATCACCCCCGTTTTGGTGGGGTTCGTGTTGCTAAGTCTTTAGTTTTCTATGTTGTGTCATCTGTACTATTATTTGTCTGTTTGCCTTTTTTATTTTTGGCCATGGCGTTGTCAGTTTGTTTTCGATCTATGAGTTTGACTGTCCCTCTGGTATCTTTCGTCCCTCTTGTCAAATCTCACCACTTCTCCCTATCAGTTTCAAAAAGAGAAGTTACTTCTCACTATGATTCTGAAGAGTGTGAGCCCTGAGATTATGGTATAATTGTGAATGATTGAGAAAACAAAACCACCCACAGTGACACCCTCCCCAATACAAAAAAAAAGATTATTGGAATTCATAATATACAAGACAAATACATTTATTATCATGGACATGCTATACCAGAGTGTCTGTCCCCAACCAGAGTAACGAATTCAGTTGTTGTCGTTTACTTATATATATATATATATAAACATAAATATAAAGTTTATGCCCAACAAAGTTGTCGGCATATATTTCTTCGTCTCGTCATTCTGTCATTCCGTCATTCCGTCATTCCCAACAAACCATTAACGCTTCAGATATTGGATTTGGATTACTGTTCATCATATTTTTCGATTTTTGTCAAAGTTACGGGCTTTGGACTTTGATTAATTGTTGAAAATCACAGTTATACGGACTTTTTAAATGCCTTCAGATATTGCTGATTTTGGTATGTGAGTTAACCATGATGAGTTACAGATCAAGTTTAGTTTCCGCTCCGCTCATTTGCTGAAATTACGGGCTTTGACTTTGAAAATTGTAAATGTTTTTTAACTTGGTTTTGTACTAAATTTCCTTTAATGGTTGTTTATTAAATGTTTACTTGGTTTTGTTACCTATTATTTCCATTTCAAATGGTTGTTTATTAAATAAATGTAAAATTAAAAACCCAAGTTTAATAAAATAATCAAAGAAGATTGTCTTTAATAAAAAAAACATGTAAGTTTAATAACTTACATTTTTTTTTTAAAAATAAAGAATTATTCAAAAATTTTAAGAAAAAAAAATACTTTTTTTTTTAAAATTGAAATTTAAAATTAATTATAAATTTGAAATTTAAATTTTGATTTTCAATGTTTAAATAAATAAGAATTAATTTTACAAAAAAAAAAATACTAAAAATTTAAAAATAAATATTTAAATTTTATACGAGAAAAAAATGTTTGAAAATTGAAAATAAAAAAAAAAAAAAAATGTTTTAACTTGGTTTTTACTAATTTTCATTCAAATGGTTTTAAATAAATTTTTCTTGATTCCTTAATATAACAAGAAATTGAAATTTTTAACGTAAAAGATTTAATAAAATAGCCAAATTCATAGACTTAAAACCTATTTCTTACAAATGTCCCAAACAATTTAACCGACATTGAAATATTTGTGTAAACTACGGATCGGAACCGGGCCAGATACGATAAAAATCCGCATTTTTACGATAATGACTACAGATGCACAAATGGTACAGTTGACAGAAAAAATTATCTCAAAAGAGAAAACTACGCATTTCAAACGCATTAACTGACTAATTGTTAGAACTTCTTACTAAATGTATTCTTTTTGAAAATGCATTGTTTCAATATACTGATTAAAGTAGCTTAACTTTTGTTAAAAATATATATCATTTTGATATAAAGAAGCAACTGGGACTAATTCATTGAGTACCATGAAACAATGAATTTCATAGACATGACAAAGAAAAAATTGAAATTTTATTGCTATATGATACTTTCTCTTCCCTTTTTATATAAAATTCATTCATTCACTCATTCTTTAGTTGGGTAGGTAGGGTAACTGGAACCACACATTTATTTATATTTGGCTCAAGAGGAAAAATATAACTATAAATGGATATAGAAAACATAAATTGAAACAACTGTTATCATGGGTATAGTTTAATTGTATTCTCAGTTATGATTTGTACAATATAAACATATAACATAAAGGAAATAGAGCATCGACGCGACAAATGACATTGAAAAAATAGTTTTTTACGCCAAATGTGATGCTATCCAAAATTTCTGGGAGAACACTGACAGATGATATCGGATATGTTCCTTATGTCGTAACTACAGTACTATCCCTTTTCACGAATGTGACCTACTGAATAAGACTATTTACCAGATTTGTAATAACATAAGCAACACGACGGTGCCACATGTGGAGCAGGATCTGCTTATCCTTCCGGAGCACCTGAGATCACCCCCGTTTTTGGTGGGGTTCGTGTTGCTAAGTCTTTAGTTTTCTATGTTGTGTCATCTGTACTATTATTTGTCTGTTTGTCTTTTTATTTTTGGCCATGGCGTTGTCAGTTTGTTTTCGATCTATGAGTTTGACTTTGATTAATTGTTGAAAATCACAGTTATACGGACATTTTTCTAATCGCCTTCAGATATTGGGCTGATTTTTGGTATGTTAGTTAACCATGATCCGTTACAGATCAAGTTTAAGTTTCGTTCCGCTCCGCTAATTTTGCCAAAATTACGGGCTTTGGACTTTGATTAATTGTTGAAAATCACAGTTAGACTGCAAGAATAATTGGATTGCAGAAATAAATATTTAAAAAAGCCATCCCAAAGACTGGCTTCAGATGTTTCAGTCTGAAAGTTCTATAAAAGTATTGTAAATATTCCTAGACAGAAACTAATCTGGAAAGGTAATTACATTGAGGCTTCCTACTTTTCATCAAATATATTATATAAGTCAATCTGTAAAGATAAAACTGAACCATCAATTGGTGTTAGCAAATGGATGCGTATTTTACAAATTAATGAGAACCTTAGTATTAACCAATTATATGTTTTCATTTTTCATTATTTAGAAGAAAATAAGTTAAAAATATATAGATGGAAACTTTACAATTCATATTACCAACAAAACAATTATTGTTTAAATGGAAACAGAAGAATGACAGTCTATGTAATGTATGTAACGAAGAAGAAGATTATAACCACTTTTTTATTTCTTGTCGATTTTAGAAAAAATTTGGAAAAGTATTTATGAGTTAATGATAAAATCAGATTTAAATTTAAGAGTATCATTAAAGCAATTAGTCTTTGGATATAAAATTTTGACAAAATTATTTTGGTCTGAATTTTTCCTAACAATCTTAGGCTTTTCTATATACAAATAATATTATGTATCTAATCAGAAATTGACAAAGGTAAATGTTTATCAAATTTTGTTCGAGAATCCATAAAAGATATAACGAAAACAGAACAATGAAACTTAATCCATTACTGAAGTCACTAAAAGAAGTTTAGACGATTGATAGAATAAAACATAATGTATTAAAATGTTGTACAATTGTATTTCAAGAAATTTATACATATTATTATAACGTATACATATATACTAGCAGCTGATTACTAACCTGGGTAATCAGTGGAATATAACAGAATGCATCAAGAAAAGCTTGGTTTCTTGGTGTAACAATGTAACAAGCATATTTGGTGAATAAATATATAATGTTAAAAAAAAAAAAAAAGAAAATCACAGTTATACGGACTTTTTTCTAAACGCCTTCAGATATTGGGCTGATTTTTGTATGTGAGTTAACCATGATGAGTTACAGATCAAGTATAAGTTTAGTTCCTCTCCGCTAATATTTGCCAAAATTAAGGGTTTTAGACTTTGAAAATGTTGAAAATCACAGTTCTACAGACTTTTTTCTATACGCCTTCAGATTATGCGCTGTTTTTGATATGTGAGACTACCATGATGAGTTACAGATCAAGTTTATGTTTCGTTACGCTATGCTGATTTTCATGTCGTTTCAACACATCTTGTTAGATCTGCAGTACATCCACTTCCTGTTTGCTGATAGTTTGAAATTTAATTACTCATTGATCAATGAAATTTTTCATCAAACTAGTATTGGTCTTGAGAGCTGCATACTATCCATGCATGTTTGTGTCCACATGTGTTGTTGAAATTGCAGATTTTTCAACTTTTTGAGACAGGGTCATTCGTGTTGTTCCGACACATCTAGTTATGTTATTGATTTGAGGAAATACCAGGTTTCCTCTCTTTAAATGTGTTTTTAGCTAGGAAGCTATTGAACCATGTCTCTGTAGTGGTAAAGTTGAGGTTTTCTTTTCGACTGTTTAACGGGCTACATCATTAGTGTTTAAACAATGATTTAACATCTGTGTCACAGTTGACCACGGATACGTCCCAATTGTCGTGGCCAGTATCTCTCCGTCTGTTCAACGATTGTAAAATCACAGATTGAGATTTAAAACCGAATGTGTTTTTACGACGGTGTCACATTTGAGCAAGATATGCTTACCCGTCCAAAACACAAACTATCGGAACTCTGCAAAATATCTTTTCAATGCACATATTTGCTCATTGTAACTCATACAAAACTACCAGTAGTGTAACGTTTCTAACTCCCACATGCAAAGTTGACCTTAGATGAATTTGACTATTTTTTATGGGTCCCATTTGGTCATATAGATAATAACGTGTTTACATCCCTGGCTTTTAAATATTAAGTTAAAGCGTCCAAGAAGGTAAACCCAGAAAGGATATTTGGACGCATGAAATGTTATTTTGATTATACTCATCATAGATACCAGGATTTTAAAAAAAATACGGAAGACATGAGTTTCGTCTACAAAAGACTCTTCAGTGACGCTCGAATAAAAAAGAGCATTAGGGACCCAAAATTTCGAACGGATTTGCCAAATACAGCTAAGGTAACCTATTCCTTGGTAAGAAAATCCTTTGTAAGTATTGTATATACTACATTCATTCTTTTGTAGAACCGAAAATTGGTGATTGCCCTGCAGATCCAAAACCAAGAACTTGTCTTTTGAAACCATCCGAATGTCAACTAGATGGTCAGTGTAATGGAAAACGGAAATGTTGTAGATTTACATGTCGGAAGTTTTGTGTCGACCCAGATGACAAAAAATAAATTATTGTAATAGAAGTCTATGATATTAAATTCTCTAGGAATAGTTTTTTTCTTTCTTTTTCTTACGGTTTATTTATCACAGAGTGTATTTTAATGTTCACAGTTGTCTGACGATTACTAATAGTTAAATATACATGACGCTTTTGATTTATTTTTGTTATCATGCAACTTGTTTTTTTTTTTTTGCATTTATCTCGTAGAAACAAAAATACATATATATAATGTATATGTTAAACAAAAGACAAGACACATTGTTTTTAATATTCTTTGTTTATTCGTGTATGCCATTTTGTTAGTCCAATGATAGAAATTGAAAATGGAAATATTGGCAGCAAATTTTTGCAAACTGTCGGTATCGTTTGAATTTACTCGTCCCCCGAGACTTCCAAATGATTGCTTATCTGCAATTAAATGTTTTGACTGTATTATTCATTTATCTATATAGTCAACGACCGTATATTGCCCTGTTTATAACGTTTACAATACTTTTCTAAAGAGCTGTAATTATGACGTCAATTTAGAATATAGGTCATGTAGGTTCGCGGAATTTTCACGACGTCCGCTACAAATTCAAAATTGATGGTTGAACCATCATAATTTATTTGAAACAGTTGAAGGAGCAGTAGTACAAAGAGAATGAACATACATTGTCTCGAAATATATACCAGTTGCTCTCTGTATAATAAAACACTTATTCACTGGATATGCGGACAAGAGCAAAGGTTTTTGTCCTCATAGCCAGTAAAAAGTGTATACTATTAAATAGACGTTTGTATATCTTTGAACTCTGTATGTTAGCCTTCACATGTCTACAGTGTGGTACAGCATGACAGAAGCAAAAAGATTGCTTATTGTAGTATTTCGAATAATCTTGCTTGGGCGAGTTCTTTGCTAATTGTTTCGAATGCCAAATATTCAAAAAGAAATGGTTTTGAACGCCAAATATTTGAATAGAAATGTGATAATGAAAACCCCAAAACCCCTTAATAGGACAATCAAAAATCTGCATAAAGGAATGGCAACATTTACGTAATGACTGTATCCTACAAATTAGCTTGATAAGATACGAAAGGTATGATATAACATAATTGCTATGTAAATGACATTGCAAATAATTGGAAACTCGTGATTCTCTGATTTAAAGGTTTGTTCTACTATTAGATATTTTATTTTATTAAAAGATTAGTAAAACAAGATTTCTGCATTTCTTTCTTTCTCTTTCTTGCTATTATAAAGTTAATAAGTAATTGTAAGGTAATAAACATCGACACTACATAAGTTTTACCGTCACAGCCACGACTTTGCTAACTGAAACGATATATCAATGTCTCACCTCACCAGCGACATATTTCCGTAGTCTTAGATCTTAAGATACCAGAATAGTAGTGTAATCTGTCACTTTACTGATTGTGTCCTATTCTCGATTGTGACATTTTGAATGAGTGTGGATTCGCATTGGCGATTCGTGCAAAGCAGGAGACCCTCACCTTGTCGGCGCACACGGTCTTGCTCCTATTACAGTTTCGTGCGATTCCATTAGTGTTTGGCTAGTATCTTGATCGGTCTTGTTTAAAGATGTAAGAGATTTCAACATCGGTAAACCAATGTTGCCTTTATAATTCATGAGAAGACAATCCAAGGTGCACAATAAGTACCCATTGGAACACCAATTGTCTGTTAAAACAGCAATCCATTAAACGCATCAAATATGTTGACAACACTATACACATCGTTTTGTTGAAAATAGTAGCTTCACATGAAAAGAAAATGAAAGTTTCGGTTATGACTTTAAAAGATAAGTATGTCACATATAATCTTTATAGCTGTGTGTGAATAAAAGAATTTTTAATGTATTTTAAAGGCTTTGATGAAACTATCATTACTAACTTAATTGTTAAGGCGATATCAAACTTGTAATATATTTTTTATATGCAAATGAATTCAATCATAATTTTGTAAAGTGTGGACGCTGAACATCACCATGGAATCATTGTGTTTAAAAACGTTTGAAAACAAAGTCGCAATTATTTGAACTTAAATAATGTGTTTATTTAAAATTTCATATAGTTACATATATATATTTATCAGGCTTTATTTAAATTCGATTTCTTATAACCAAAACGACTTCCGATGAAGTCGCTGTTATTTCATTACATCTACAGTCAATTGCTACAATTACTGTAAATTTAAAAAAAGGAGATTGGCGGAGTACAAATTTATACAGGCACATAGTACATAAACAATAAACATCAAAATATACAACGAACAGATTTGCATTTAATACATGTATTCACGTACGTTTTTGTATGCACTTTTTATGTCAATAATTGGTATTTAATATTACGATTGGTAAGAGCTCAAAAATCTATCCCAACCTGGACTCATTTTCCTGTACCTGACCAAATTCAGAAACATCATCAGTTTTTTTTTTAATTTATTTTATCATATCTTCATGTAAATCTTAATCCCTAAGCGCCTGTATTTGGAGTATATATCTCCATGTTGATACTATATTAAAGAGAAAGCGTTTCATGACATAATTTCTTGTTAGAGAAATGCAGGATGTCAAGTTTACAACATTTCATCGACAGTTTTATGGGCTTCATCATGATAAAAATATCACACTATTAACTAATGAACATGCATCCCATATTTCATATTTGTAAAACATGAACTTATAGTTGGGAATAAATCAGGTTATATTTGAAATTAAAATGTTTTTCTTTTAAACCATACAACAGTATAAGAAAAGTATAATTTCTATCCTGTCAATTTATGATATTGTAAAACAAGTCTGAAACTTTAAAGAAATTTTGCCTATCATAAACAGATGTGTAAACTTATTTATAAATAAGATTATAAACTGATTGTACTTTAATACATATTTAAGAAAAAGCGTTTCATGGCATAATTTCGTGGTAGAGAATTGCAAGATGTCAAGTTTACAACATTTCGTCGACTGTTTTTATGGGCATCACCATGATTTGGTTGACCGTTACGGAATTTTTAAGCAACAGTAAATTACCGATGTTCAAATCTCATATGTCGACTACGAAGATACAAATCAAGGTAACAAACAAACGCCGAGGGAATTGCATGAACTCCAAAAGGGGTTAGATTGGGTGTGTTGACAGGGTAAGCGTTTCATACTACGCATGCAGTACCCGCTATATCGAATCCACACTCGGTTAAAATGTAACAAACGGTAAAATTGCAGACCAGACGACTAATTTGCTAATTTTCTCTAATATGGTCTGTTTTAGTTTTAACAATCCCGTTCTCTTGCCATATTACTTCTTGTGACTGATCACCGAATTTTGACCTGCATGATTAACCAACGGGTGTAACTTGTGGAACAGAAACTGATTACCCCTACGGAGTACCTGATTAGGACTTTAGGGTTTTTGATGAAGTTCGTGTTGAACAGTCATTACTTAGTGCTTTGATATGGCGATTTTTCTATTCGTCATTTTTGTGTTTGGGTATTGTGTTGTCTGTTCTAATTTAACTTATATGTTTCAATTGCCCTAGTAAAAATATACTATTTTTCCATGAATATATTTAGATGGCCAACAAAATCATAAATGATAGGATCTTGATCTAACCGAAAACCTTTTTCTTTATATTGCATGTTTACAAATCTATTTATGATAGTCAAACTTTCTGTTTTTACAATATAAGAAATTGCCAGGATAAAAATTATATAATAAATAAAAAGGAAGTAGATAGATTACAATGCGTCTGCCGACTTTCTTTCAATGTGCTTTAGTTATGACCTTTCTCAAAATTTGTTAGCCTAATTTAATAATATAACTTTAAATGGCGATCGTTGAATACATGATCTATGTTTGATTATAATTGGGCATGTTTAATCGTGTATCCACATTTAATCAGTATATTCATAAATAAAATTTGTGATATAGAACATGTGTAGAATAGAGGATGGAAACGGGGAATGTGTCAAAAGTCAACAACCCGACCAAATAGCTGAAAAAACAGTCCAAGGCAACCAATGGTTTATAATATGTATATCCCAGCCAGCATAACTCATGATTTACAGTTTTAAATGTTACTACAAACACTCGCATATCGGCCTAACTGAGACATTTACTTTATGAGAAGGAGCATCACCATCAAGAAAAGAGCATGAATTTAGTCAAAATGTTACAATGATAGATAAAAATTAAAATTGGATCTATAATCGAGATCATGTGAACCGCCCACGATGGATTTAGCTGTTCATTTAAGAGTGCTAATTTTCCCATTTTGATGTTGATTTTGTAGGCAAACACTTTTGTAATTGCTTACAAACATTAGTTGCCATAATATAGACAATTATGAAACTTATCAGAATCGATTGTGTGAACAGGGTTGTAGTTTACTACAAAAGTGTTGCCATTGACGTATAATCAATCCCGTTTTTTTACAATTTTTGAATTATGTGAATGCTTTACAGGTTTAAAAGTAATACAGAAAAGACAAGAGTGCACGATTAAAATTCCCAAACATTATTGAGTAATATTAACTTCATTCCCACAAACTTGATCAACGACTGCATGAACTGGTCATGAGGTACTTGGTTTCATTTTTCTTGCTTTTGCAGTTGGAATCTCGGATAAAAAATATTACACTATTAGCTAATGAACATGCATCCCATATTTTATATTTGTAAAAACATGAACTGATAGTTGGGAATAAATCAGGATATATTTGAAATTAAAATGTTTTTCTTATTAAACCATACAACAGTATAAGTAAAATACCTGACGTTCAAACTAATATGATAACAGAAAATCACATAAATATTATTGCAACCAACACCCACGGGTTTCGTTTTCTTTCATATCTGAACGACAAGTTTGAAGTAAAAGGTAATTTATTATTTTTTGCTGATGTCAAATTATTGATAAATAAGATTATAAACTGATTGTACTTTAATAAAGAGCAAATATTTATAAAGGCACATGTTACAAATTAGCTTTCTTCTACCTAATAACTCTAATTTACATATGTATTTTTAAAACAGTTCATGTTGTATTATTATTTTCTGGATAAATTTTGTTTTGCTACAACACGATACGAATCAGTGTCCAACCGATTATTGTATTCGTTGTAAGTTTGCTCCATTTTATTAACAATTTTCAATTATAGCTAACAGGCAACATTTAAGATAGACCAAAAATCATTTAAATAAACAAATTAACGGTATCTCGGATAAAAATATCACACTATTAGCTAATGAACATGCATCCCGTATTTTATATTTGTAAAACATGAACTTATAGTTGGGAATAAATCAGGTTATACTTGAAATTAAAATGTTTTTCTTTTAAACCATACAACAGTATAAGAAAAGTATAATTTCTATCCTGTCAATTTATGATATTGTAAAACAAGTCTGAAACTTTAAAGAAATTTTGCCTATCATAAACAGATGTGTAAACTTATTTATAAATAAAATTATAAACTGATTGTACTTTAATAAATAGCAAAGATTTAAAAGACACTTATTTAAAAATTTTGCCTATCATAAACAGATGTGTAAAACTTATTAATAAATAAGATTATAAACTGATTGTACTTTAATAAATAACAAATATTTAAAAGGCACATGTTACAAATCAGCTTTCTTCTACCTAATAACTCTAATTTACATACGTATTTATAAAACAGTTCATGTCTTGGACTGTTTTTTTCTGCTCTGTGGTCGGGTTGTTGTCTTATTGACACATTCCCGTTTCCATCCTCTATTCTATATCACAAATTGTATTTATGAATATATTAATTAAATCTATTACTTGTAATTTTCGAGAGTAGAATAATTTTAGAAGGTTTTCAACTTCACAATATTATAAAACCGTTGTAAGGAACACATTCTTGAAAATGTACATATTATCCAAATTTAACTAATAGAAATTGACAATCTAATTTAAAACTATACTGATTAATAGATCACCATCAGTCAATGACCGATTTATATTTATGTCGTTTGGCAAATATTTTTTCGTTCATTTTGGCTTTTTTTTTTTTTTTTATAAATTTTCGTTTATGTCTTTTAACTAAATATTTGTTCGATAATTGCATGTAACTTGTGTAATATCGAGAGAAAATTGTTGTGATTTACCGAAAGTTGTTGGACCATGTCATGCGAGGTTAAAAAGATTTCATTATGACGTACAAACTGGTCTGTGTAAAAAGTTCGTTTATGGTGGGTGTGATGGCAACGATAACAATTTCAAAACAAGACAAGACTATTTTACTTCCTGCAAAGAAACGAGGTACGTTGTATTTAAATCGAAAGTAAAGTTCCAAAAAAATTAAACTCTTTCGTTTTTAAAAATGTGGTGAACATGTATTAAGAAATATGTGTACCCATATAAAATTATATCAGCAACAATGTAGTCATTAGAACGCGAAACATCAGTTAAGCTAGGAAAAATACCCAATGCTTTGAAATTATTTATGTTTAGCATAAGATCTCCCCAGTTCTTTAAGAAACGTTACGTACGGTTCAAACAAGAACATGGGCATATATTTTAGCGTTAGCAAAATGCATAGATTAACTTCTAACTGATAGGTTTCGATGTCATGTCAAAAGCTGAATTATTCAACAACAAAAAAACGAAAGAAAAAATTATATATCTTTAGAAGCATGAAAATCAGACACAAATAAGCAGTCTCAAGGTTAATATATGAAAGCCTATTTTAAGATTTTTGACCGTCGATGATTTTATTTGCTGATAGACATTTCCGATTAATGTTATCATCATACATGTCATAATTCGACAGTGTTTTTTTTTCAACACCATTTGGAGAAAACTCAAGGACAGTGGCATTTTTAAGAATTAAAAAAAATCAATAAAAGCATAAACCAATGTTAGATGACAATGATAACGGTTGATTATTTTCTGAAAATGTTTAAAAAGACTATATCTATTGCTAAATGGTTAAGGAAACGAGTTTTTTTTCCAAACATGCATAAACTTCTTATATAGCGAGTGGCTTCGGTGGTCGAGTAGTTTAAGTTGTCAGACTACTGTATCACTAGCCTGTCAACATTGAGGTTGTGAGTTCGAATCCAATCATAATTGCCTTGGATTGTCCGGGAACTCCGACTTCTTCCACCAAATAAAAAAAAATACCCTAACTGTAACGAAATAGCACAATGGTGCTTAAAGTGGCGTTAAACACTAATCAATCTCATATAGCAGAACAGATCCTAATGAAGCTTCATGTTACCTATAGTTTTATATTTTATATGTTGCAATTTTTTTTTTTTTTTTTACTATACCCCCACGTTGTGGAGAATTAGTCCGTCCGATTATTTGTTCGCCCGCCTGATCTTTCGTTCCAAATCAAAATCAACAACATAATTACCCTGTACGCTTGCACCTTTAACTGTCTTTCTTCAACCGAGTGCATTTTGTGATTTACTTTTGTACATGATTTTTTTTTCATATCCGTGCACTACAGTGTACATGTCGCTTCTCAATTCCTAAACAGAATTTATATAACTTTTCATAATCCTATTCATAGAACGCAATTATGCACCTTCTATTTTACTGGTTTCATCTAGCAAATTATGGACTGGGTGGGGGATTGGGGCGTACCCATATTTATGACATTTTCTCACAGTATATTTTTAAAGCATAGATGTTTTCAGTAATACTGAAAGTGTTTGTTTCCACATGCCACTTGTTGATTTTAAGTATTTACTTTCATATCCCCACTACATCATGTTAATGTGTTAGTAACATTTAATGGAATATACATGATATGTCGATGTTCCACGATAAGATGATTTTGGTAATCGTTTATTTTCACATAGCGTTCAATGATTGTTTCCAATATTTATTCCGCTCAATTAATACGAATTATTCAAATAATCCGTTTTTTTTTTTTACAAAATCTCGAATCTATTCACACACGGTATGAGGTTTTCGATCTGTATTTTGTGTACAACAGAAGTAGTTAAAAATAGGCTGATATAGTAATATTTCCTTTTGAATGATCGACCAAGTGAATTAGTATTGCTTCCAATTACTTTTATTTGGTCTTCAACAATATTTATATCTGTGTAATGAAAGATATTTATCAATTGTCATCATCATTAATATATTAAAACACTTCATAACTCGTTACGCTTAATGTAATAGGAGGCCATTGCTGGTAAATTTGAAGCCTAAATGAGCTGATTTCGTAGCGTCTAGTTTCTTTGCGTTTTCTTTCTATATTTATTAGATTTGAATATCGGAAAACTACTGTTTTTCTCTAGTTTATATGCCTTTGACAGTAACATATGACGATGGTATCGATAAAATTATCAAAATAACATTTCCCATCGTTTAATTTTAATCAATAATTTTCTATTTTAGTTTGTACACTACCAAAGTTGAGTGGCAAAGGTCACTATTCTATTTCAAGATGGTTTTACAATGTCGAAAATACCCAGCAGGCACCAGATGTTGTACAGACGTTGATATTTGGTTGAAAATAGGTCGCAACGTCGGCGACCTAAATTCAACGTCGGTTCAACGTCGACTGGCAAACGTCTGTCGGACGTTATAGAATGACATCTATATAACCTTGTTTTTGGTCATGACCTTATACAACGTCGACACAACGTCGGATTCCAAATGTCAGTCGGACGTCTATATTAATCTAAAATATCGAAATAACACGTACATGGACATATATACCCAGCAGGCACGCAACCTTTTATTTATATTGGTTTACTTGTGTTTTGAATTAATTCAGCGATTACTGTTGCTAATATATCTAATTGATATGATTAAAGTGAATTAATAAACTGTTTTAAAATTTTCGCCTTAAAATATTTCAATTACACGAAACAGATTTTATTTCAATTGGCGCATGCGTATGAGGCCGACATTTCGAATGTATGTGCGCCAATTTGATAACAACAACAATTTCTACGACGGATGCTATAAGAAGTGCAAAGTAAGTGTAATCTTCATTTATTGTTTGCTTTAATAGTAGATACATGATAATTTAGTGTAAACAGTATTGTAGCTGTAATCAGTCGCTGTTCCTGCAAGTATGAGTGTACAGTGATCTGTGCAGATCAGATCTCGGATCAGATATAATTCATAATTGAAGCCTCAGCGAACAACTAGGTTGACCTTAAGATATATTTGACTTGTAAATTGAAATTTGGGTGAAGGAACTTGTGTTAAAAACATCATGAACAATGATTTGGTAAAAGCTTACGCCTGTGGCAAAGTATTCTAATATTAGTTTAAACATATTTTATTGTTCAAAATGGACAAATGGATATTAGATACAAGTTTTTCAACTTAGTAACGCTTTCTCCAAAATTCTATCATTGCAGATACAGAGAGGATGGATTCATAATATATCATTGAACATCGGATGAAATTAAAGAATTTATTCGTCTGGCAAGTATTGAAATAATTATTTATAACCCCTTATTGAAGTTAAATTCACCTATGTAAATTCAAACGATAACATTTCGTTCTTATTTATATATGTTGATGCAATTACAAGTCAAAGATTTACAACACATGATATTCTTGACCTTGAAATACATTTAAAACAAACAAATTCTTTTCTACTCTAGCTGACACTCACAGCATGTATTCCAACATGTTATCGGTGAAGTAATATACAGATAAGAAACACGTGTGACCATAGCAAATTAATACACAATCTGACCAATTTCAAAGTGGTTTATATGATAACGTCGAAATAGATGATGTATTTAATACCATGAATACTGATGCTTTATCAATTGACCGTACTTAATTATTGCAGCACATAAAGTTCAAGGAAAAGCAAATATTCCTATAGTTTTAGTATCTAAACATAACCCATATACATGTATGTGTAAAATAAAAAAGTATCACAAAAGACTGGAATTTATTACAGTTCGAAGAAGAATGTAAACAAAGTTTCAATGTTTAACTACTTCTTGCGTATAGCAAACATGCCAAAAATATCTATTGACGAAGAATTTAAATATAAAATAAAATATATCAATATAAATAATTATACATGAATAATATTTATTTTGAATTATAGTAAAATTATAGGGTCTTTCTGGCAATGTAGGACACATTTTTATGGGTGTTTTATTATACAAAATGAGTGTTTGTCAAGATCTCGGTGCTTGTGGTGCATTATTGTTTCTCAAGATGAGTGACCGTCAAGATCTCGGTACTTGCGGTACATCAATTAGTGTTTCCCAAGATGATTGACTGTACAGATATCGGTGCTTGTGAGGCATTATTGTATCTCAAGAGTGGCTGTCAAGATCTTGGTTCTTGAAGTGCATTATTGTTTCCCAAGATGAGTGACTATAAAGATCTCGGTGCTTGTGGTGCATTATTGTTTCTTAAGATGAGTGACTGTCAAGATCTCGGTGCTTGTGATGCATTATTGTTTCCCAAGATGTGTGACTGTCAAGATCTCGGTGCTTGTGGGGCATTATTGTTTTCTAAGATGAGTGATTGTCAAGATCTCGGTGCTTGTGGTGCATTATTGTATCTCAAGATGAGTGACTGTCAAGATCTCGGTGCTTGCGGTGCATTATTGTTTCCCAAGATGAGTGACTGTAAAGATCTCGGTGCTTGCGGTGCATTATTGTTTCTCAAGATGAGTGACTGTCAAGATCTCGGTGATATTTCAAGATAATTTGAAAAAAAAACTTTATATTTTCCATCATTGATCTGTGTTTGCAATGTATGATCCCTTGCTTTATAAAAAATATAAAGAATATTTTTACTATACCTAGAACAATTTGTTATTGAAGTCAGGGGTTTAACTGTTTGCCTCAAAATTTGCTCAAAACATCGATAATGCAGCACTTATGACATTATGTTGTTAACACTAAACTGTTTGGTTTTCACATAAATTATACATTTTTTATTTTAGAAACGGTACATGACATACAGGTAACAGCAGCTTACCTGAAATACCTATCTAGCAGAATGGGACGAGTGGTTGGAAGAAGAAAGCCAGGACATCAACTGATGGAGCAGCAGACATCAATAGAAATGGAGCAGAAAATTGACATTGATGTTTTTAAAATACCACATTAAAATATGTAGATTCATTCAATTATGTATTGTTTTGTTTCAAAACATATTTCAAGTGTTCAAAGCTCATAGTTCTGCTTTTAGAACTAAGCTTATTGATATTTGTTGGTTTCTCCTATATTTACTTGGCAAAACCTCATATGTCCACTTCAGGCTCTGCATATCAAATCAAAAATATAATTTACTGGTCAATCCCGGACAATGCGACCATTTTTAACCCCTGGTCAACAGCAGCTTGATGCGCAAAGAAGTTGTGGAGACATGAATTATAAGGTTACCAACCTTTGTTGGAAGGAACGATTTTCTGAGGTTTTAAAGATGTTGAAGCACTTATTCAGTACGTCAACTTGTATGAATTATTGTTTCATTACCTTAAGTTGTCCAATTTAAGAACGTTAATAAGGATTTACGTTTGTCTTAAATTAACTCTGAAGACATCTGAGGATATTTAAAGAGGTTAAATAGTGGTTGTTATGACGTTGATTAGACGTTGTATAGATATCTGAGGATATTTAAAGAGGTTTAATGGTGGTTGTTAGGATGTTGATTAGACGCTGCGCAGACATCTGAGGATATTTAAAGAGGTTTAATGGTGGTTTTAGGACGTTGTGCAGACGTTGTACAGACATCTGAGGATATTTAAAGAGGTTTAATGGTGGTTGTAATGACGTTGATTAGACGTTGTACAGACGTGGAACATGCTTATTTGAGTTCATCCTGTTGGTTGATCTGATGTTGTACCAACGTTGTACTGATGTAACTACGTTGTACAGACGTTGAACGGACGTATGTAAAGACGTTGGGTAGACGTCAGTTTTGACGTCTAAAAATTTCATATACAAGCAAAATCTAACGTAGGCGCAACGTTAGGTCTGACGTCGAACTGATGTTTATACAGCGTCAAATTGTCTGCTGGGTATGCAGTGTGAACAATTTATATATGGCGGAGAACAGGGCAACAGGAATAATTTTAAAAACTAAAGGAAATGTGAACGGCTATGGGAAGGCGTCAGTGAATAGAATGCAATTTTTTTTTATAATTTGTTTATTGGCTAAATGGTAGTAGCTTGTTTGATATCTAGCGACGAATGTGTATTCAGGACGAGATAAAGTTAAATGTTAAGATTTTGCAAGATGTTGGTCGAGACTAAAGGCGAATTTCGACTGCGCTCGAAAAAAGATTTGATCATCAAGTCAATTATTTGTTTTATGTTTCCTTTTCCGGTAGAGATTGCGATATCGGACACCATGTCACGTGCAGGACGAATGATATTTTTTTTCCAAAATCCATGTAAACATATTGTATCAACCAAAACATACATTGTAAGTATAACGATGTGGATTTTATACAGAAAACTATCATGATGTGAGCAATCTTATTACTTATTTCAAAGGGATGATATTGAAACTTTTAGTACAATTATTGTACTGTTTATTATACATTTCATTCAATGCAAATTTTATTGTCATCAAAGATTAAGGTTGAGGTAAATAACACACGGCGGAGCGGGATCCGAGGCTCTTATGGTAGACGCTTCGTGTTTATCTTTCATTTTTCTGATTTTTTAGTTATGCCCCCTCATTTGCCGATCCACTTTATTTAATAACTCGCGGGTCCACTACAGTAATATAAAACATATAGATTGTTAAAACAAAGGTAGCATAAAATATTTTTTTCCAAGCGGTTACTTATTATAATTATGGGATTTATGTGATAGACAGATGCTCCCAGATTGATTTCATCGGAAAAACTTGTCAATCAATATATAACACAGTAGAATTTTTTTCAATATTTCTTGCAAATGAAAGACACATGTTATAGTTTTGTCTAATTGCTCACAGATCAGCTGATAAACTTGCATTGTTTGTTTCAACACCGTGCATTTTGAAGAATGCTTTTACTAAAATCAAGATATAACTTTGGTCTGGGTGTTTAGAATACTGACTACGCGATTGTTAAACTAGTATATATTACTGATTTTATATTGTTATTGATATTTCTATAGAAAAATCTATATGGGCAACTTCCACCTTGCGCTCCACCTCAGTCAAGTACTTGTTCAGGCTCCTCCTGGTATGCAAACATCAATGAAGAGAAATGTATCGCTGGGTGCCCATCTGGAAGATGTGGCATTGTAAGGTTACATTTTGGTATCTGAGATTAATTGTGGAACTGGAATAGGAAAAAAGTGTTCTGGATACATTTTATTGTACTTGATTTTCATATGATGAAGACATAATCTTTCAATCAGTTTAATTGAGGTCTGGAGCTGGCATGTCAGTAACTGCTAGTAGTTTTTGTTCATTTATGTATCATTGTCATTTTGCTTAGTTTCTTTTTTACCTATTCTGACATCGGACTCGGACTTCTTTTAAACTGAGTTTTACTGTGCGTATTGCTATGTGTTTCTTTATTCTACATTGACTAGAGGTATAGGGAGGTTGAGATCTCACAAAACATGTTTAACCTCGCCGCATTTTAGCGCCTGTCTCGAGTCAGGAGCCTCTGGCCTTTGTTAGTCTAGTATGTTTTTTTTTAATTTTAGTTCATTTATATATTTTGGAGTTTAGTGTAAAGTCCATTTTCACTGAACTAGCACACAATTTTAGTTAGGGGCCAGCTGAGGACCACCTCCGGGTGCGGGATTTTCTCGCTGCATTGAAGACCCATTGGTGGCCTTCGGCTGTTGTCTGCTCTTTGGTCGGGTTGTTGTCTCTTTGACATATTCCCCATTTCCATTCTCAATTTTATAGTTTATGAGAGAAATGCATGGACTTCATTTTTAACTTACATACATGTATCATATACAATATATTCTCCTTTTATATTATATGTATGAAGATCAAAAGTAGTTCAGTGAGAAGTAATATTTGGAGTATTGGTTGTTTGTGTATGGCCACCATAAATTGTGTAGATCAGAAACATCATAACTTTTAAAAACACGGCAAAAAAAACTACCATTTTTAGCCTACCTGACCCTTTGGACCTATTCTCATCATTACGTTCGTCTTCTTTCGTCGTCCATTGACTTTTACAAAAATCGAAACGAATATTTACGCTTTGTATGTTGGAGATACAATATCACACGTCTCAACGTTTTTTTTTTTTTTTTTTTTTTTGGGGGTTCTGGCCATTTAAGTGTTCGCGTATTTAGCTCTTTAAAAGGAAGCAGAGTTCAAAAGTATATAAGGCCTTTGTTCGGTGACATAGACTCATTTTTGTAATGACACTGAGCGTAGACGAATGAAATTAATGTTCTTCGTGGGTACTTACAATCTATGTTCATTTTTTAGAAGAAAAAAGGTACAAGTCGCACAATGTTACAGCTCAGGAAAAAAAAAATAATCAACCTTGATATATTTTGGTAAATCTACATATCTGATGAATAGATATGGCGAGTCGAGAATTTGAATGTATAAAAAGCAAAATATGTTTGCTGGAGTTGTTTTTTGCCATGCTACTATAAAAAGATATAAGCATTTTTTGTTCAAAATAACTTTTATACACCTTTATCCGTACACTATATTAAATGTTTTTTTAGAAGATTATGAATAATGTATACAATGTTTAAATTATATAATAAAAGCTGGTAAGATATGTATAAACATATATATTACAGTAAATGGTAATACAACAGCGTATACTAACCCAGCTTATATCAATACTTACCATAACTTATGATCATCACATTCCTTTAAATCAAACAGCTTTTAGCGAATGTCTATTCTGTTAAGGGCAAACAGTTTATCCATTGATATTTACTGAAATATCTTTTAATTTTGTTTTACATCATTTTTTTTTAAATACTGGATATTTCAATACGGTTTTTAGACAAATAGTAAAATATATTTTTAATTGAGGTAGGTTTTGCACGGCTTCATGTGCAATATCTTTTTTCGGAGAAAAACTGTAGCCATTTTGGAAATATTACAAATGTCCCTGATACAATCATGTATTTGTCAGAAACTTTTCATTGATTTTCCATTATGTACATATTGATTATATTATATTTATTTTATGTAATAGTTATCAAAAAGTAAAATAACAAAAATACCGAACTCCAAAGAAAATTAAAAATGGAAAGTCCCTTAACAAATGGCAACATCTAACGAATGGAAAAAACTGTTATATTATATCTTTACCAAATCAATTACAAACACGTGTTTTGTGATCTCAATATTGATGACTTCAAGTCTAAACCTCTTGATTGCACCTGTGCTCGTTCCCCGTTCATATATAATCCGGCTACCCACGTTATTACCAGTGATCTAAACATTGTCAATAACACTTATCTGCGAAATGTGTTATCCAAAGGCTCGAAATATCGTGAGCCTAGATCCATCAATTGGAAACACAACTTCAAACTACTGATGGATTCAGCCGAGGATTATGCCAGGCAATGGGTTAAACGCGGGAAAGAATATGTAGATATTCTTTCCGAATGGATTAAGGCTGTGAGGTCGTTGATACAAATCAGAAATGAGAAACTGAATGGGTCTATAAAAAAACCATGCTACATCAATCTTTAAAGACCCAAATGTTGCAAAACACTTGTCCTACCTTCATGACAAATATGTTGTTGTCCCCGCAGATAAAGCCCCAAACAACATCGTTTTTGTGTGTAAATCACATCACATAAACTGCTTGATAAAGAATTAGGTAAGACAATTAACTGGGAAACTCAACATATACCCCCACGACACTTATCAAAGAGGAAATCCTGGATAATCATAGGTCTGTTATATTTTCCTTTGGAATTTCAACCTAAGATGAAGATCTTCCATCAATGTATTGTATACCTAAACTACATAAGTGTCCTTATAAACAACGGTATATTGCTGGGTCTTCCAAGTGCTCCACGAAACCTCTTTCTAAATTACTTACATTACTTTTATCAGCAATCAAAGCCGGGCTTCAAAGTTATTGTGAAACTATTTATTTTAGAGGTGGTGTGAATCAGATGTGGTCCAAAGATCTAAGACTCTTTCGACTTGGCAAAGTATTAAAACATTTGTCTTTTCTACACTTTACACAAGAATTCCCCATTCCAAACTAAAAGACAAATTGAAAGAGTTGGTCCTGCTTTGTTTCATAAAAAAAATGGCCAACGTAGATACAAGTATCTTGTCTGAGGAACGGATAAATCACTTTGATTCAAACCAAAAAATCTCTGAAACTGACATTATCAAGATTCTTAATTTCTTGATTGACAACATATTTGTTACGTTTGGAGGACGTATTTTTCAATAAACAATCGGCATTCCCATGGGAAACAACTGTGCCCTCTTCTTGCCTTCTTGTTCCTTTATTCATATTAGGCTGACTTCATACAGTAACTTCTTAGGAAGAAAGACAAGAAGTAAGCAGTATTACTTTCCGCTATATAGGTGATGTTCTCTCACTAAATAATTCAAAATTGTGTGACTATGTTGAACATATCTATCCAATCGAACTTGAGATAAAGGATACAACAGATACAGTTAACTTTGCTTCATATCTTGACTTACATCTAGAAATTGACAATGAGGGTCGGTTAAAAACAAAACTTTACAAGAAAAGAGATGATTTCAGCTTCCCATTTTTGAACTTTTCATTTCTATTAGCAACATTCCAGCAGCGCCTGCATACGGAGTATATATCTCCCAGTTGATTCGATATTTCAGGCCTTGTATTTCCTACCATGATTTCCTTGATAGAGGGTTGCTACTCGCAAGGAAGCTATTGAACCAAGAGTTCCAAGTGGTGAAGTTGAAATCACGAATTGGTTGACCGTTATAAAATATTCGTTTCACAGATGATGGCGAATATGTTCCTAATGTCGTAAATATAATCCCGTCCCCTTTTCCCCGAATGTGACCTACTGATATAAACTTATTACCGGGTTTGTACTAACATGAGCAAGACGACGGGTGCCACATGCTTACCCTTCCGGAGCACATGAGATCACCCCAGTTTTTGGTGGGGTTAATGTTACTCAGTCTTTAGTTTTTTATGTTGTTTTGTGTACTATTGTTTGTCTGATGGTCTTTTTCCTTTTTAGCAAGTCAGGAATATGGCAGTTGTAATCAGACAGTCCTTTTCTATGTATGTTGGCGTTTGCTTTTGTTGAAGTTCAGTGTTTCTGTTATTCCGTTGTTTTCCTCTTATAGTTGATGTGTTTCCCTCGGTTTTAGTTTGTTATCCGGATTTGTTTTTGCTTATCGAATTATAACTATTGAACAGCGGTATACTACTGTTGCCTTTATTAGCCATGGTGTTGTCAGTTTATTTTCGACTTATGAGTTTGAATGTCCCTCTGGTATCTTTCGCCTCTTTTTTATATGCCTGACTTGGTACAGGCTTTTCCTTATGGTGGTTTAAACCTGGTTTTAAAGCTAGCTAAACCTCTCAATTGTATGAAAGATGCATACAATTCCATTATATTAACAACAATGTGTAAATTGACTTTTAAAATCAATACATTTATATAAAACATAAATTTTACATCTTCATAATTGCATTTTTAAGTTACAAAATCAAGTTATGTGGAATCTTTTTTTTTTTTTTTATTTATAGGGTTTGTGTTCAACTAGTACCTCAGTTACTCCGTGTAGGAATACATGCCTCGGTGGAAACAACCAAGACTGTACAGTAGGTCAAAGCTGTTGTAGTAGAGGATGTTGTCGGGATCCAATTTTAGGTACGTTTAACTGATTTTTTTTTTCATTTTTTTGTATATTTAGCGCTTTGGACTCACACAATTTATGAAAGGTTAATTTTAATGTATTGTGAACACTACATTAAAGCTGGGTATTGCCCGTAGATCAAAGACCAAAACAAAACGCATTTTGAAACCATTCGAATGTCATTTAGATGATCAGTGTAGTGGTAGACGGAAATTTTGCAAATTTAAATGTCGGAATTATTGTGTAGACCCGGAAGAAAATAACTAAACTGTGGTGATAGACACCTTTAAAAATTAAAATCTCTAGGAATATGTAAATTTATTTTTATTTCATATTTTAATATGACTTGCTTCTTTCACTTTGTAAACAACACCGTGATAAAATTCTCGATATATCTATACTTAGCGCAGATTCAGAGATGTACATAATAATGGCTGTTACAAAATACCTCCCACGTAAATCCACATGTATTGTAACCTATGTGTAGACACTATGCCTATTTCGCTGTATAAAAATTGCAATTGAAAAAAAAATACAGAACCTTTATTCTTATTATGCTGCATAACAAACAAAAACAAATACATTAGTGCTTGGAAAATGTACAAAATCAAAATAAAATAAAATTCCGCGAAATTCCATTAATGCTTTTGGCGCCTTGAAGTCATTTCAAAACATGACGTCATACGAATGAAAATACTAAAGCTGAAGGTTTTCCTTTACGTGAACCCGCTAAATGACCAAGACAACATGGCAGCTCCTTGGTTACGAAATGTCAACTGTGAATTTGACGGTAGCTTATTGGCCCTGATATTCGAATTTTATCCTGAGAGATAGCGAGGGATAAAATTAACGAATATCACTGCCCATGCCATGTGTAAATTTCCAACAAATCTATGGCTTCCATGAATTATTTCTTAATTGTTGATTAGGTATAGATATAAAATAAGAAGATGTCGTATGCTTGCCAATGAGATCACTCTCCACCAGAGACCAAATGAGATAGAAATTTACAACTAAGGTCATGGAACGGCTTTCAACAATTAGCAAAACCCATGCCGTATAGTCAGCTATAAAAGGCCCTGGAATTACACATGATTTATGATTTATGTACAAAATAACAAACGAAAACAAATATGATATACAGCAACAAACGACAACCACTGAATTACAGGCTCCTGACTTGGGACAGATACATCGAGAACATGGCGGGGTTGAATTAGTTTGTTGGCGCCAAACCCATCCCTAACCTACATAGTCGTAACAGTAGAACATGAGAACAAACTATAAAAATCAGTAGAATAGGACTTAACTCATCAGATAAGCATATTTTCATGTTCAGAGCTCCCTTTCGATTTCTTATTGTTGAAAATTGTTTTAGTGCATATTCGTCTATAGTATACTGTTTTCCTTTAGAGGGAGTAGGTCGTATAAACAAATATACAGACAGCAACCAATAAATAACAAAACACAATTACAAGACAATGAACCTTGTTTGTAATCTGTATTGTTCATCTTTTGTGTGTTTTGATAGACAATTAATCGAGATTAAACAATAAGAGGATTGAGAGGAGAGTGTTTGTCTTTTGGATCTTTTGGTGTTGCACGCAGGTCTCTTTTGTCTCTTGAATTTCTTCTCATTTTTCTTGACTGTGACATAACATATAGACTTTTGTATTTGTTTGAACTCTAAATGTCTTCTGGTTTTGTATCGTTTGGTTGCTCTCATCTGCGTATCCCACATATCATTAAATGCATTTGTAAGAAACATATCAACGATTTCTTCTATATGCATTGCATGGCATACTCAAGTCTGGATGAGGAGTCGCAACTTTTACGTAATGATTATATCCTAAAATTATCTTTTTAGCGATGTTGCTAGTTAAGAAAGGTATGCTAGGAATATAATTGCCTTGTAAATGGCATTGACAAAATTAAAACTTAAGATTCTCTACGTTACAAGTTTTCTCTGTTATTTCAATTTTCAAGTTTTTCTTGGCTTGGTATAAAAAAACATGAAAAATAAACAAACAAACATGATTTAGGGTTGGAACTAAAATATACAATAATGTACCAACCAGAATATCTTAGTGCACTAGCTTTAGATTATATTTGGATAAACAGCATGGGACATCTTTGAATTTCCTTACCATATGTGTCCAAATATAACCACTAGTTAAATATCCAGGTCAGAAAACACACAGGTAATTCAGTGTGATACTAGAAACACAGAGCCATGCGAGAAACAGAACACAACCATAACAGTACAAATGTTTATCTCTGAAAACTTTTAACAATCATAGAAAAAATAATCTCATATAAAAGTTAAACGAAGATGGAGTGAACAACTTCCAATGTATATTGTAAAAGGTGCCCATGTATACTCTCCAATTAGGGAATCCAAAATTAACTATCCTGCTCACAAATGTTGTTGAAGTCATTGTTTAGTACCTCCATATCGAACAAAGAAAGGGTGGTGGACCCTATATGTTGAAACTCGAATATTTAAAAAAAAAATGATTCAAATTACCACTACAGGTAGAAATAAAACTTAACAAAGTTAATTGATACAAATACAAGATACGGGAAAATAAATAAATAAAACATGATGTATTTACAATTTAAAATTGAGGAGTAGAAGAAAACCAACTAATTTGCACACACACACACACACACAAACACGCAGACACACACACACATGTTGTCTATGAAATCATTAAACACTTAACGTTTTCTATACGACTCCATTGCGTACACTGTGACACATTGCATATAATCATAATTAGTTAGATTCAAGAGATTTATGCAAATTTGTGTACTGTTTGTTCCCTTGAGATTGATTATTTTCTTCACAATATGGCTGAGGTTTTAAGACTGCTGCAAAATAGACTGATATGGCTGAAATGAAATAACCATCTGACAACTTACTGCATATGCTGTATATCTACGTAGTCATTACTATTTGCGCTTTCTCTTAAAACGTGTTGGTTTATTCCAACGTTATTGTCTACTTCATATATGCGATTGTTAACACCTATGTTTTGGTCAATTTCTGAGTGTCTGTGAATGAATGCTTTGTGATATTTTTTGTGTACACAAAAGCAACCAATACTAAAGCAGAGGATGAGAAAAGTGCTGAATCCAACCAATGAATAAATAAAAACTTCTGTTTGGATCATACCTACAACACAATAAGTATTTGATGTTACCTAATTAATATTAAAATGCTCTTTATATAAGGACAAAATTTGCAAAACAATTTATAGATTAATAATAGATTTAACAGTTTTGGTTTTTTTTTATTTGAATGGAAAGCTCTTTTGTTGTTTTTTTTTTTTTTTTTGTATGTTGTATGCTGTATATATCATGTATATGTCCCAATAGGAAGGGCGAATAGAACAAAACATAGTTAAATCATGCACATTTGATATCGCTTAATATCAACTCGAGCTATTTAATATTAATATAGAAATAGACGAGCTTTACCGAGTTTTGTTATTACTATCTGAATAAAATAACGAGAGTTGACATAAAGCGATATTCAGCTCACACGAGTTGTTAAATATATTTCTCATATGGGAAACATTCTCTTTGTGTTTAAAAAATGTCCGCGATCCAATCTTTTGCACATACCTGTATGACGTCGTTTGTCTTGTTCTTGTGTCAAACTTTAACATCAAACATTTTAAAAACATTTTGTACGCTCAAGAATGTTACAAAATTTGACATAATAAGATTTTCCAGAGTAGGGTGTGCGCGTTTTGTATATTATCGAAGAAATGGCATACCTCCGTTGTCTATTAGCAAATGTACATGCTTTTGTCATTTGAAAGTCATTAATAACGCAAGGAACAGCCAATTGAATTGTCACAATATTGTTTCATAATGCTGGATATTAATTCAAATCTATGCATTTTTCGTATCACTTTTTCGTATCACACTCCATGCATAGGGATACGAGAAATATCTCATCATGTGATAAATAGATAACATGCCACAGCAATACGAGAATGAACATTAATTGATCTTATCACTATATATCAACTGTTTAATTGTAATTCTAAACGAAATCCCTTGGACGGTAAATGAATTATGCACGGTCTGCATAGCTATAGATTGAAATAAACAATTAATTTCCCCATAGGCGACAATGATAGCCTTTTTCGAGATACAGACTTTAGAAATTTGATTCTTTTAACGAAACCTTGCTAGAATTAAAGAAAACTTATTAGGACAGTATTTTTTGTCCAAAAAATATAGGTTCGCGTTGCTTTTCTTAACGTAATTTGTACTTATCTCCCATGCCTATCAATTTTGCACTTAAAAATACGTGTCTCATCCTAGCGTTTAAAAGACATCTCAGTTCCGTTAGGGCTAAGGAAAATAATTTATTTTGCCCTTGGTATAATGCAGAATGCACGAAGTTTCCAATAACAAAATATAACGGGCGCACATATCAACCAATCAGGATTAGCTATACTCTTAATTCTGAATACCATGTTATGCTCATAAAATGGCTGCGCCCATAAAATCTAATGGTTGATTGTAACCTATAAGAGGGATAACGTGGAGGAAATTAAAATTTTTTCTCTTCTCTTAATTCTTATATATCTGATGTACAGTAGTTGTCGTTTGTTTATGTAATTTATACGTGTTTCTCGTTTCTCGTTTTTATATAGACTAGACCGTTGGTTTTACCGTTTGAATGGTTTTACACTAGTACTTTTGGGGCCCTTTATAGCTTGTTGTTCGGTGTGAGCCAAGGCTCCGTGTTGAAGGCCGATATTGACCTATAATGGTTTACTTTTATAAATTGTTATTTGGATGGAGAGTTGTCTCATTGGCACTCACACCACATCTTCCTATATCTATATATGTCCTTATTTTTATTGTTGTGTTTCGTATACTTTTATATTTTCATTGTTCGTTTTTCGACATATGATTTTGAATATCCCTTTGGTATTTTTCGCCTTTCTTTTAAAAAAAGTGTTGAACGATTTAGAAATACCGTTTATCATTGATCATGAACTTCAAATTATAGATAGATGTGTTCATTGAGGGACCAAACAGGCAATGTAATGGGGTTTACAAGAGGGAGTTTGCGAAAGGTTTATTTATAAGTATTAAAATTATTTACTCGTATACCAAAAACAGTGTTTTTTTTCAAATATTTGACTTCTTGGTTTAGTTTTCTGTTGTTTATCGAATAACCTACAATTGCCGTTTTGTGCAATTTTCATCACGTTATTTAAAACCTTAGTTCTTCTTTCTGTTACTTTGACGGAATACAGAAAACAGCGCACTTAGTGGGATGAAAAGGTAAAATATCAAGTACGTTTTATCTGTCAGAAAAATTCGAGAGAAAATACCTAAACATGCATTCATTGAAGCTGCTGTTTCCATCCCTGATGTTGGAGCACTGTGTTCTATTGTCGTAGTGTCGCCTGAAAGGCAATCGTACATTGATGTTACTAAATGCGGTCATATGAAAGTGAATAAATATTAGTAATAAAGCGCATAAAAATGTGCTATATTGACTTGAACCATATGCACCAAATATATACAGATTCTAACATTTTTGTGTTTTATGTACACTTTTAACATGTAAATGCAATAAATGGCTACTTCCGGCTTTAATAGAATCACATCTAATGTTATAGATTACCTCCTAAGTTCGTAAGATTGGTAAGACTTGGTTATTCGCTGACGGCACATATGATCATATATCTCCTCGTGTGTTTACATAGTTATAAATCTTTTACTTTCAATTTTTGGTTATGAACGTTTCGGGTGGAGGTTAATCCTGATAACCCTTCGGATTGAAAAAATCTATAAAGTGACAATTTCATTTTTCAATTACTTTTGTACAGTTGTCGACATTCTTTACAATTACGAAAACATTGCTGCGATACGGAAGAAAGTAATATAACTTAGAATGTCATAGTCGAAAGCGGTTTCCCTTGGTTATACATGTGCGAAAGATATTTTCAATCATTTTGTGATGAAACAACAGCACAAAAACAATTGAGACCAATTGAAAATCCTCCACCCTTTAAATGCTTGAAAAATTCGAAAAATATAGGAACTTAAATAATCCACTAAGATCTTACAATTAACGGGTGTTCGAATTTCTTGATCATATAGTGAAGGTAAATTGTTACTTTTGAAATCTATATACAATCTACATTTAATCTGAAAAATTTTAAAAGATCCTTTACCGGAAAGTTTGGAAGGTCTGAACACACAATGAGAACAATTTCAAAGGGTCGTCTTATACATAATACGATAAACCGTTAGTAATTGTAATTATGAATCTTTTTGAAAATGCATTTATCTTTAACTTGGAACTTGGTTATCTGGAGATTTTTAAACGAATAATCTTACTCTTTTGAAGATGAGACAAACATATAGTGCTCTCATTAAGCTCTCAGATAGAACAGATATATAAAAACAACATATTTAGACAACATATCATAATAATATGTTTTTATGTTGCTTCCAATGAAGTTAAAATAAAGGTTTTATTTAGATTACCGTGTTTTCTGTAAACTTCTGTGTTAAATTGAATATCTTCTATGCATCCATATACATTGTGACATCTGTAGACAAATATTATTTAAATTTAAAATGTCCAAAATGATATGAAACATAATTTAAGTTCCACATGTTGTCATTGTTTGACGCAAGTACTACACTTGATTTCAAAATTGACAATTGTCCTTTAGGATACAAATTTATGACTAAAACCATTGCGTATTACCTTGATAGTGTTTTTTAATGAATACGTTTTCCGAACATTCAAGAATAGATTGAAAAAAAACAATATATTTTTCGTTACACAACTACAATGATTTGTGGTGAGAAGTTTAACTATAATATTTTTGACACGAAATGAATACCGTGCGATAATGTTCTTCATTATAGTTCAACAAGTCATTTCCGTTGTTGACTGTCGGATAAGATTTTCCTCGGCAAATTTTTTTAAAAATAAAGACAAACGAGACAAACACATAATATCACAATTACAAAGAAATGTATGTTGCAAATGTTGTTTATGAAACATTTATATTTAATTTCAGGAAATGTCCCTATTAACCCCTTACATTGGCCGTGAAAGACACTTTGGTAAGCGTTGCTTTTTCAAAAGCCTTTTAATGGTTTATGATTTTTAAGTTTTCTGAGTGAAAAATTGGTGTGCGCATTTATAGTTTGAAATACGAAAGCAATAATTATAATCATTTTGTTTCAATGTAAATTTAAAAACATGTATTGATGATTTTATTAAAATCCTTTTAACCATCACTCTGTATTCTGTGTTATATCCTATGTAACTGTGTCATAGTGATTGACGTTGGGATTTTACTCAAGCAATAATTAACTATTTGTACTTGCTTTCATTTACTATATGCCTTTTAAACGATACAATGTTTTTCTACTGTATGTACATTTAAATAATATATAATCATAAACATTTGATTGCTTGAGACTATCCTCGTGACATTGCACAAAACTTCATATTCACGGCCTACTTTGATTCATCCAACTCGGGTTAGTAGAGTCTATCGAGTTTACTCGACTGACAATCGAACCTCCTGAGTTTGACCTTTGAACCTACCTGAGTTAACTCGACATCAACCCTGGGATGGGGCAGGTTTAGTAGGGTTTCAAAATGGCGTCAAGCAGCTCCGGCAAAGAAATTATGTTACAAAATAACTGACATTTGACAAAATACAGCCGAAGAAAAGGTCTGACAAGGAAATTTATTTTTGCCTGTATTTGGCATCAACAAATATTGTTCATGTGTATATTAACTTTCGGTGATGTTTATAAATAGATTTTTTTCTCAGAACGAATTTTTTTCTCACAATTTATTTCACAATCAAACTATTTGTTTTAATAGCATACAGGACCATCTTTTTGAAACATAATGTATTTTTTGATTTTTCTGTTCAGTAAAACTTTTTTCACTTCTCTTATGATTGTCAAATCAGTGGAAGAGTTCTGACTTCAATTCCTAAAGGTTGCGCACATACGCATTAGCACTGATCTTTTATCTCGAGTCAACCCGAGTTGGACTAATCGAAGTAGGCCCTGGGAGCATCATGTTATCCCCTGAACATCGGAACTTCCTCGTTCGACTTTAAACGCGGTTAACTTGGTTAACGTACATAACGTTTAAACGTTTCTTGAATAACTATAGTAAAGTCATTATCGTTCAAAATTATGTCAGACGTAAAAACAAAAGACTAAATAAATAGAACTTTGATCGTTACTGTTTATCAATGTTCATGTCGTCTTTAGTTATAAAAACAAGCGTATAAGAATGGAAAATATGTAAATTAATACTCTATGTTCAAGTAGTAATTAAAGTATAGGCAGTGGAATAAAACATTCATTTCCCTTTGCTTCGGCAAATATGAAGATTTGTTCACCATCCAAAAGTCCTACATCACTGAAAACAGTTCTCAGAAAATGAATTTTCCTGGGTGAACAAATTTTTCTATCTCCTCAGTCACAGAAAATAAATGTATTGTTGTTTCGCACGTAAGTATAAATATGTTTGGGTTATCAGGCCAATCAGTATTACGCCTCTTATGCATTTCTGGTGAATTATTTTGTTTTAAACTACCCTTTCTAATTTAAGTTTTTATCATCAAGGAAACATATTCTGTTATTTTCATTTCTTCATTTTTTGCAGTGAATATTGGTTTTCGAATCACGATACTTTTTGAATGTTATATAAGTTTTATTTCCATAAAACCTTATCGCTATTTCGGATTCTGCGACACCTGCACTATTGATGTCATACACCAATAACAATCGCTTTTGCATTGTTGTGTCACACATTTTATTTTATGACGTCAACATTCTATGGGCACATATGTGATGGCCAGTAATGACGAACAAACCGCGATAAGTTGTTTTTCTATTTCTTTATATAAATTTCAAATGTCTTATCTTTCTTGGAGACTTCTGTAGCCTAAATATGAGTATATGGATTGTTGCAGTAGGAGGTTTTTGTAATGGAATTAACTCCAGAGGTACACAAAATATCCGAGATTCAAAATGGGAGTTTGTGGACTAATAATATATATAACGAATTTCATCTCGTGTTATTATGTTCAACCTTTTTCTGACTTGTTCCTAGTACATTATAAGTCCAATCAATTTTATATGATTCTAGAAAATTATATTGGAAAAGAATCAAAGATACAACATGCAAAATTTACTATTCCAGTTGGATTGTTGAAAAAATAGATTGTTAATATACCGTTGATTTTCTTTGCAAAGACACCAACTCATACATCTGTACCCATAATTCCATCTTGGACAAGGATAGCACGTTCCTCCTTCCCGTGTTATAAAGCCAGGTGAACACTCTACAATGCAAATTTAAGACCATGAAACATAGAAACTGTTGTAATTGCTTTTGATGAACTTCTCTCATGCTAGACTTAATGTTATCAGATTATTACATGGCATTTTGGGCGTATAATGTTTCCGCATTTTAGCAAAATCCAGTTTCACGTTTCCGCATTTTCGTGCATCACTTTTCCGAAATAAATAGATACCACCTTTCCGCATTTTACCTGTATTTCACCTGTAAAAATGGTAATAATGATATATAAGACTTTATTTTATTATAGTATTTTTCTTAATTTGTATTTTATTATGATAATATAATTCCTTCAACAGGTAGATTATATTCAGATTTAACATTGTGAGTACTTTTCAAAGTCACTATGTGGAAATTCACCCCATATGCGTTGAATTCCGTTTTGGTTATATCTTTTATATTCAATATGTTTGATTTATTTTTTGGACACTCAGTTTCATTTCCTATTTGGTTTCGGTCAGTATTTCAATTTGCATATCATTATTCTTCGAAAAGTTCACAGTGTTTGAACTTCTGGTATTTAAGAAAGTGTATTTTGGGTCTAAGTGCCAGTTGATGTATATGTCACGGATATCGTACACACAGAAACAAACCGAGAGAAGAAGTGTATCATTTATGATGGTTACACGTACAGATTGTCAAATACCTTGCAAAATGAGGACATTGTCTACAGGTAATTATTATACTTTATTCAATTGATATTTACTTTTCAACCAAAATAAAGTTATTATACCTGTTCAAAATTTTATGACATTTTCACAGAATCTTTTACCTTAATCTACATTTCCACCGTCTATTTTATTTTATTTTCCATCAGAATTATGCATTTCATGTCATGTTGTGTTGGTGCCATTGTTAAGTACCAATTGCTCACAGTATATCTGCTTATAGATTGATAGTACTATAAAATGCGGAAACGTAGGAATTTTAATGCGGAAACGTAGTGCCAAAATGCGGAAACGTATAACGCCGGCATTTTCATATCAATGTATTATCAGCCCAAGTGCCGAAGGCTCGAGGACTGATATTAACCGAGGGCTGATAATACATCTGATATGAAAAGTGTTTTATAATAATCTGATAATACATCTTATATGAAACATGATATGCTTCCACAATGAAGAAAAATAACAGTTAAATGATTTCGATACCTTAAGTGATTAAAGTTTAAAAGGGAAAAGTTTACGGACGAAGGACGCCAAATGTAATACATCCGATAAGAAATATTTCTATCATAAACAGTTATTTTTTTAATATTGAAGATTAAAAATTTAAAAAACATAATGAAAATGACATGCAATGATCTTTTATCATATACTTCAGGAGAAGAAAACAGACAAGAACTATTCTTATAACTTTGATAAATTCATTTATTGTATCATATTTTTTTTTTTTTTTCGTTTTACATGATATATTTTCCTGTTTCCTAATATTTGTTTTGTACCCTTCTTTGTTATGTTTTTCACCAAAAACGTTCCATTGAGGTGTATTTTCCGGAATTTGCCGAATGACGACGGAATGCCATGCGATAACGTTACGGTAAGGCATGCAATAACCTGAAGCAGTTGATAATGTTTTCATATCAACCTGTTAAGCACCATTTCAGAAAATATGGAGTTCACGTAAATTTAATGCTATTATCATACTCTAAAAATATAAGTTATTTACTCTGAGTATATGATAAATTGAATTAGTATGCTTCTTGTTTCGACAAACTAATTACTTTACAAAAGTTATTTAAAAACGATGCGAAATATCAACAGTATTTTGTATTCAAGGTGAGAACTAGGTAGAACACACTTTTTATCATAGCGCTTTTTTTAATCACACACGCAAATAAAGAAAATCGTAAATAAAGTTTCGTATAATGGTATGACCTACAGAAAAAAGACGTCTTGTTAGTTTGATGAATAAATTAGGTAAGCCAAAGGGAGAACGTTAACAGGTTTATGATATTGACGCTACAAAAATTGAGCGGTATACTATACTTTTATATCCATTTTATATACGTGGACGTCATAACATCCTTTGGCTACGAAAAGGGAAATTCAAAATGTTAAAATACAATATTATGTGAAATTTGACAAGAAATTTACTGAACACATATATGTCTTCGGAAATTCACGTGATTTTGCGTGTGAATTTATACCGCCCTAGAAATTGCATTTTCGGCATTTATAATGATGGATCTAGACGATGAAGATGTTTTTCTTACGCAAAATAAATTCTCACAAGCCCTTGAAAACGAGGATTTGGTTGAATTTGGATTTTTTTCGCACTATGAAAGCCTTGACTTTCTTAATTTGTCCGAGGAGGATACTACTGTAGAAAAGAAAGATACAGATGCTTCCAACCATTTATCAAACCCAGGAACTTATTTGAGTCTGAAATCTTGCTTTTAGTATAATATATATAATCGGAAGCATATTTGGAGGTTAATGGCCTCGAATTCTCCTATCCCCGTAAATCTTCCATACAATTCTATTTTAGGGTCATTCATTAAGATAAGCACAAATTAAGTTGATGCACATTCCCTGATGTGCGCGGTTATTCAATATGTAGACTTTCATTCAATCTGTTTACGATATTGGTCGAAGTTCTGTCCTGAATGACCGCGGTAGAATTTTTGACGAATATGGAATGGATTGATTGGTTTATTGTTTTTTTGCTTACGTTCCAAATACGGGATCGAGTACATCTCATGGGTTATACAAAATTCCAGAACAAATAAAGAAACCCAGTCGATTCACGTACTGTCCATTTGTAAAGTGTCATAACTCTATAACAGTATAAGTGAAGTCACCAAAATTCAAACTGATCTGTGTTTTGTGGTAATAAGCATTGTGTATAAGTTCATAACATTTGGTTAAGGCAAACTAAAGTTAGAGAACAGAAACCAATTTCAGGACGTACGGACGGACGGACGGACGAACGGACAATGGTAAAACTGCATGCCCCCTCTGCTACGGCGGGGGCATAGAAAGTATCAAATTCGAATGAAACAAGAGAAACTATTATAGTGCCTAACAAGATTTTGTGAGGTAGACAAAATTGGCCTTAAAACGATCGTATTGAATTTTGATGTCCAAAAATAGGCCGATCGGACATATTTTGACTTTATTTATTGATTACTTTTGTTTGGGATTAATTGTAATTATAAAATTTTTAATGAGACTGAAAAATGGTTTGTTTTTTTTTTTTTTTTTTTTTTTTTTTTTTGCTGAGACAATAATTTTACCTGGCATAGCCGTGCGTAAAATGTATTTCAGCATTTCTCCTCGAAAAATAACTTGTGTAATGGAATAAAACGTCTGGTGTGTAAACTTTCTCTTTTTTCTCCGGAATAGGCTATTAAAAATAATAACTTATCTACTCTACATGTGGAAAATTTTGTGAAAATATAAGAAGTGGAAATTCTTACCTTTCATACCTTTAGTTTAATTGATAAAAAATATTATGGACTAGTTTAGTAGAAAATGAAAGGATATGGAGTAAATGTACACGGGACAAAAATGCACACAATACATAGAAAACATAGAAAATTATCAATGAACATGGCTTTTATTCCTGTTCTTCATCTTAAAACCTATATCAGAGCTCAATCTATAATAAGTCTTCGGAAATTCACGTGATTTTGCGTGTGAATTTATACCGCCCTAGAAGTTGCATTTTCGGCATTTATAATGATGGATCTAGGAGATGAAGATGTTTTTCTTACGCAAAATAAATTCTCACAAGCCTTTGAAAACGAGGATTTGGTTGAATTGTGTCCAGTTGAAGGTCATTTGCGTTACTTTACAAACCTTTTCGTGCATTTTCCATTGTTATTCAATGCAAAATAATTATCTAAGATACCTTAGAACATACTTACCCATTCTCGTCCAATGGAAAATCAGTATTTTCCCTTCTATTTTTCATAGTACATGGCTTTCCATGCACTATAAAATGCTACACATGGATGACTTTTCATTGTAGATTAATTATGAAAGTGAACTCTTAAAAATTCAGTGTACAACCCCCAAGGCAATGTCCAAGTGATAAGAGAAAAAGAAAAATATCATGAGTACTGTTGTTTGTTTAATTACCCGGTATTATAAATTAAATCAGGAGAATAGAACTAAAAAAGTATTTCAAGTTGAGTTTTCAACATAGTAAATGTTATTTAATGGTTAATATTTAGACACCCCCGAAAAAAATCGAAAAGGGGACAAAGGTGTTGGTAAAAACATGTAATATTTAATCAAATGTTTATACCAAACCTCAAACTCAATGTTTTAAGAAACAATGACTGTTGATAAAAAAATTAAAGAAAGTTTTTGAAAAAAAAACAATACATTCATCAATTAAAAAAAACAAGCATGTGATGTTGAAACGATTGTAAATTAAAATTTGTTTATGAAGTTTTGTCCTTATTAAAAATTATACAATTTTAGAAAAGTTGATTTATATAACATTTTGTGCTTTTTTAAAATGAAGGAATTTTAGGTTATGTAAGATTAAATTGTACCTGATGCAGAGGAAATGTTCATTTTTGAATAATTTATCCTTTTTTGTTATCAACAAACTATCTCATTGCTCTTTCATTCCATCTGTTGAAATGACCATTAAATAATTTACTTCCTTTTTACTAAACATGTTAACACTTAAAGTGAGCTAAGATCAAAGTTTGATTATTACAATGAGAGGCTAATTTTGTTATGTCACTCGAATGTGTGAATATGTTCGGGCTTTAAATATTCATAAAACATGACCAAGTATTATCTAACCTATAATGGGACGATCTTATTCATAAATGATCTCTTTTGTGTACTTATTGTACCTCGAACTTATTAACCCGGTGTAGGTCTTTAAGTTGAGGTTCGATTTACTAAAAGTTAATCGGGCATGACTAATAAGACACGCCTTCTTAGAACCAGGGGGTCCAAAATAGGATCGGGAAAAAACGGCCAATGAAATACCATAGTTTACAATTTCAGAGAATCAAAGTGCTTTTGGTTGATTTAATATCTTCGGTCAATAATCAAACGGTATTTGAGTGAAAATGCAAACCTGTCCGAAGCCGGGAAATTTTGGATGCAATAGGAATTTATTTACAAAATAAGTCCATATCCCATTTACTTACAGTGGCTGTTATAGATTGTAAATTCATGTCCTTTTGTTTTTGGCATTCGTCTACCGTGGAGAAAACAAAGGGGGCTAATATCTTAACTTACGATTTTGATCATGGTTCAACTTTATTCATATGACATACGTTTTACTCTATCTTATCAAAGTGTCGCTCTAAAATTGTTATCATGAGCCTAAGGTTGATCCACTTTACATCTCGTCGTGAATATGCTTGACATATTTGCCACTGGACATCAAGGGAGTAATTATTTAATCAGCACCATTAAGTTATGTATAATCATTATTCTTCATTTGATAATTATCTCAAGCAGTTTTCCAATTTTTATATATTTGATTTTTATTCATATTTGATTTTTTAAGCGTTAAAATCAGCCATGCGAATTATTTGAAAATTTAGGTGACCTTTGTTGTTGTTTACAGATTTCAATCATTTAACTTGTGCGAAGATCGTATTTCCTACCTCAACTAAAGAGTTATTCAAATGGTTCCTTAACGTATAGATAGCGTGTAACTCTTACTACACTAGGCATCGGATATACGACATTTTTTTTTTCGACCGGACGAAGCTGCGTTTTTATACATCCGAACAGCCAAACTGACGCACCCCTTCAGCAAGGATATACTGTCGGAAGGGAGAGGTCTAGAGATGTCAATATTTCTATACCCAGGTAAATCCTTTGGTTTTGAAAAAAAAGGAGATAAAGGTATACATTAATGTAACAGCAACACAACGACACATACAAAGCAAAATATTAAGAGTCAACATAGTTTTTTGTTATAGAAAGATGCGTATAAATAATAAGCTCAAAACCGTCCCATGACTAAAAAATACGGAGTTATTAAATGATATTTACCGTCAAAGATATCCCAACAGGGACATTTGATTTAATATTATTTACCGTTAAAGATATCACAACAGCCACAAATGTTTGGTTGAAAAATATCACCTGCCCTTTTTTAATTTCAATCGGTTGAAATTTAAGAAGGTGCAATATAAACCAGTAGAAGAAAAAACACTTCACTGTATAGTATAACAGTAACATAAATGATTAAGATAAATGACGTCCAGCGGCAAACTAAATGAATATTCAGGATGATAACATGTAAATATAATATGAGTGTTAACCCCGCCTTGTACTAAACGGACACGCCGGGTCGGTTTTTTAACTTGTAAGGTCACAAGATATCAATTTGCAGGAAGAAAAGTCACCCAACCCGGAAACATTTCTGACTCCGAGCCGACAAGTCTTACTCTTAAATGCCAGGGGCGGGTCCAGGTGAGGGCGTAATGGGCGTACGCCCCCCTTTTTCAAAAAAAAACCCCAAAATATAACTATAAAATATACATGTTCAAGTCAGGAACCGTTACATTAGTGCATTTTACAATTATTTTTTGTTTCTTAGCAAAAAAAAGGTCCAAAAAATTGTTCGCCTCGCTCCGCTCGGTGAAAGATTTGATTCTACAACCCCTCTTTCAAATATCCTAGAATCGCCCCTGAATGCCATTAGTTAAGCGTAGAAATAACAAAAACCAATTTTAACGTCTTTGTTCGACTCGGTGGGGATTCGAACCAAAGACCTCCCGCTCTCGAGGCGAACACACCCACGAAACAAACCAAGAGAGCGTAGTACAGAATATCATACCAAAAACTACTGTACCATAAATACAGATTCACAGACTTTTCTCAGTTACTTAAGCGAACGTAAATATGGATGGCCGACTACAGAATAGATTTCATGGATCAATTCTCTCTGTAAATTAGAAATTCTTGCACCAATTATTTAAGGGATGTGGGTATGGCAGATGTGGCCAGCTGTTGCAAGGCAAAATTTCTGTCCTTATTCAATATACCATCAAATTCCAGTGGTATTCCAACTTTCACGTCTTACCTCACTGTCGACATTATATTGCACGACCTACCTATTGTATTTAAAATTTATGTCATGAACATGCATGAAATATTTGCCACTGGACATAAAGCAAACAACAATCAATCAACTCCATAAACTATGCCATGTACAAAGTACACGAAGACAAGATCTTGTAAAATCCTATAATGTAAAATTTCCATTTAAATCACTCGATAATATTAATAGTGCATTTTTTTTTTTTTATTGTTTTGCAATTTACTACATGCCTGAACACTGATATTTTTTTTTTTTTTACTATGGTTCTTATTTACTGTTTTATTACAATTTATGATATATGATTTTTTTCAGGCGATTATAAAACTAATAAAGGGGAAAGTTTTTGTTCAAGGTGTTTGGTTTTTAGACGTGAAAGGGGAATGACGGACGACTATAATAAAAGTGCTTGTTTTCATATAATACATTTTATTTCAATTTAAGAATGATGATCAACCTTGCGAAAATATCTCATCTTTACACGTTTTCATCGAGCCACTCAAACCTAAATAACTTGAGGCTAAAGATGTTACATTTAGGCTATTTATTACGATTTTATTCATTCGAGTTTACATGCAAAGATTTTTTTTTAAAGACAAACAAAACACAATTTATTAATTTATTGGACTGAAAAGACAACACTAATTATTTTGCATTTGCATGTAACGTAGTGTAGGAAAATTACAGAATCAAAACCAAAATGAACATTTACCTGAATATTTTGAAGAACCTTGTGCATCTAGGTATGTTCGATTAGCTGTTATGAAACAAGCTGTTTAAAAAGCGGGGTCGCCCCGATATTCCGACACACCACTAGTCCGACACCCCATTGGTCCGACACCCCATTAGTCCGACACCCCAATAGTCCCGACAACGGTAAATTACTGTGGTAATAGAACATCTTCAGAGAATCATTATTGACGTGGTATATGAACTACTCTTTCTTATTAGAAACGGAAATATATAATACCATACTACCCATTTGGTATTTAAGAAATACCATGACCATAGTATATTTTTCAAGCATGATGATTTCTGGTCATCTACACTGTACACGAACGTATAGATCGAAAACTTTCAAAACTGAAAGTTGTCGAATTGTTAATTAACTATATAATTGAGAATAAGTGAGTTTAAAAGTTTGTTAAATTAATCAATCGATGATAATTGGTTCAATATATAAAGACTTTGTTGAGGTTGAAACTTCAACAAAACGGATTTACAATTTCATATATTAACGTGCTATCGTTCACAATATGCTGTGCATATTTGCAACAGAACTAATAAATAATCAATTAACTAGTCAAAATGCGACTTTTCACAACAATTGATATACAACAACTATTTTCAAACCTATCAAATTGAATTGATTTTTTTTTTCAATTTTAGAAACTGATTCAACCTCAAAATATGGTGATGCAAATGGTCCAGAGTTTAGACATAAACTACACGTTACGCCTAAAGAAATTTCTAATTTAATAGAGTCTGCAATACCACAATCTACGCGAGCTCATTAGAAATGGGGCTATAACGTGTTCAGTAATTGGCAAAATGAGATGAGGGATAGCCCAGTTAGAGACAATTTACCCATCCCAGTCGAAGCAATCACACAGAGTATTACTAAAACGGAACCATGTATAAGAGACACAGCATTGCAATATTTCCTAGCTGAAGTTAAAAAGACCGATGGAAAAGACTACCCGTCAGCGTCCTTGTACCAGTTGTTTGTGGCTTTACAAGGACAAATACGATTGAGTGATCCATCAGTAAACCTGCTTACTCAACCTACTTATGTTAAGTGCCGCGAGTCGAAGAAGAGCAGAACCCATTTAAAGTCTGGAGGAAAACATCTGGTTGGAGAGAGCAGTCATAGGGTCTGATAATCCCACAAAACTGTTGAATACAATAGTATACTTAAATGGCATACATTTTGCCTTACGTGGTGGTACAGAACATCGTAATTTGAGGTTGAACAAAAATCCACAGATAACAGGGCCATACACAGATTCGGAAGTACAAAAAAGATATATTCTTTACAAGGAAGACATATCAAAAGCAAATTCAGGAGGCATTAAAGACAAAAAATATACACCAAAGACTGTCAAAGGGTATGAAACTATAGAATACCCAGACAGGTGTATTGTTAATCTGTTTGAAAAGTACAAACGCTTATTGTATGTTAATACAATAACAAAATTAAGTTTTTTTCGTAACTAAATATTAAAATCATAATCAACACTATACTTTATTGATAGTCAACATCTCTTTGTTAATGTTGTCCTTAAAATGCATGAAATATTTGCCACTGGACACAAAGCAACAAACAATCAATAAATTTATGTGTTTTCGTAGGAAAAAAATATGTACAGAATGAAGAGAATGTCATTTTTATATTTCAATTTCTTAATCTTTTCAATTCGGATCTTTTCTTGCCTCGACGGAGGCGTCCTGTTTTTTGGCGTCGGCGTTTGCGGCGCTTACAGTCTTATAAGTTTATGATTAGTCACGTTACGGGGACTTCCAGGATATTTGAAAGGAGGTGTTATTTCTGATTATTGAAATATAATGCCAAGCGAAGCGAGGCGACATTTTGTAGGATCATTTAATACTAAAAACTTATAAATATCGTGATGAACATGAGTTTTAAAATTTTGTTTGCGATCAAAGGAGGGGCGTACGCATAGATCCGCCACTGAGCCCCTAATGGCATGTCAATGATATTTTGCTGACAATTGTATTACCATTGTCAAATCTCATATCTCATAATATCCATATTTCATATCCGAGGCATATCTCTGTGTATATAGTTTCCTTTATTACATTCAAGTTATTTCTTATAGTGTCCGAAAAGTCCAACTTTAACGAGGTACATGTATGTTAATTTTTTAGTTTTGTTAAAAAAGATTTTCAACTGATAACGTTTAAACAAGTGTTAGGCAAATTGCACTTTTTTCTTTATAAATCTTGAATATAATGTAAAAATAAAAGCATATTATACCACATCTTATTTTATATATACTTCTGAATATTTTTGCGACTAATAGGAATATTTAGCCATGAATATTACTAATGGTTTGTGTAGGATCTTCATTTTAAGACATTCCAATAACTATAAGGTTTTATTTGAAGCTGAAAGCTAGCGAACAATAACTAGCGAACAATTATTAGCTGTTTAAAAAAAACCAAATAGAACATAATCTAGCTTAAAATTCAATTTAAACGTGTTTAAGGCAAAACAATTCTTGAATACTTTTTATGCAAGTATTAAGTCTGAGTAAAGGGAAATACCTGTGCAATGAACTTTTTTTTTATTCGTCGATGAAGAAAAGGTGTGTTTGAATACTGATGTGCTACTATGTAAAAGTAAAATTACAAATTACATCAAAATTAAACTATCACTCAAACTGTTCTGTTTTCTTTAAATCTAAAAATTATAAGAGTAAGACTAGTTATTATGTTCATTTATGAAATAGTTTTACAAAATGAGAAGTCATTTATATATATATATATATATATATTAAGATCCATTTATTACATCGGTGATCCGTTTATTTGTCAATCGCCAATGGCAGTCAGCAGGGTTTAAGAACATTTGTTTTTCGACCTGTTAGTCAAATGCGTTTTGTTAAAATATACTTTTTCACTTTTTTGGTCTTTTGGAAAATGTTGTTTGTGCTGTATTTAGACCCCTCTAACAAGAAATTAGTTTTGCATGCACACGTAAAAAAATTACAGTCCTAAAGATGAAGTCGATGTATTCTATTTTAAACCGCTGGTAAACTATACGAAAGACCAGTGGTTTTGTAAAGTCCCAGTAGGTCACAATACCTTACAAAAAACTGTGAAAAGACTATGTACAGCAGGTGGATTGGACGGCAAGCAAACAAACCACAGCTTAAGTGCTTCGACAGCAACAAGACTGTATTAAGCTGGAGTGGGGGAACAACTTATTTGCGAGACAACTGGTACGCAGATACATACTTCTACGTAATTGACAACTTCATATTTTACATAAAAGAGAAACCGCTCGATAATATCGATTCAAAAATAAAAAGGAAAAGGAATTCTCCGAGAACCGGTCAACATATTTCTAAGATAAACTGGGGGAGGGGCAGGATGATTTTGAAATGAATATTCTGGCCAGAGTACAACCGAAAAACAAAAGCAATGATTAAGACAAAATAAGAAAAAAAATAAGTTGTACTAGCAAAAGTCGTAAATAACCATTCCGCCCGGAATAACTCTACCCCTTTAAAAAAGAAAAAAAAGTAAAACTGAATAGTCGAACCATTACCTCATAAATTAGAGAAAGTTTTTTTTACGGAATTCTGGTCCTTCCAATTGTCCTGTAACTATAAATTATAATGAAAACTATATACTCACAACTCGAACACCATAGTTGCATTACGAAACTGTTAAAACTGTTCAATTTTTTAGACATTTAAATACATTTCGAACTGGTCAGAATAACTAAAAAGGCTCTTTGCAAGGAGTCAATAGGTCAATATTCGCGTGCAAGCCGTGCAAAAAAAAAAAAAAACTACATTTGTAGAATTTCAAATACACTTATCTAATAATCGAATAGGTATAAATGCTATTTGTTCATTTTTTTTTTTTTTCTTCTAAATATGCAATCGCTTATATATTCAGTGAACAGTTTTTTTTTTGTTTGTCTTCAATCATGTTCTAACTAAAAAAAGAACACATTTTTTTTTCGTTTCTAGGTCATCGTAGTAATGCTGTTCGTAGTTACAAAAGGACAGCAAACATCCAACAAAATGAGTCATCCGAGATCTTGTATGGCAAAAAGCAGAAAACTACCACGTGCACAGAGACGAAACTACAATCGGACGAGGAAAAATCTAGTCATGACTCATTTCACCAAGTTGTTAACATAGAGTCTGTCCGAAGAGAATCCGTCGCTGAGCCAACAACACTTAGTTTCACATTCAATATAAAGCTTTGAATATTTTATGTATAATTACGTTATTTCAAAAATAAATTGTGAACGTTGTTTAAATGTTCCTGAATTGCACAGTGTTTGTAGGTTTATTATACTTTTTTGTAGTGTATTATTGTGTATGTTTTGGAGAGTTTCAGTTTTAAAAGTTGTAGAGCAATTTCCTATGGAGAAATCAACGTTGGCTGATGGATTTTTCTCTCCTTTCGTGACCCCCATCGACCATTTAATGGGCGTGTCTCATTAGTGAAAACGTGAGTGAACTTTTAAAATTCAATCCCAACTTAAAGAGCTGCACCGGGTCTTTAAGTTAAAAGTACAATAAGTAAACAATAGTCATCTTTTGTTTAATAGGATCGTACAGGTATCTTAAAATATAATTCTTCTTTGAATAACAAAGAAATTGTCACGAACAGGTTTGTAATGATATTAAGAACGTAATACATGCCCATAATGCAACACAAATTTTATGTATACCTTTTACGTTCATATCTATTATTCTATGATGGCATGAATGAATACAATATATAAAGTATTGCCGATAGCCTAGCAAGCATAGTGGACAACGAAATTTGTTAATCATTTACAGTGAACTTGATATTAGGGATACTACTGATACAAGAAGGACTGCTTCATACCTTGATCTCTTTTCCTCAATTTTGACACAGATGGACGACTTCACACTAAATTCTATGACAAACGGGATGATTTCAACTTGCCAATTATCAATTTCCCATTTCTCAGCAGTAACATACCCTCTGCTCCGTCGTATGGTGTTTACATATACCAATTGATACGTTATGCTCGTGCATGTTCACACTATACTGACTTCATATACAGGAGTGTGCTCCTTACGCAGAAACTGCTCTAACAGAGTTATGAGGAAGAAATATTAAAAATGACACTCCGTAAATTTTATGGACACTATCACGAATTGGTTGATCTATACGATGTGTCTGTGTCTCAACTAACTAATGACATTTTTACCACGTCTTAGATTGTGGTTTAACATCTATATCGTCTGTCTGCTGTACCGAACGTGACCTATTCCCGAATATGACTTATACCGAGTGTGAATTGGCATTGCTATGTGACGTGTCTCGGTATTTTGTAAATCCAACATATTTATTTTTGATGTTTCTGTTATGGTTTCGGTTGGATAATGTGTTATGTCTTATCGTTTGTAATCCAAATAATTATAAAATTCCCTTTCAATACCATCATTGTCATGAAAATTGTTTGTACTGGTATTGTGGAAATAATTGTATAAAGTTCGAGATTGCGTGAGCGTTACGTAAGTGCGTCACTGTTTGTGATGTCCTGTGGTAACTGTCGTTGATGGAAGATATTCGTTGTTGTTCTGCCGTTTGCATGTAGTGTCGACTATTATATTATTAGTTTGTGCGTTTCTCTGTGATGATGTTCTTGCTTGTGTTTGTGCTGTATTTCTGTCACGTAGTGTTGTCATTTTAGCGATATTTTTTAACATTGTCATATAAGCGGGAGGTTTGGCTAGCCATAAATCCAGGTTCAATCCACCATTTTTTCTTAAAATGTCCTGTACCAAGTCAGGATTATTGCAGTTGTTATCAAATAGTTCGTTTCTATGTATGTTGACGTTTGTTTTTGTTGCACTTCAGTGTTCCTGTTGTTCCTTTGTTTTCCTCTTATAGTTGATGTGTTTCCCTCTGTTTTAGTTTGTAACCCGAATTTGTTTTCTCTCAATCGATTTATGACTTTTGACCACCGGTAACTACTGTTGTCTTTATTTACATATATAAACAATAAAATAATAATCACAAATAACCCAAATTTCAAAATCATGAAAATACTATTGGGTACAATTTAGCTAGAATTATGTAAACCTAATACCAACAAAACTAAAATATGATTGACATGAATGTAAACTTAATAACTGAAGAACTGAATAACTCGATCATTGACGATCTCGCCGGTACGGAACAACAAAACAAACCAAGTATTGAGGTAAACTGGAAACCTGTGTCCTAACACAATGCGACAAGTCGTCTCAAGAGATATACTCGGACAAGTAAAATTAGAAAACATAATTTTAAATACATAAATGTGTCATAATATATTCATTATACCTAATGGAACTTGAATGTTGACCTGTCTGCGCCGGGCTGAAAAGTGATAGTTTCTGAGAAAAAAATTTCCAGCTATAAAATTAGCCACGTGTCCTATACCTAGTGACGTAAACATATAAAAAATATACGGTCGTATCGTAAATACAATATGTTCTCCCTATACCAGCGAAACGTGAGAAATTATACTTGTTTGTATACTATAATTTCAAGCATTACCTTTCGAGATGCTAAATGCACAGGCACAGGCATCGATCATTTAATTTGTTAACTTGATTATACTGAACATTTCACAGAATTCGTTGAATTATAAGTGACATTTAAGAGTAGAAAAAATCAGTACCTTTGCAAATTCCTAATTCCTTTCGTAAATCGTCACAGCAAAACATCTCGTAGGATAGTTTTCCACCAAACATATGTCTGCAATATTTAAAAAAAATGAAGGTCATGATCAAAATACTGCTGGGATACATGTTAACATTAAGAAGGACTCTATGCCACTAAAACTATAATACAAATACATGATATGCATGTAGTAATGTAATAAAATTCATTTCATGCCAAAATTTTAATATGGGTTGCATATTAATACTTATTCCTTCATTTTTTCAGTTCTAATTTATTTATTATGTGGGGGAACTTAAAGGGACATCAGCTACGATTTTGACCAAAAACAAAATTAAAAAGAGGAACTGTGCTATGATATTTTTTAATCGTCAAAATAAGCTGTGTTATTGGCTTGCAAATCAATATTTCAACACGTTGTAATAGGGGAGGGGGGTGATAACATCTCTCGAGAAAAGTAAAAGTAATTATATACTTCGCGTTGTGTTTTATAATTTAGTAAATCATATTAAAATAATGTCAATGTAGTTGTTAATAACTCGAGTGGATTCGAGGTCATTAAAGATTCCTGCAAGCTATAGTCTAATACAGACTGTATTTAGTGTGTATTAGAGAAGGGTGGCAGGATTAACACAGCACGTGGAGAATGTACGTTCTCCCCACCGTAGCAACTGATGACGATTGATTGATTGATTTATGTTAAACGTCACTTTCAACACCATTGTGCTATTTCGTGGCGGTCAGTTTTTAATGGTAGAGGGAGCCAGAGTTCTCGACCGAGAACGACCGACCTTAGGTAGGTAAACTGACAATCCTAGTCAATTAAGATTGAAGTCGAGTGCATTTGCCCCGTGTTCGAACTCATAACATCAGTGTTGGCTAGTGATACAATAGTTCGACTACTTAGACCATTCAGTCACGGAGGCCCCACAACTGTTGAAGAAGATTTATTGTAAACTTATCACTTTCAAAGACGTATTTACAAGATATGGTTTTGGAGAAATATTAATTAAAAGAATATTCATCAAATTTATCAAGTGATTTTAAATTTGAATACTTTTAAAGTTCAATTAAAAACTACTTAGTTTGTAATTTAGCATGTTTAAATCAAAATTACACATTAAATAAACATTTAATTATAAGAAAAAATCTTATTTGAAACTATTAATGAGAGACTACCCGATTCACATCCATTACAACGTATTCATCATACCTTCAGATTTAACCTCAGCTGGATATGGGTTACGCATGTGTAAAGCATGCTCAGTTATTAGAAAAAAATAGAATGTCAACATTGGAAAGTAATACTTAAGGCACACGGGGAAGATCCATTTCGTTTGACGTTTCTGCACACACGAAATCGTTCTTATGCAGGTGTGACGGGATTGCTTCCCTCATGAAAATAAGGAGATGTGGTATGAATGCCAATGAGACAACTATCCGCCAAAGTTCAAATGAAGTGGATGTAAGCAATTGTAGGCAACCGTACGGACTTCAACAATGAGAAAAACCCATACCGTATGGTCGGCTATGAAAGGCCCCGACATGAAAAATTAAATCTTAGTCTATGTAGTACATACCTAGCCAGCTGTTATCGGTTGGGCTAGGGAAGTACTTGTTTTATCTCGGTCGGTTAGAGAATTGTGCTCTTCGGTTACATTTGGCGCCCAACTAAAAACCCACTGTGGTTAGAGAGGATTTCTAGCCGGAGTAGGTGTTGTTTGAGTCATAATGGTGTGATGACTCTTGAAATGGGGGAGTGTGACGGGATTGTTTCCCTTTGTCCATGTGATTTTGCATTGAGAATCATGCTCTCTACACAGATAAAATCGTTATTTACATGTTCTTGTAATCAATGACACGAAATCAAACAGCCCTAGAAAAATCGTCGTTATAATATTACACATGCCTGTCTTTGTAGTGGTATTTAGGGTTATGTTCATATCGAGTCGAATGACAATTGGCATTATTTGGAGGTCATTCCAATGGTTAATTAAATGGCGTCTTTTAAAAAATACACGGGAAATGCTTTTCCATTATAACGAGTACATGCATTGTAAATTGTTTCTTTTTTTCAGTTTTTGTATTTTAAATATAATTTATAGTATATTATAAATCAAATATAATAATGTAAGTCAAATTTGTGAACTTGAATTTGACAGCTAAATGCCCTTTTAATATTTTCTAAGTAATAGTGAAACCAGTATCCTCTAGAAATCAGCAATCATTCATTTAACAATAAACACTACATCTCTTTTAAGTGCACGTGACATGACACAGTGTATTATTATAATAAAAAGCTGATCAGCTATTTTTATTAAATTTAGAAACTTTTTTGTATACACCATTGGTTTCTGAAATTTAACCAGAGAAGTTGCTTCAGACACTATTTTTCTCCCTTTAATACACGCTGCTCGATAGGAATTCTCCAGGAAAAACGTGTGTGCATATGTTCTTGTTAAGGCTAATTTAATGAAACCTGATCACGTAATAGGAAACATCCCGTTGAAATTGAACAAACTCAATAGGTGTCAGACCACCAATTAAATATCCCTATCTGTTCAACCAAATTTTGCAATTTTCACAGCTTTCTAAATATTTTACCGTAAGTTTAACTTCATAGAAACCAGTTATATCCTGAATTGTACATGTATAAGCTTTCTGCATGCCAATTTTCAGCATACCTTTAAAGCCTTCTAACAAAAAAACTGACCTTCAAAAAGAGGTACTCCAAAAATAACCCCTGGTTTTCTGGAAATCTTAAATTAGTATACTTTGGAGCGAATTAATCCTCAATTTTTAATGCAAACTCATAGACAAGTAAATTTTGGCTCAAAATGGTCTAAATATATTTCTCTTTCACCAAAAGTTTCATTTCTGCTAATTTGTTGGTTAGTTTAAGTAAACAAGGACATCAAAAGCACTATTTTGTGTCAGAGTAGAGCTACGTAAACACGATTAAGTAGAAAAGGCATTTTGACGTTTTGCTAATTGTATTCGAAATCTATAAAAAAATTTAAACAAAAATGAGGATGAGCTCATTTCTCAATGGCCAGCGGGGATAATTATGTATGCCCTGACATATGTATGATAATTGAATTGAATAAAAACCTTATGTTTAGCATGGCCTTACTTAACATCCAGCAATAAATCTCAGCGTGAGACGAATTTTAGGGTTTGTGATCTTTCGCAGTACATATTGACTGGTTGAAAATCAAATGCAGAGTTTGAAGAGGTTGTTTTTTTTTTTATATTTTTTTTATTCCTTTAGTGAATATACAATTGTTGAGCAACTGAGATAACCCCCAGTTTTGCTCAGTTTTTAGTTTTCTATGCTGTGTTTTTTGCTATATTGTTTTTCTGTTGGTCTTTTTTCTTTTCTTGGCCATGGCGTTGTCAGTTTATTTTCGACTTATTAGTTTGAATGTCCCTCTGGTATCTTTCGCTTCTCTTTGAAACTGTTTTGAAATCGAGTAATTAGGTCAAATTGCCAAAACAAAAAAAAAATCAAATTTATTAATAGATTTTGAAAAGAACAAATCAGATGAAAGGTTTATATGTTATTCATAAATGTCAGTTGAATTTTATAACATCAGGACATTGTGGTACATGTATATATCAATATACAAAGATGATCGACTTCAGGTAATTGTGCTTTATGTATGTAGTTCTAGAACAGAAAGTGTGATGGTCATTGTTCATCTTTTCAAGCGGTTCAACAGGTCAATTAATGCTTTAGCTGACAAAATCTTCAATATTAGCATTAAAACGCTAAAATAGAATTGGCATAAGCAATTGATCTACAGGACATAGATCTATGACGTCTTCGTGTGTAATGCCCTGAGGTCATGGGTGAACTATGTTCATTCTAAAATATGAGATATATCATGTATGATTTGATATAAACTAAATGTTTAGTTCACGACTGCATTGTTGAGGACAGTAATAAACTATATAGTTGTCCATGAACAAAACACAAATCACTTAGAACACACAATTTCTTCTAGATAACAACTAGGAAATAGTAAGAATTAAACATGAGAAAACAGATTTGAATAAAACACCTAACAAAAATGCACAGTTAACATTAAAAAAAGTAAACAATCGAAACGAAAAATAAACACGAGAGAAACAGACAACACCCTCTTTTCAGAATCCGTAAAAGTAATTGTCCTAATATTTTAACGTTGTATTTACCTTGGAAAACGAACACATTTACCAATGGATGAAACAAGCACATTCCAAATTGTTAACAAAAGAAATATATTTAAAATATATCTTATTTCCATGTTTATCTGTCACAAGGAAGTTATTGACAATATAGAAAAATTAATTTGATTTGATAAAAAAAGACGGAAATTACAAAGTACATTATAAACAATCATATCCGAGTCCCTAGATCGATATATGCTTAATAATTTGAATTTCATGTGTATTTAATAATTGAAAGTGGTACACATCAATAGTTTTTTAATCAGTAACCACAATTTACCTTTTGTGTATCAGATCCTTTTGCTGTAAATTGTAATGATTTAAATTTTATAAATATGTTATATACATGTAGCAATTGTCGTTCAAACAAAAACGAAATACACGACCAGCAATGCTTTGGTATTTGTCTCTTTTAATTAATATCTCCGTGTTAGATGTATGTACATAGGTGTCATACATGATATTTCGTATTGCTAATTGCGTAATTCTAACTGACAATTCAATATCATAGTGCTTCTGTTGCTATTTAAAGTTTTTATCTACTCGTACGTTTGCAAGTTAAATCGAAAAATTTCTGAAATTGGCCAAAGTTGTTTTTTTGGGGACACAAACTCTAAAAAGTAGTAATCTGTAATTTATATTCAAATGGATGAAGATACATTATTAGTATTCCTGTCCTATGGCAAGCCGTTTTACTTTGTTATTTTACGTTATTTCATATGAGATATCTTGAAGTTCGAATAAATATTAAAACAGCTTGCCATACTGTCCTGTCATATGTTTTTAGTATAGCTATGGAAAAAAAACGTTCATATGACACCTACCGGTATGTTCTATTTTTAGTCATGTGGGCTAAATTTATATATGTTGGTTTTTGTTTATGCTATGGGTTTAGTTCGTTGTTAAAGACCACACAGTGTCTAGTTATGGTTGTTGATATCCACGTCATTTAGAATCAGTTTGAAAGTTGCATCATTGGTAATCATACAACATCTCCTTACTTTTATATTTATGCAAGAATACCTTGAGGATCCTATGTCAAAGTTTGGTTACAAATGGCACAATGATGGCACTTTCTTCTATAGATAATTGTTTGAAATATTTGAGATTTTTTTTTCTTTTGTGAAAGTTATAATTCATTGAATATAACATTTTTCTGTTGCCATATTTGTTTTGTTTCCATAGGTCAATGATTATGTATTTGATAATGCATATAGAATTGTCTCTTGATTTAAGAGTCAGTATACACTAATAGGGTGGCTAGAAGACTTACACAAATTTATTTTGTAGAATATTTTCAGTCTAAACTTTTAATTTTCCCACTAACTTTTTGTTCTCAATTCTTTGATAAAATGAACAAATTTTAAAGTTTAAGTTGTAAAGGTGCTACTTGATATATACTATCCATACCATATCTCCTTATGTTTTATCCTGATTAAAGGCCTCCATTGAATGAGTTCAGTTAGTTGCTCTTTGCCATTAATATTAATAGGAAGTATACATTTCTAGATGTTGTATTTTGTCAGAAATGGTCATTCTTAACTTTTGCTATTTCTGAAACCTTTAATCGTTTTAAATCTTCTACATTTACTGTGTCATTAAGTTTCACAGTTACTGAATTAACCGCCAACATAAAGTAAAATATGTTTGTGGTTTGGTTAAACATGTGTGCGAACGCTTGACCCTACTCTTACCACTGGGAAAGTTATGTAACATCACAACTAACGTGTTGTTCAGCCTTTAGTTTTCTATGTTGTGTTTTGTGTATTGTTGTTTGTCGGTTGGTCTTTTTCGTTTTTAGCCATGGCATTGTCAGTTTATTTTCGACTTAGGAGTTTGAATGTCCCTTTGTTATCTTTCGCCCCTCTCCTAAAGAACAAGGGCATTTTTCTGTTGCCATTTTTGTTTTGTTTCTATAGGTCAATGGTTATGTATTTGATAATGCATATGGAATTGTCTCCTGATTTACGAGTCAGTATACAATAATAGGTTGGCTAGGGAACTTATACATATTTATTTTGTAGAATGTTTACAGTCTAAACATTTATTTTTTCCACTAACTTTTTGTCCTCAATTCTTTGATTAAATGAAAGTTGCATAAAGTTTAAGATGTTAAGGTGCTACTTTATATATACTATCCATACCATACATCTCCTTATGTTTTATCCTGATCAAAGGCTTCCATTGAATGAGACCAGTTAGTTGCTCTTTGCCATTAATATACATAGGAAGTATACATTTCTAAATGTTGAATATTGTCAGAATTGGTCATTCCTAACTTTCGCTATTTCTGAAACATTTAATCGTTTTAAAACTTCTACCTTTAATGTATTATTAAGTTTCATAATTACTGAATTATCCGCCAACATAAAGATATGTGTGCGAGCGCTTGACCCTACTCTTACCACTGGGACAGTTATGTAACATCACAACTAACGTGTCCCTCAGTCTAGTTTTCTTTGCTTTTTTTATTTTTTCATTTTTTTTTTTTTTCATTTTTTTTTTGTGTGTTGGTCTCCTTCGTTTTTAGCCATAGCCTTGTCAGTTTATTTTCGACTTAAGAGTTTGAATGTCCCTTTGTTATCTTTCGCCCCTCTTATTTAGAACAAGCTTTTACAATAAGTTGGAAAACCATAAAACATGCTTAAACTGTCAATCAATAACCATCATCTTCCCGATGAAAACACCGATGTATTGTCTTGGACATATACAGTAACATTTTCTTTGCTATTGATGCCTTTTAATGCAAAATTTACAAACGGTTGTGAAATATACAATAGTGTAACTATCAAAAGTGTGTTAATCAGCAATGTTAAAAAGTGAATAGCAGTTTTTTTTTATAATACATGTATATTAAAAATTGTAAGAAAACTTTTTAAAATTCCTATTGGTGTTCATTAATTTGCATCTGTGAGCGAATCATATACAAGAGAAAGAAAAAACATGACATTTTACAGAAAATGCTCCCCCTTTTCTTCCACGTATACATGTATGAGGGTCTGGATTGGGGAGTGAAAATAAAAAGAATAGAGAGAATGGTTGTTAATTTCTGTGTCATTAGGTCTCTTGTGGAAAGTTGTCTCATTGCAATCATACCACATCTTCTTATTTTTATAAAACATTATAAGGAGTAGAGAAAAATGGTCTAAAAAATTAATAATACAGAAATAAATGACCCTGATCCAGACCCTCATATAAACTGTGCAAAATTCACTGATGTACAATCTTAGTACATGTTCGACACTTCATAGACAATGATCGGTATTTAAATCTGTGTGTTGCTTGTCTAATCTTCAAATCTTCTCTCTCTCTTTATATCACAATGATTTATCATAAAAGAAAGAATTGAAGCATTTAAACTTGAAAGTTAATTAGTCGTAAATCTTTAACGTGTTAAATCGTGTAAACAAACTATAATATTCATTATATTATTTATTTAGATTTCATGAAGGTATGTTTTGTGTGTTTTTTCTAATTCTAACTGTACTATTTAATATTTTTAATTTTTTTATTACTATAAATCCGTTTACACATAAAACGATTGAAGAAGAAAGAAAGAAAATCATTGCATTTGAAAATAATCACATGTCGGTGTTATATAGCCAATTGTCCCCATGACAGTTTTCCCCCGTGGGAAACTTTCTCATTTCCCCCGTGGAAAACTTTGTCTCATTACCATTCTTCCTCCGCGGAAAGTTGACAATACGTATATATATAAAGCCACCTTTCCCCGGTGCTTATATTTCCTCCACAATATAAATTACGGCCATTTATTTCACATGTTTTTCGTTTTTCTTAAGATATTATTTATTCCTGGAATGCTAAAATAATCTGTTTTTGGCTTGGATCGCATAAAAGAGATGAGGGCAAAATTGTGTTTGTTTTGTCGACATGCGTGTCACTATAAAGGTGTGTGTGGGGGTCGGGGAGTGTGTGTGTGTGTGGGGGGCACCAATATTTTGTAACAAGGGTGCCGTTTGCATTCGAAAAAATACTCCATTGATATATTACTCAGTCCGAAATTTCGATTTATTCGTATGTCTTAAATGCTAATGGTCCTATCCATATTTACTATGGATGCTAAAATGCTTCTGTAAAAGTTGGAGATTAACACTTCCAGTGCAGGCATAAATTTATTTAATTTTCATAAAGATATTTTGACTCGTCGATATATTGTTTAATGAAATTGCCTCCCACTTATATATGATAGGCTAAAATTTTCCATACAGTCATATATTTAACATCCTGAAAATAGGACATCGGTATAAAACTTATTTATATGAAGTCAACATTATACATTGAACTTTATGTTTGTGCAGTTGTCAGTGTCCACTAACGTGTGCATGCAAGATAATATGATAATTTCATCACATATCCACAAATTTGAGTTCATTTATGCATGGCAAATCGTCTGTCTGAATGTCTATTAGTCTGTCTTCATGTCCAGTAGTCTGTTAACATCTCCATCAATCTGTGTATATGTACACAAATCCGTTTACATGTTCACCTGGTTGTGTATATACTCATCATGGCATGTCTGTCGAAATGCCTAATAGTCTGTCTATATGTCTACCAGTCTGTGTGTGTCATGAATTCTCTGTACATGTTCCCCAATCTGTCTACGTGTCCATCAGTCATTCGACATGTTCATCAGTCTATCTACGTATCCCCTAGTCTGTCTACGTGTTCACTAGTCATTCCACATGCTCATACATCGGGCTAGCTATGTGTCCATAAGTCTGTCGATATGTCTACAAGTCTGTCTATGAGTCAACCAGTCTGTTAAAATGTCCACATGCAGCCTGTCTACACACCTACCAGTTTTTGTGTGTGTCCACTAGTCTCAATATTTCCACTGGTCTGTTTATGTGTCCACGATGATTGTGTGGTAACGCTAAATTATTTAAAAGAAGGTTAATTTCCTTTAAAACAACAATAGATGATTAATAATTAATATCCAAATGACGTCGCCGATGTTAATACAAGGGGGAAAAAGAGCTTCTCGTGATACCAGGGGGAAATAATGGCCTGATCCTAGTTTGCCCCCTCCCCTCCACCCATCACGCTGAGGAAAAGTGGGATCATGCCAATTTTTCCGGAGGGAAGACAGACCCCCCGGCAAAAATAGCTTGGGGGGAAAAAGACTATAATTTAGTCTTAGATGCATGATTTTTTTTTAGTTGTTATTGGCTTTGAACTAGCTGTCAGTAACTGCGAGTACTCTCAGATCTGTACTTAGTGTCTTTTTGTTGTTGGGATGTACAAGTACCCGGTCACGTCCACTCTGTGTTTTTGTTAGATGTATTTTTATTTGTATCCATCTGATGAGTTAAGCCTTTTTCAACTGATTTTTATAGTTCGTTCTTATGCTGTACTGTTACACCACTGTCCCAGGTTACTTGTTGGGGGAGGGTTGGGATCCCGCTAACATGTTTAACCCCGCCACATTCTGTATGTATGTGCCTGTCCCAAGTCAGGAGCCTGTAATTCAGTGGTTGTCGTTTGTTGCTGTGTTACATATTTGTTTTTCGTTCATTTTTTGTACATCAATTAGGCCGTTAGTTTTCTCGTTTGAATTGTTTTACATTTGTCATTTCGGGGCCTTTTATAGCTGACTATGCGGTATGGGCTTTGCTCATTGTTGAAGGCCGTACGGTGACCTATAGGTGTTAATTTCTGTGTCATTTGGTCTCTTGCGAATAGTTGTCTCATTGGCAATCATACCCATCTTCTTTTTCATATATAGGACACCAGTATTGAGCCATCAAAAAAAGTAAGCATGCATAAAACCAATAAATAAACTTAATTGTGATAAAAAAAAACAAGGTCGAAATTCAATTTTTGCCATGACGATTTATTATCAATTATTTTACAGTATATTTTTTGTTTGTTTGATCAATTGCAAAATGAAAAACGTTTTAATAACCAAGCACTTTACCAAGGGTTGACCTATTTATATAAATATGGTCGTCTGGACTTCCAGTTCTGACAGTAAGTCCATGCATAGGTTGGGAGGGCATCTTTTTTGCTCTGCGAGACGAATGAACATGCAAACACAACAAGATGGAGCGGACGCCGCGTTTAAATAAACACATGGATATGGACTATATAAAGGTTAATGATTTATTCCAATAATTCTATGAGGGGTCCATACATGGCCTGTTCAAGCAAAATGTATAGACTCTATATAGGATACTTTATTTTGACTATTCAAATTTCCTTCCCTGATCCAGGTAAAGCTACCTTTGGAGAGCCTGTCTATTGGATGTATTGTTAATTTGTCCTCATTCGTAATATGCATGCAATAAAATGGTTGCATATAGACTGTAAGCAAAATGAGAGAGATGAAACCAACGTGACAATAAAACATCAAAGGTCCAATATAAACAGGCAGCACCATTGCAAAAAGAACAATTAAAACAGATAAACAGTTATAACAAAACTATACGGAGAAAACTAAAGATTGAGTGAGCTGAACCCCATCAGAAGCGGGATGATATCTAGAAGGATCAACATTTTTGCTACACTAGTGGCACCTAATTAGTTGTTCATCACAGGTACAAGTACAGAGATAAGTCGCATTCCATAATATCACCATCGAGCAAATAAGGGGTATTGTGGTTACGGGAAGTGGAGCATATCATTGGTCATCAGTGACAGATACCCCATAACGGTAAAAAAAAAATGACAGCGTCGTTTAACTTTAACATTTGCAACATACAATTTATAAAAATAATAAAGAAATTCATTTCCAAAAATTTGAACTTGATTCTAATATTTTTTTGCACATGTAAACGAAAAAAAACAAACAAACAAACAAAATCTAATACAAATGCCACTGGAAGTCCACTTAATGATTAACACACACACACACACACACACACACATATTTTGCATTATTATTTTTTTTATTGTTTTTACAGTTGACTTTTAGCATAGAACGTAATGGTTTGTAAAGGTCTCGTTTTCTTGTCGCTAGTATTGTCGCTAACATTAAATTAGTCAAGAGGAAACATTTTCAGTCCGAAACGTAAGTATCTTATAAAACATATGTTCAGATGTCAACGTGAGCTGGTGCCACTATACAAAAAAAGAGCAAAAACTGCTGACCCTTTCAGAGAGCACCAGAGTTCAACATCGTTCTTTTAAAGTTAAGAAATAACAAAATTTGTATTTCGGATTACATGCAAAACATACCAACCAACAACGAAAAAAAAAAAAAAGAAAATCACATAAACACATATTTTGCATTATTATTTTTTTTAATGTTTTTACAGTTGACTTTTAGCATAGAACGTAATGGTTTGTAAAGGTCTCGTTTTCTTGTCGCTAGTATTGTCGCTAACATTAGATTGGCCAAGAGGAAACATTTTCAGTCCGAAACGTAAGTATCTTATAAAACATATGTTCAGATGTCAACGTGAGCTGGTGCCACTATACAAAAAAGAGCAAAAACTACTGACCCTTTCAGAGAGCACCAGAGTTCAACATCGTTCTTTTAAAGTTAAGAAATAACAAAATTTGTATCTCGGATTACATGCAAAACATACCAACCAACAACGAAAAAAAAAAGAAAATCACATAAACACATATTTTGCATTATTATTTTTTTTAATGTTTTTACAGTTGACTTTTAGCATAGAACGTAATGGTTTGTAAAGGTCTCGTTTTCTTGTCGCTGGTATTGTCGCTAACATTAGATTGGTCAAGAGGAAACATTTTCAGTCCGAAACGTAAGTATCTTATAAAACATATGTTCAGATGTCAACGTGAGTGGGTGCCACTATACTAAAAAGAGCAAAAACTGCTGACCCTTTCAGAGAGCACCAGAGTTCAACATCGTTCTTTTAAAGTTAAGAAATAACAAAATTTGTATCTCGGATTACATGCAAAACATACCAACCAACAACGAAAAAAAAAAAAAATCACATAAACTCTAAACGTACAAATGTATATGCTAGGCCAGAACCGGCAATATAGTGAGGGTCTCCCGGTGTGCAGTCATCATCCGATTAAGAATGCCAACACAAGAAATAGGACAGTCGGAAATTATTCAGATAACATGTCTTATCATATGCCATAAGATCTAGAACAGATATTGTTTTTTATCGATGATACTAAAGTCCGTTTTTGAGCAGTAATATTAAACATTGGAATCCTAACACATATAATGAATTGTTTCCTATTAATTGATTATGGGGGAAGATAATGACGGGTGAATATCTCCTCCTTAGGAAAAGACCATTTTACTTCAAAAGGGGGGTATGTTTTTTCGTAAAAAAATATTCTGATCCCCAATTTGATGAAAAAAAAAAATTGTGGTCAATCAGATGACAAAAAAAAATATTCTGAATCCAGATTTTCCCCATACCTTTAATATAGTGTTATATTTTGAAAAAAAAAAAATTGATTGATAGCGTTGAAAAACTAAAAAAAAAGTGTTCGTGCACATTTTTCTGACTCAGTCATAAAAAACCATAACCTCCCTCCCCTTTAAGTTACATGGTTGCTCCCTTTAAAGGGAAAGAAAAAACCGGGAGCGGGACAGACGGTCAGCCTATTTATGATGTATTCATTGTAATTGCAGTGGTTTTGAATAGTTGTAACAGGAATACAATAACCTTTACTATAAATAATGCTACGGATGGTGGAATAGTGTACATTCTAGGTTCAGGTCCCGGATGTAACCGTTCAACGTTTTCTGGATATAATACATATTCATTTGATTTCTCATCATGCAATGTTATATGGGTAAGTATCGAGTTTTGTAATAAAATTCAATGTTATTTTAAAAATAAGGAGATGTGTACAAAAATAAGAAGATGTAGGATGATTGCCAATGAGGAAACTCGCCACAAGAGACCAACTGACGCAAAAGTTAACAACTATAGGTCACTGTGCGGCCTTTAACAATGAGTAAGATCCTTACCGCATAGTCAGTGATAAAAGCCCCCGAAATGACAAATGTGGTATGATTGTCAATGAGACAACTATCCACGAAAGTTCAAATGAAATGGATATAAGCAATTATAGGCAACCATACAACCTTCAGCGGTGAGAAAAATAAATATAATGTATAAAATCCTGACTTGGGACAGGCGCAAAAATGCGGCGGGGTTAAACATGTTGATGAGATCTCAACCTCCCCTATACCTCTAGCCAATGTAGAAATTTAAAGTAAACGCATAACAATACGCACATTAAAAGTCAGTTACAGAGAAGTCCGAGTCCGATGTCAGAAGATGTAACAAAAGAAAATAAACAAAATGACAATAATACTAGCAGTTAACTGACATGCCAGCTCCAGACCTCAATTAAACTGATTGAAAGATTATGTCTTCATCATATGAATATCAGGCACAATCCCTCCCGTTAGGGGTTTAGTATCATACTATCATAAAATATATGAGAAGAGCATAACCCGTGTCATGCCAACAACTGGTTTTTAAATAAATGTGTTTAGTTCCGATGCAAAGACCCTATAAGTGAATCAATATTAAAGCCAAAATATGCAATCTTTAATGACCTGACAACAGTATCGTAACTATATCCCTTCTTAATAAGTCTATTTAAAGGTTTTGTTAGCTTCTGAGGTGAATACTGACATTTTTGTGCTTTATAAAGAATATTACCATAAAAGATTGGATCTGAAATACCTGAACGTATAAGAAGTCTGCATGTTGAGCTATATTTACGAATGATGTCCTTGTACCGATGATAAAATTTAGTAAATGTTTTGACTAGTTTGTGATATCGAAAACCCTGGTGTAATAATTTTTCAGTAATACATAAATTTCTTTCGTTAAAATCTGAAACGTTGTTACATACACGAGCGAATCGTACAAGTTGAGATATATAAACACCGTAAGATGGTGACAAGGAACGTCACCATCTAAAATGGATAATTAACGATAGGAAATGAAAAATCATCTCTTTTATCATAAATTTTGTATTAAGCTTTCCGTTAATGATATAGATATCAAGATCGAGGAAAGGGCAGTGGTCATTGTTAGTATTAGCTTTATTTAAAGTAAGTTCAACAGGATAAATTTCTTTAGTATACATACTGAAGTCGTCATTATTGAGAGCCAATATATCATCCAAATATAGTCGGCTTTAAAAGGCCCCGGCATAAAAAATATGAAATAATTCAATTGAAAAAAAAAACTAACTGCCTAATCTAAAACAAAACAATTTACGCAAAACGAATATAACAAATATGAACCAATGACAACCACTGAACAACAGACTCCTGACTTGGGACAGGTACATATAGAATGTGGCAGAAATGTGGTATTAGTATGCATGAAATAAAAAAAATATCGCATGATAAATTACATACTGTCCCAGATTAGGGGAGGGTTTGGCGCCAACAAACTAGTTTAACCCCGCCACAATTTGTATGCGCCTGTCCCAAGTCAGGAGACTGTTTTTCAGTGGTTGTCGTTTGTTGCTGTGTATCATATTTGTTTTTCGTTTATTAGTTTGTATATAAATTAGGCCGGTAGTTTTTTCGTTTGAATTGTTTTACATTTGTCATTTCGTGGCCCTTTTACCGTTGACTATGCGGTATGGGTTTAGCTCAGAGTTGAAGGCCATACGGTGACCTATAGTTATTAATTGATTCATTGATTGATTGGTGTTGAACGCTACTTTCAACACTATAGTGCTATTTCGTGGCGGTCAGTTTTTCTTGGTGGAGGAAGCCGGAGTACCCAGAGAAAAGCACCGACCTTCGGTAGGAAAACTAACAATTATAGTCAATTAAGATTGGAGTCGAGAGCACCCGCACGAGCGGTGTTCGAACTAACAACCTCAGTGTTGACTGGTTAGTGATTACAGTAGTTGAGCTACTTAGACCACTTGGCCATTGATGCCCCCACCCTTATAGTTATTATTTTTTTGTCTTTTGGTCTCTTGTGGAGAGTTGTCTTATTGGCAATTATACCACATATTCTTAGTTTTATATACATTCACATAATGTATATAAAAATAAGAATATGTGATATAAATGCCAGGCAAATAAAATATGACATTTTGAACACGTTTGATAAATGTGGAGTCTTAATCAAAAAGTGTTAAAAGAATGACATCTGATAACTATGTTTTACGACTTTTGTTATTGTGTTGTGCTGTTAAACCATTTTACTAGGTTAAGAGAGGATTAGGCTTCCGCATAAATGTTAAATGATGTCACATTTTGTATTTGCCTGTTCAAAGCACGATATTGGCTGGATTTATGAACTATGCAAATTGGATTGGTTGATTGTTGTTTCCTTAACGTCCAGTGGCAAATATTTTATGTATATTCAGAGCGATAGGACAAATAGCCATCAAAATGACAATCTGCATGCAGTATCATCTGTTTTCTATGACAAGAATAGCCATATTAAAATAAGGAGATGTGGTAGGGCTGCCCATGAAACAACATTCCACACAATTCCAAACGACATGGATTGTAGGTCACCGTACGGCCTTCAACAGCCACTAAAACCCAATGCGTATGTATGTTTTTTTGAAAATTTTATCCTTTTTATCTTTTATTATCAAAAAAGAGGCCAAAGATACCAAAGGAACATTCAAACTCACAAGTCGACAATAAACCGACAACGCCATGGCCAAAAAAGAAAAGACAATCAGACAAACAACAGTACACAAACATAGAAAACTTAAGACTGAGCAACACGAACCCAACCAAACACTGGGGTGATCTCAGGTGCTTCGGAAGGATAAGCAGATCCTGCTCCACATGTGACACCCGTCGTGTTGCTCATGTTAGTACTAGAGATTTACAATAACTGTCTGACTCCGACCCGAGTCCGACTACGAGTCATAGTAAGACAGTTTAAATGACGGGGGCTATCTCAAAACAATAAAAAATTGTAAACATTGTGCTTTTATAATTTTATACTAATTGAAAAGTTGTTTTCGGCGATTTACCAAACTCCCACAAACTTCAACAATGGCTTTTAGTTTGTGACAAGGATGCCTACAAAGAGTTCTCATGAACTTATAGCAGTTCAACTCGCCAATAATGTGTTCAACGGAAACTCGGTATTCTGTTATAAGTCTGTCTGTTCAAAAGCCTAGGTGTGAATGTAGATTCATCTGAAAGTGATGAAACTGTTATGGTTCAATGTTGTCGTTGCGCAAATAAGTAAAACAACATAATTTATTAAAACAACAAGTCTTATTTATTTATCTATCATTGCTCCTTTAAAGCATGATTTTGGATTGTACATCGTTTAATTGTGTTTAGTTGTTCTTGTTTTAGGAAGAACAAAATACGAAAGTCAAACAATCGTAAAACAAAGAATAAATTTAAAAAAAGAAGTGATATGATTTCCAATAAGACAACTTCCCACCAGATACCAAATGACTTAGTTTAAAACTACAAAATGTATAGGTTTGCGTATGGACTTCAACAATGAGCAAAAACCATACCGCATAGTTAGCCATAAAGGATCCCGAAATGGCATATGTAAACAATCCAAACGAGAAAACTAAAACGTATTCCCTTTTAATGCACAGTTCCAGAAATAAAATTAAAAAAAATAAAGTATTTCCCCCCTGAAGCCACACCCACCTCCATATCCCATCAATGTTCATCCCACATACTACTCAGCCCCGTCGTTTTGATTCTTTCTTCTTTTTCTATTTCATTTTGATCTACTTACCGGATGAAGTTAGTCATTATTTTGCGTCAGTCACCGTTTGTATCGATTGTTCTCAATTTTATGTTTTCTTTTAAAATTGTTTGATGAAAAGCTAATATAGAACACTCTTTCAATTGCTGAAAGGCTGAAAAGTTAAAGATCTTGTAGATTTGTCTATTTGGAAAAAATAAGCGTCGTTTGGCTCTTTATCAAACCTGTTTTGTACACTTCTTAAATCAGACAAACAATTGCAAGCTAACTTGACAGGGAGAATGATTGGAATGACTTAGAAGGTCAATGCTGTTTGAATATTCATAATCATTCATGTAACTAATGTTTTTTTCTCATCAAAATAAATGCGAACAAAAGTATGCATTATAATTCACTCGCAGCTATAAAAAAAAAAGTTTTCTGATCAAAACGAGTTGAAACAATTTGCAATCATTCAATTGAAAATATTTATCCTATCCTCCAAGACTATATACAATGGGAAAAAATGTTGCTTAATTAAAAAAGAAATACAAACAAAATGAACAATAGTATTATTCAGTTCCCTTTAGATAATTCATCAGTAGAATAGAGAACATACAGAAGTGATCAGATAACACGAGCGAAAGACTGTTGTGAAAGTATTAGAAAATCTGAAAAAAAAATCTGTTATAAAGAGAGAATGAAAAAGCGTTTTCTTCAACCCTTCAGTAAAAAAAATAAATTTGATGAATGGTTTTGTTCTATCACATTGCAACGCAAAGATTTAACACGGTAAAATTAATTAGTGTACAAATTATTTCGAGATCACCCCTATAGTTTACCTGTATGATTTGTAGTCGTACTCGTACTCTGACTCGGAGTCGGGTAGTTATTGTAAATCTCTAAAACCCGGTGATAAGTCTAATTCAGTAGGTCACACTAAACGTATTATTGAAATTGTATATTTAACAGGGAAGAGCGTTTAGGATTGTTATCCAGAGGAAATCTTTGTACCAGACTGGAGACGATAAAATTATACCGATTAATTGTATAGCTGATTTGAGTGACATTACTGTACAGACCGGCTTAAATATTGTGTAGGTATAAATTAAAACAACATTTACTAACATTCATACGTCTGTCAAAAGTTAAACAAAACTTTGATAGCACCATTCAACTCTGATGGCCGAGCGGAGAGTGCGGAGTTAGGGGGTAGCGAAGTTCAAAGATAACATTTCGATTCATATGAAGTAGAACAGCCCTCGCTCCAAGACAACTAATTGTCGATAGCTTTTTATTTGCTGCGCGTTAATAATTATAAGTAACTTTTGTCAAATCTGCATAGCACCTAGATACGATCACATTACCCTGTTGCGCTCAACCTGTTTGGATAGCAGCAGTCACAAGATTCTGCAGTCATATTTACATACTACCTCTACCTATATGAACTCCTTTGTTTGTTTCATTTGTGGTATTTGTGGTAGGTCTGTGTTTGTGTGTAACGTTATGGCTGTGATTTTTAGATCGGGAAATATATCGCTTATAAGAATAATATGAGGTCGAAATAAAATGTTAAACAGTGCTTAGCTGAATATACATATACATCTAGTAACAATGGTCACAAAAATGTATATTACATGCTCAAAGATAGTCTGTGAAAGTATAGTAATCTGTAAGATAACGAATTTTCAACCTAACTTAATCTTATTATGTTTGGGAAAATCGTCTAAACGGTATGTAAACAAGTTTGTATTTTGACCGGAAATAATTGATAAACAACAGTCGAGCTGGATAGTATACATAATTCAATTTAGAACGGACTATAAGAATTTATTTACTCCTACCAATTGATTCAGAGTATGACCAAGCATTCTGCTTTGTTCTCAGGTAGTGACATTCAAATGGTATTTGCAAACGCACTTTATCCGAAAGAATAAATTGAAGAACAAAATTAACGGAGGATGCATATGCATATGGGACCAACATGTTATGACATACATGTACCAATAGCCAGTATGGCAATGAAAGGGCGTTTTTTTCTTCTTCATTTTAACCACTTTTTCTGTTGTTTTTCTGAAGTTCATATGTCATGCAATGTATCTACGTTTTATATTGCACATTCTTCAAAGCAATATACAATTAACATTGTATATGTATATATGTTAATTGCATATTTTTTTTAAATCTCATCACAGTGAGTTAAAAGTGCATTTGTTGTATGCATATTATTGTTTAAATACCGCGTATCAATTGACACTATAGACCTGGTCAAGATAACACTCCTCAAATAGTAACCAATAACCAGCAGCATACATGGCACTTCTAAGTAACGGGAATGATGTAAGAGGCAAAATGCATGGTTCAGTTGACACATTCTCAAAAATCTACTAACTTTACATTTTATGTGCCTGGTATATATATATTTCATAAAAGTGAGTGTACACTGCCTTTGTGCTGTATTTATATAATTTCTTTCTTATCACGAAAATTGACACTATAGACCTGGTCAAGATGACACTCTTCAGACAGTGACCACTAAACCTGCAGCATACATGACACTTCTAAGTAACGGAAATGATGTACGAGGCAAAATGGTTCAACTAACAGATTCTATAACTCTCAATATAGAGCTTTTTGACCAGTATAAAGGTATTGTTCAAGTTTTATTTTAATATCTTATATGATATATTCTGTATATTTTGATAATATTAAATCATTTTGAATGTTTATAAAAAGATGTTTAAATCAATGCGCGTGCAACTGGGTGACAGAATAACTGTTATAAATAGGTCAAGAGACAAAGATATAAATATTATCATATGTGGTGAGCCTACTCATATTTAATTTCTCAGAATATTGTATAAACATAAAAAAAAGAGTATTGTGTGTTCAACCCTTTTTTGTTTCGGATAACAAAAGATGAAAGCAAATCCACCTCTTTAAGTGGACACAGAGGACCATCTGGGGCTTTACCCACTCTTCACCCACTACCACAATCGACAAGTAGACCGATCCTGAGTACCTGGGACCACTCTTGGTGAGGTTCGTATTGCCCTGTCTTCAGTTATGAAGTGTTTTGAGGCTTGTTGTTTTTCGTCTTGTTTTGTGTTTTTCAATGGCATTATCAGTTTTTCTTCGACTTATGAGTTTTGAATGTCCCCTTGGTATCCTCCGCCTTTTTTTCATGAAAAAACGCATCTCGGCTTAAAAATTATTTATACTTTTTGTAGGTGATTTCGACATAAAAGCCAGCACATGCACGGCATCTACTATAACCATTATCGATAGAGGGTAGGTATTGCAATACACAGCTCTTGTTTTTTGTAGACCATTATAAGCATGTGGGGATTTACAATTTCACAATCCTATCCCTCATTTAGAAATGGCTAGAAATTGTTATATTTCTTGTTAAAAACAGAAATGATGAATGTGTTACCTGTAAAAGAGAGGCGAAAAATACCAGAGGGACATTTAAACTCGAAAATAAACTGACAGCCCATGGCTAAAAAAGAAAAAATACCAACAGACAAACAATAGTACACAAAATCCAACATAGAAAATTAAAGACTGAGTAACACGAACCCCACCAAAAACTTGGGGTTATCTCAGGTGCTCCGGAAAAGTAAGCTGTTGTCCTAGTTGTATTCAGGTACATGTACTATTAAATTATTAAATTAAGACACAACTGTATGTACTGCGTTGGTAAATAACGCCCGTGGAGGTGTCTGATGCGCATACAGGCGAAAACCCTTTACATTACCTGCATGTATAATTAAAAAACGGAAAGTTAATGTCAACATTTTTTTTAAATTTTATAAGAGTTTTCATTTCACAATTTAAATAGGATGATACTCCCTCTCTCAATTAAAAAACAATACCGGTCAATGCACACCGATATAGTATTCACACATCCAGTAACAGTACCCATTTTAAATTGATAATAAAAGAAATTCAATGCATTTGATCTATCATTAGTCTAAGAATATCACTTAACTTAAAAATGATAACAAATCAACCGACAAAAAGCGAACTGCAGCTTCCAGAATTTCTTGAGTGGTTAAAATTTTAAGCAATACTAGAACACACCCATGACATCGCGGGTCCATGATTGAATTAGAGTACATGTATGTACCTACGCCTGAATTTTTAGTATTCGCATTGTCATCTGATAAAGTCATGCTGATTTTAAGGTTCACAATAAACGTATTTACACTTTTGGTATTTAGCTATATTTTGCCTTCGAATGACCTTAATTAGATCTACGTCGAATCACCTTTTGACGTCAGGCAACAATCACTTTTTAATTGTGACGTCAAATGTTTTGAATTATGATGTCAAAGTTGACGGGAACCTGTGTGATTTTACGTAATGGCGGACACATTTGCATACAAGTGTAAATACGTCTATTTTCTCTGCTTTCAAAATCTTCCTGTTTGAACCCGTCGACCTAGAACTTGTTAAGTATTGGTAATATTATTTATGTAGAAAACAAAAGGGCATGGAAACCCTTAAACCTTTACCTTATCAAGAGTTTTCATTCTTTTGAAAAGATAGGTGATTCTTTTCTGACTCAAACAGCATTTTCATACTTGCTCTTGTCGGTTAACAACGCTAAAACGTCTTGAGTCAAATATTAATTACGTTACTTGTTCTTTTCAGTTTTATATTATTTTTCATAAAATTCAAACGGCACTGAAATGTGTTCATAGAATTACACCATGCAGGGTTTTCGATATCACAAACTAATCAAAACATTTACTAAATTTTATCATCGATACAAGGACATCATTCGTAAATATAAATCAACATTCAGACATCTTATACGTTCAGGTATTTCACATCCAATCTTTTATGGTAATATTCTATACAAACCATAAAAATGTCGGCATTCATCTCAAAAGCTAACCAAACCTTTAAACAGACTTATTCAGAAGGGATATAGTTACGATACTGTTGTCAGGTCATTAAAGATGGCATATTTTGGTATAAATATTTATTCACTCATAGGGTCTTTGCACCGGAAATAAACACATTTATTATAAAGCCAGTTGTTGGCATGATACGGGTTGTTAGATATAAGAAGATGTGGTATGAGTGCTTATGAGACAACTCTCCATCCAAGTCACAATTTGTAAAAGTAAATCATTATAGGTCAAAGTACGGCCTTCAACACGGAGCCTTCTTCTCATATATTTTATAATGATATGATACTAAACCCCTAACGGGAGGGGTTGTTCTTGATTTTCATATGATGAAGACATAATCTTTCATTCAGTTTAACTGAGGTCTGGAGCTGGCATGTCAGTAACTGCTAGTAGTCTTTTGTTAATTTATGTATAATTGTCATTTTGCATAGTTTCTTTTGTTACGTATTCTGACATCGGACTCGGACTCCTTTTAAACTGAGTTTTACTGTGCGTATTGCTGTGTGTTTGTTTATTCTACATTGGCTACATGTATAGGGGAGGGTTGAGATATCACAAAACATGTTTAACCCCGCCACATTTTTGCACCTGTCCCAAGTCAGGAGCATCTGGCCTTTGTAAATCTTGTATGTTTTTTTTTTAATTTTAGTTCATTTATATGTTTTGGGACGTTTATTTTCACTGAACTAGTACACATTTTTGTTTAGGGGCCAGCTCAAGCCCCCCTCCGGGTGCGAGATTTTCTCGCTGTGTTGAAGACCCATTGGTGGCGTTCGGCTGTTTTCTGCTTTGGTCGGGTTATTGTCTCTTTGACACATTCCCCATTTCCATTCTCAATTTTATAGAAAGATGTTTGTATTACATTAATGTAGGTTCATAAATTATTGCGAGGATTTTATTAATGCGAATAACGCGACTCCTTGAGTATCGCAATGTATTGAATTAAACTCGCGTACTTTATTGATAAAAAAGAAGATGTGGTATGATTGCCAATGAGACAACTTTCAACAAGAGACCAAATGACACAGAAATAAACAACTATAGGTTACCGTACGGCCTTCAACAATGAGGAAAACCCACACTGCATAGTCAGCTATAAAAGGCACCGAAATGACAAATGTAAAACAATTCAAACGAGAAAACTAACGGCCTGATTTATGTACAAAATAATTAACGAAAAACAAATATGTAACACAGAAACAAACGACAACGGTTCCACTGAATTACAGGCTCCTGACTTGGGACAGGCACACACAGAATGTGTCGGGATTAAACGTGTTAGCGGGGGAGTTAAACATGTTAGCGGTCTTTGTAACTTTTTTTATTCGAGCGTCACTGATGAGTCTTTTGTAGAAAAACGCACGTCTGGAGTACAAAATTTTAATCCTGGTATCTATGATGAGTTTATCTATGTTCATTTTTCAAATATCGCATAAATAAATGCACGGAAAATTTTATGAATTAATGGAATAACATTACAGTACATTCACATTCACATTTACATACACAATTATATTACAGCTGTTCAGCAGACACAGACCTGTTTCCTTCTTTCTCAAAACCAAGAGTAGGCTTCATAACGAGCACATTCAGAGCTTTCGTACCAACGGACCAAACCGGAAGTATAGTGTCCTTACAATTCTCCTGTACCTTAGACATCTGTTTAAAGTCCTGTATAACGGTATGAATTAATTTTAACTCAGAAGGCCATTGGATGTTTAACTATTACATTTTTCGTAAATTTCATATCATTCTTGTATTTTGATTTGTTGATAGTTTTATGCATTGAAGCTTTAATTAAGAAATAATTCATGGAAGCCATAGATTTGTTAGACATTTACACATGACCCAGGTAAATGTCCAACAAATCTATGGCTTCCATCAATTATTTCGATTCTAATAGGACAAATATGGCAATTTAAAAACTGAAGCGAAAGGTAAGATTTTCGTGGATATGGCTGTTCTAATTTACCCCCTATAAGATAACAGCTACAAATTTCAAATAAATCTAAGTCTTGCATGAATTATTTCTTAAATAACATTTTTTTTTTTCGTTGGCTACTATTTACTGTCAAATCCACAGTTGACATGTCGTAACTAAGGAGTGAGCCGCCATGTTGACTTGCTGAAATCCACAAATGTGCGAATAATGCAATAGAATAGAATTGAAACAACACCTACCTCAAAACTCCATTTTAATGCGATATTATCCGAACTTAGTGCGTATACGTCACGGAAAATCTTCAGCTTGAGAGTTTTCATTCGTATGACGTCATGACAGTGGCAGATCCAGAACTTTTTCATAAAGGGGGCTCCAGTCATGCTTCAGTGATTCCCTATATAATCAACCAAACGTCGTGATTGGTTTAACGCCGTCACGTGGTGACCCCCTATGGATCCGTAGGGGGTTAGTACATTTCATATGGGGTTCATGACGTAACGTCTACTGTTAATGGTGACGTCATCTATTGATGTTGTTGTACTTCATTGGGTTTTTTTCTACAAAACGCAGCAGGAAAAGTCCTGCGTGCGATAAACTCGTTATACGGTTCACTACTGACCCCCTCTAGACCATAGAGGGTGAGTAAAATCCGTAGGAGATTCGTCCTTCAGCCTCACCCCTATGTATTTTACTAACCCTCTATGGTCTGTAGGGGTCAGTAGTGAACCGTATAACGAATTTATCGGACGCACGACTTTTCCTGCTGTGTTTTGTAGAAAAAAAAACAAAAAAAACAATGAAATACAACAACATCAATAGATGATGTACAATGTATTTAAACTTTAGCTAGAAATGTTTACTTATGATAAATTTCGGGGTTTCTGAATAATGCGAACATAGCTGCGAAACTTTCGGATATAGGTTAGTTTATAATATAATATTATGAATAAATATGTTGAAACGGAATATAATACACCAATTCATTGAAACGAAACTTCACAAGTCGTTTGTAAATATCTTATATGTTTAGTCCTTGGAAAACATTTTGTTTGGCATTCGCAGGCATTGTTGGTGCTTATTAAAGGAGAAGGCAAAATAAAGGCTGTATCTTTACAATATGAATTCGAACATCAAAGATCATTAAAGTCTGGCAGCTATAAAGATATGAAATCAATATATTTGACTGTTGTTTTACATATTCATGCACATGGATGACTTTTGTATATAAAATCTTCCAAAGTATTGCATAGAATGTAACACTAGAAAACTCCCAAAATGGCGTCGTTTTAAGATTATTGTAATTACAGTCATCTAATAAATGAACAGCAAGCCTAGCTTACAAGATTTCTGTCTTTGCCTTTAATAATAAGGTCACCTAACGCAACTTAGAGTAATTGTATTTTTACAGACACATTGCCCGAACAGAACTGGCGGTTACGGACGAAAAAGGAGAGGATATGGTAAGCACGCCAACGTAACATATGACCAGCTACATGTAGGCTCAACACTCGCGATATCTATTGATGATAGTGTGAAAATTAAAGGTGAATAATATATAGGTGTAAGATAATGTGAAATATCATGGTGTACTAAATGAACATTTAACCATTGTATAGCATTTTATTGCCTGTTATTCTCCAACACCCTGTACACACGCATGATACATTCAATTCAGATATTATGAAGTTCGAGAATTTTCTGGATTTACCATATCGGAATTAAATTCAATTTGCGTTCACACGCGGTTCTATAATATGCAATTGTTGTTAATTTCGCATAATGAAAATTCATGCAGACACGTGATTTTTTGCGCAAAAATAGTTAACAAAAATGTATAAGCACTTATATATTCCAGATTAGAACACGTATCTGCGTCCATATATTACAGAATCGCCAACTTTTCTCTTTGTCACGCGATATAAATGATGACAATACTAAATTCACTAACATATTAATTACTTTAGATGTATTTGGGATTTGCATAAACAAACGAACATTCACGAACACACATTAAAAGAGGAATACGGGTGTGTTGAATCCTTCCGTTTGAATTTTTTATTATTTTTTATATGTTATATTCATTAAATACAAAAACATTTAGAAAAACATATATTTTTCAGTATTTTTGTTCATAAATTAGGCCCGTTAGTTTTCTAGTATAAATTGTTATACATTTGTCATTTCGGGGCTTTTTATAGCTGACTAAGCAGTATGGGCTTTGTTTATTATTGAAGGCCGTACGGTGACATATAGTGGTTAGTTTTTGTGTCATTTGGTCTCTTGTGGAGAGTATTCTCATTGGCAATCATACCACATCTTATTCTTATAAACACCATCAATTCTAGAAATTTTAATTGTCAACAATAGAAGGGGCAATTTCTCGCTACTTTGGAACTAAACATAATTCAGCTTCTAAATCGTTCTTTTAAAACACTATCTTTTTTCTTATTTGAACTTAATTCGACATCCTGTATATCATTTTATAGATTAACTATCTTGAAAATTGTGTATTACTGATATAAACAAGATAAACATTGGCTAAAGTCTATTCAAAATTATTGTGAAATCGGGGATTTGAAACTTTATATTTAACTATATAAATTATCGTTTGTTGAACATCGGATATTAAATTCTATATCAAAGTTGTTGGTATTTGTTGTTGGGGTGCTGCCTTCTTGTCATTATATTTCATTTTTTTTATGCATACCTATAGCATGATAAAACATATTCCGTCTTCTTTGGAATATTGACTATATAGCCGACTATACGGTATGGGTTTTTCTCATTGTTGAAGGCCGTACGGTTGCCTATAATTGCTTAAATCCACTTCATTTGAACTTGATAGATAGTTGTTTCATTGGCAATTACCACATCTTCTTTTTTATATTGGCGGGGTTCATACTGCTCAACATTTTGTTTTCTATGTAGTGTTCGAGAAATTATTTGTCTTTCTTTACCGTTTCTGCCAAGGCGTTGTTAGTTTCTATATGGATAGTTGTTTCATTAGCAATCATACCACATCTCCTTATTTTAAAATTTATAAAATTAATTATACCTGTGTGTTTACTCTTTGCAGGCAACGACACAGAAAAACAATATGTATGGAGAGATCTGCGTTCATTGTGTGTTTGGTATTTATGCTTGTTTTGCTTCTCCTGACAGTCTACTTTGCTGTTATGACCTGTCGTTGGAGACACAAGGCTATAGAGAGAAAAGAACAAAAATCGATTTCCGGTGAAAGATTATATAACGAAGAATGTAGCACTGTCAACAATCTGCCATATGACTCTTTTCTTTCGAACAACAACAGCAGCATACATTCCGATCAGTACTGCTTTGATGTGGAAGAGAGTTCCGAATGTTATACTTCTACTTCTACAGAATCAGTTCATTTTGTTCCGAAAGGACTAAAGCATGTTCAGTTTGTTTAGTTGGGATTATTTCAAATAATGCGTATATACATGTAGTACAGTTATTATTAAGCATATATGTAAAATATTTATAATTTATAGAAAAGTTTATTCTCTTTCTATGTGGATGTTATTAATTGGGAGAATTGGGAGATGTAAAATGTATACACTTAAAATCGCGATCTGAGAATACTTATAAGAAAGGCAAGTTTCGATCTGAGAATACTTATAGGAAAGACAAGTTTCTAAGGAAGAACACGAATCGATGGCATTGTTTGAAAAGTCTGTCCAGCGTTAACAAAACAAAATGAGCACGGATATTTTACACGTATAGCATTATATTGGATGCCCTCTGGATTTTGGTTATAAAAAATCTATCGCACACGTATGAGAGTATGGCTACAGTCGTCTGATTCAAGTCTACAATTTTTGAAACATGTCCAAATAAATTTGTAAATTTTTTTTTAATACTATAGTAATATGAGTATCTGTAAATCGGCTCTTTTCCTAGATTTTTATGAAACCAATAAAATATTTCTTTTATAGTTAGCGAGTTACTCATTTAGTTAGGATTAACGATTTGGATAAAATTGAATTTTATTGTATAACATGTATATTTGATGTGCGAAAGCGCTTAAGGGCATACGATACAGTAGCAAGGGCAGATAATAACGTTTTCAAAACTTTTCGTGTTGTTTTCGCGATGTTGTTAATCAGAACGTTGTAATTTCGCGATGTTTCTTAAAAGAATGATTACATTTTGCGACGTCGCTTTAGATGTAGTCACATTTGCAGAAAATCCACTGACGTCATAATCCGATTGCGCGAATTTGAAAAGGTACCTGCTAAAAAAATTGACCATATCACGAAAATTGTAATATTTATTCATTAGTAATGACGTCAACAGTATTTACTTGAAATGTGGAAAAAAAATCAAATCCACAGTCATAGTTTTGTATGTGTTTAATTTCATATAGGAAATGAATAAAAGATATGTAAATAAAATAATACGTCGAGGAGACAGAAACCCAACTGTATCTATACATGCTATATATACACCATTTGGCAAGCTCTAAATTGTATGACAATTGTACGGATTAATTAAACAGACTATCAACAAAATGTTAAAATAACATAAGAAATAAAGACAACGCCTCATACTGTTCCTGACCTTGAATAGGTACATTAAAAAGTTTAACAGCATTTTTAGAACTAACCCAGTGGAATATTTATATGTGTATGAAGAATAACTCTCAGTTAAGTAAACACAGTTATGAGCCCCGTACGTATTACAGACAAAAACAAAAACGCAGCCGTTCAAGCGCTAAGCTTATCCCTATGTACATATTGAGAGATAACAATCGAAGTATAGGCACACCGGAATTAGGTATCTGACAGACAAGAAAAGTGTTTACAAGTTACAACTCACTGTCGTTAAGCTACTGACCAAATATGAAGTCTTCCTGTAAGGTAGTTTATCAGATAAGAAACAAAAACGTGTTGGACCACCGGACGGACGGACAAACAATGGTGTTGCACCCAATCCTAGATTGGAGGTATAATACAGACAAATCAGTCAATAACTGTATGTACCGTAATAAAAAATACCCTGCCTGAATACAAGCTAAGGTAACCTATCTATTGATACAGAATCATGCAATGGTATGCTCTAATATCGACTGCTGTACTTCTTATGAATAGTTATACTACACCGCAATGGACTATATATATTGAGACAATTATGAAATAAATGTGGCTTTTTTGTGTGTCGAAGGCCGTACAGTGACCTTTAATTGTGTTTATCTTCGTCATTTGAACTATGATTGCTAAGTTGTCTCATACCAAATGTCCTTATTTTTATATTATCCCATTTACTTTTTTTTTGTAATTTATAATTGTTTCACATTTTGTCATGTCGGGGCCTTTTGAATAATTAAAACTATGCTCAAGCTGTGTTGTCTACATGAAATGTAGGACTAATTTCGGACAGAGATGCAAGTTATTTTTTTTTATTAGATTTATTTTTTGTTTTTGTTTCCGGTCATCTCTTTTCTAAAAGTAATTTACTAAAATACTTTTTCTATCCAAGTTTTGTAACAATTCATAAAGGTTTGGCAAATAGTTTATGCTACTTTACGAGTAACTATCTTTATAAATATTGATGATAAATATCATTGATTTCGAAAAAAAACCTTGGCTATACCACTGAACTTGACAGCGTAGTCGTGAACGACGGGAAAGATTTCACGACGTTGTTGCGATTAAAACTTATTTCAACGTAATTTAGCGCCTTATTGGCAAACCGTCCCGTTTGCCATTAAAAATCAAGGTTTATTGCTTTTATTGAAAAAACAAGCACATGGACCCCAATTTTTTTCTTTTGCAATCAATCAAGGAATGTTTCAGGGACGCTCCGCCAAAATTCTAAGAAAAATCAACGATCAAATTTTTCAGCACTTCTGAATAGACGCAAAATATTGTCAATTTCTTTATTTCACTAATAGTAATACAATTTAAAAAACAAAATTAAATGAATCCTTAAACTTGTCACAGCATTTTGATGCCGTGGTTCAAAGGAACATTTTACAAAAAACCCGGTTAAATTATGACTGTTTGTTCAAAAGTATTGTTACTTTCCTTAAAAGTCCTTATTTATGCAATTTCAGTATTTTTCCTTCAAATATGCAAATTTTGAACCAAATTATCTCAAAAAGTAAGTCATGAAGGTATATTTTTCTTTGCACATTTCAAAAGTACACATTAAAATTGACCTTCTACCAAAATTTCAAGAAAAAATCAACGAGGGATCTCTACTGTATCGTATGCCCTTAACGCTGCATAGATGATTTGTATATTATAATGTATATAATTCGGTTGGTCTGTATCACTATATTTGAATATATTTATAAACGGTTTTGGCAAGTTTGTTCGTCAAAAGGAATATAAAGTAAAAACAGTCTAGATGCATTCTCTAAAATGTTGCACCCAGTAAGCAGCCTTATTGGTCAAACTTGCTGGACTTTAAGTCTACATTGCTGAAATTGTTGCACGAACAACCTGTGTTCATGCAAAGCTTAAGAGTCCGTAGAACACTTAGAATTCGACTGTTCGAAATATACTTCAATACGAAACAAGTACATGTATTTTGCTGATATCAATGAGTATCTACCTCCCCTGGCTTGACAAAGTAACCGCCTTACCAAAAACAGAGCATATTGCTTGATTAACTGTTTTTATTATGCGGACCCATCACGTTAGTAAGCATATGGACAGTTTTAGTAAATGTGTTTTTAGTGAAATGTACTTTCACAGATACTCGATCTTGACCTTACTTACTGATCTTAATTTTTAACCTGAATGCATAAAATGTATAAGTAAGCCTCTCATATATGTCCAGCCTTAAATCTGTGTTCTTTTCTTATATTTGTGTCCTATTTTATAATGCATCATAGATGTCACAAATCTATGTCTTTTTTTTCTCAAATCTGAAATTTATAAGCGAAAAAAAATCGATATTACGTCATTGAAATGCATGGTGCGGGATTTTCTCGCTGTGTTGAAGACCCATTGGTGGCCTTCGGCTGTTTTCTGCTCTTTGGTCGGGTTGTTGTCTCTTTGGCAAATTACCCATTTCCATTCTCAATTTTATGTTGAACTATTTATGTAGGATCAGAATTACTCTCAATGAACAAAAATGTAATAACAAACTTTTTTTTTTATATTTCAGTCAGTAATTACAAATGTAGCCTTATTATCAAGTTCTTATTTTTCTAAAAAATCTAAATACTAGTAAAAACAGTCAGAATATAAAAACCTTTTTTTCTCTTAATATAGACACATTAGTCCTAAACAATCTTTTGCGGTTCGTCAAACAAGTAACGGACAAACGATTAAATAGACTCGGAGTTCTCCTAGATTGGTACTTTGTGTCTTTGGTTTGTCTTTTTGTTAGTTGTAATTTGATCTGTGTGCAGATTTGATGAGCCAACCAAGCCCTTTCCAGTTATTTTTAGAATGTGTTTTATGTTGTGTTTATATATAAGATATATTATAATGTACAATTGTATTGTTAATCAAATATATATTGATATAATTTTGCCAAAAAAAATTCCGCGCAAACCGGTGCTAGGCGCGGTTTTAAATTTGCAGTGAGGCGAGTGTGTTTTTTTAGCCCCGTGCTGAAGGCCTCACTTGAAGCTGCTTTTTGTGTGTTTTTTGCTGTGCATGTACTGATTTTATGTCATGGATGGATAACCAATATCCTTTGTTTTTTTTCCTATTATATACTAGGTAAATACATATGTTTGGTACATACCCATACGGAAAGGATATTTATATTTACTATGTATTATATTTACAGTTGTCATTTCGGGGCTTTTTATTCCTGACTATGCAGTATGGGTTTTGTTCATTGTTGAAGGCCGTACATGTAGCTGTTAACTAAGTCATTTGTTCTCTAGTGAAGAGTTGTCTCATTAGCCATCATACCACATCTTCTTATTTTTATATATGGTTGTTATTTGATTAGATTAGGTGACCGTCAGGGGTCCAACTTATAGAAGTAACTTTTGTTTCCTTAGCTATAAATCATGTTCCATCCAAGAGATAAAAAATCATAAAATCGGACTATAAATGAACTTATTCCAACAGAAAATTATATGTATTTTTAATGAAAATATTTTTCCGAAAAAATAGGCAAAGGTATTCGTAACTGAAATATTGTGATAATGACTTTGTTATTTTTTTGTGAGAAATAAATTGTATATAGTAATGTAAAAATTGATTTTGTCTTGAGAATCATTTAAACTATATTAATAATGTTCACTTTCTTTCAAAACTACGAAGTGGTACATTGAAACTAAATGTTAAAGTTGGTCATTTCTCTGATATACCAAGAGAACTGCGTTTATGTGTATGTTGCAACATGCAATGTGTTGAGAACGATATCCATTTTGTATTGGTATGTCCAGCATACAGAACAATCAGAAATATTTGTTTGCCACGTTATTACTGTTCTTGGCGGAATACTTTAAATTATCTTGTTTGTTGAAAGCTACTTCTAGATATATAGCTAACAATTAAGCTCTGTAACCATATGAAGAATGCATGGAAAGCTAGATCGGATATCATTGGTTAGTTATATTATTATTGTATTGTTCTTTGCTATTAGTCTATTGTCATATTGTGTATGCTTTTGCAAATAAACATTCATTTATTCATTCATTTTAAGAGTTGAATGCGTTAACATACGTGTAACGTTATCAAGCGTCAAATTGATAGTTCATGCAAATTAAAAAAATTAAACTTGGCATATCATATGGTATTCAGCCCTTTTGCTGTATTTTGGTTACCGGTATTTGTTGCCGTTTGGTTACTGTGTTATCAACGTATTTTCTACATATTATCCTTAATCATGCGAGTATGTATTTGTGTGTTTTTTTTTACTTTTCGCTTTCGAAAAATCATAGATCAGAAAACACAGAAATTTTACATGTCTAAATCAAACATACACTCGATGCCTTGTTTATGGAAATATTATAAACGGAACCAAGGCAAAAGGGAATTTAACTTGTTCTCATAAAAATAGCACAAAACTAGAGTGCGTATACGCATGCATTAGAGTGAAATTTAGACATAATTATGTGAATTTTTACAAACTTTAATCCCTAATAAATACTCATTATTGCAACTTTTAATAGGTAAATGAATACTTAATTTGTTAGTCGTTCTATTGCAATTTCATACAAAACGTCTGAACCGTATTGGCAGCTAAAACAAAACATTTTGTAAAATACAATTTTCATGAAAATTATAACCCTCAGAAAAAGGCGGAAACAACAATAAGTCGGAAACGAATTGGCATTGCTACGGCAAAACCCCAAAAGACAAACAGCAGGCTACAAAACACAAAACACATCCTGTGAAAGGTATATATATATAATGTTTGCCGATTTTTAATTGAATTTTATGATGAGACATTAAGAGACCGACTAGTGACTAATATTAATAGAGCTGTTCCAGTTTGTCTTTTTAAGTATTCAACAAAAAACGATAGGTAAATAGACACGAGGACTACTGATTGCAAGTTATTGGTCATCATATAGATAAATACACTGTGTGATTTTTATTGTATTTTTTTTAGTTTTCAGACAAATTCAGACGTGTTGCTTGTTGTTGTATGTCATTGTGTATTTAGGGTTTTTTCCTGAGAAGTTGTGCGTTGGTGCTTAATATGGTCTGTTGTACTGGTCGGTATTTTTGGTGATTCCTATTCTCAATTTTTTGTATCGTGTCTTTAAAAGAGGTTCTGGTTTGGGGTCCCTCATTTCTGTATTCTTTTATTTTTTTGGATTCATTTTCTGTATTCTTTATATTTTTTGCACATTATTCTCTATTCTCTATTCTTGATGTTTTTGCCCTATTTTTCTCTTTTCTTTACATTTTTTTTACATTTATTTTGCATATTTTGTGAATTATTCTCTATTCTGTAAACCCCATCTAGACCCTCATAAAAAGCGCGGATAACTGTTAAATTTTGAAAATCTACCATGAACAAGAGAAAAGATAAAAATTCAATGCTTCATCAACCCGCCATGAAAAAAAGAAGAAAATTGTGTCACAAACCAGTAACTTTAAATTTAATCTATTTAAGTGAAAAATGAAAAATATGAGTATTCTAAATTTCAAGAGTTAAGCCACGTGGGAAATGAATATTTTGAATAATTTTCATCCAATATTTACAATGTGTTCAAATGAACCATCACATTCCAAACAACCCCCAACATTTATTTATAAATTACCTGTATATAACCTATAGACAGTTTTGTCAGTTTGTCACTTTTTACATGTTCCTGTTCTATATGTTCCCGTCTAACTCTACAGGTAAGCGTCTAGCACTACAGGTATGCGCTTTGATTTTACTTATATTATTTTAATCCCTCTTGTAAAGACATTAATTAAAATTGTGACAATCAGTTCTGTAGGGGTCATCTTAATCTTTACCCTATTATAATACCTTTTAAGAGAGGGGAGGTGTCCTGTTTTTATTTCGGATTAAACGATTTAAAGGAGGGAGAAGCTTGCAATTGAATTTTGAATAAAATAGAATTTAGAAATAGAATGGAAAGACGTGTCTCACTTTAAATTTGTTTATAAAAAAAATGTCGTTTTTCAGAGGAGTAGTTAATGCTTCTTCTGGTGCAGTTTAAAGAAAGAAAATGAAGAAAAAAGGAAAAAGTGAAAATATTAGTCCATTACATGCGCTCTTGCCTGGCGCTAAAATCACCAATGGAGGCGGTAAGATTTCCGTGAATGTTGGAATTTCTGCAGAAACACTGATATTTAATATCGGCGGAGTGAAATTTGAGACATATCGGTCAACTCTGTATAAACAACCCAGAAGTCCGCTAGCTAAAAAGGAGTTTTTGTTGAAGCATTATAGACCGGAATTCAAAGACTATTTCTTTGACAGGGATCCGGATACATTTAAGGTAACATATCCTATAATCAAAATTCTCTCTCTCTCTCTCTCTCTCTCTCTCTCTCTCTCTCTCTCTCTCTCTCTCTCTCTCTCAATTTGTATGAGGAAGACTTTTTGGCCTCGTGAGTCACTGAAGAGACATCTAGTTGAGTAAAAATCAGTACCTTTTAAGTAATGGAATACAAAAATAAGAAGATGTAGTATGATTGTCAATTCCAGATGACGTAGAAGTTAGAAACTATAAGTCACCGTATGGCCTTCAACAATGAGCAAAAAACCAAGCCGCATATATGTAGCCAGCTAAACATTGTTAAAGTTCATAGGAATGTATCTGTACGCGTGGTGGTAAATTTTATAGCTCAACATACGTGTGGTTAGTTTCGGATCCAATGTTTGTTTTCCGGAATTAATCAACCGTTGGTCTATCTTCATGTTGTACTTCGAAGTTATTTTACAAATGCAAAATAACAATCGAAAAAAAAAATTGCGAACAAATACCCCAAAAGAAATATTACACTATATATAAAATTATTCAGTATGATATGATCTTGTATTATTGACAGTGACAATGCGTTTTTTTGGAGGTCAACTGGTCAATTACCTAATAACAGTTTATTTAGGAGAAAACACATTATCTACTGTTACTCTTTCTAACCTTTATATGACATAGTCCATTAGCTGTAAACAAGGGCATTTGAATATTTATATAATATATAAATAAGGATATGTGGTATATGATTGATAATGAGACAACTATCAACTAGAGTTCAAATGACGTCGATATCAGCAATTAAAGGTCACGTACGACCTCCAGCAATGAAAAAACAAAACATACCGTATATTCAGCCATAAAAGGTCCCGAAATGAAAACCAATGACAACTACTTAACTACTGGCTCCTGACTTGGGACAGACTCCTGACTTGGGACAGGCTCGTGACTTGGGACACGCACATAAAGAATGTGTATATGTTTTACCTGTAAGTTAATAAAATAACTTATTATATAAAATTATCCAGATTTTGTTACATTTCAGAATAAGAAATGTTTATCAAATCTTGCACAGTATTCCTAAAAAAACACAGATTAATTAATACCCAAGGATCTATTTTGAAGCAAGTGATATAGAGTCATATTTACAAAAAATACTGTTCTTCGCGGGTAATGACATATTACCTTGAATGATCAAAATTTCCAAATAAAAATGATTTGCTGAAAAATAGACCTTGGAGACATATAAAAATAAGCAATGTTGCTTGCTTCTGGATCTAATTTTGTATTATCGTAATAATAGTTTAAACCAAAAGTTGACATCGAAAACAAATTTCGGAATTTATGAAAAAAATTGATCCATAAATTTTCAATCAGTACTTCAGTGTTGTGACACAATTCATAAAGAAACATATCTTTCATACTTGCACCAATATGACACAAAATATTGTCCTAAAATGAATTATGGTTAGGGAGCTACCATTTGATTTTTATGGGGGCTAGGATGAAAAATTTTGTCCTGCCTTTTATTTTCCCTCTATTCGGTCCTGCCTTTTATTTTCACTCTATTCGGTCCTGTCTTTTTTTTTAGTTTATCCTGACTTTTTTTACATAAATTGTCATCCTGCCTTTTTTTTGCAAATAATCTCATCCTGCCTTTTTTTTACTCAAAACTCCTGTTCTGCCTATTTTTTCAAATATCATCCTAGCCCCCTATAAAAATCAAATGGTAGCTCCCTTAATACTTACAGGTTGTGTTGAACTATTTACGTACCGGTGAACTCCATTTACCAACGTATATATGTGGTCCAGCTATTAAAACTGAGCTTGCATTCTGGGGAATACCGGATGGACTTATTGAAAGATGCTGCAGTGTGAATTACAATTCGTACAACAAAACGCTTGAGGCGCTAAACCAACTTGAACATGACCGAAAAGGAAGTTTTATTTTATCACAAGAAGACAGCAATTCTCTAAATATTACAAAGATAGATAGATTCAGGACAAAAGTGTCACTTGTGCTAAACCAACCAGATTCGTCCCTAATGGCAAAGGTAAGATAACTGATCTGTCGACTACATTTTGACTGACTATATAGTATACGGAAACAGGTTTGAATTCGCTGCGTTGAACATTTGACAATTAAAAAAAAGACATGACTTAGGTTTGATGGAATATATATTCCTGGTATCAACTCCTTAACATAAACCTCTTGTCTCCTTTTAGTAGTATACATACATTTTTCAAAAAGGACACTGTATGCCTTTATTGTTGGAGGTTTTGGTATATGATCTATGAAAGAGTAAAATAACGTCGCATTTTTCAAGCTGCATTTTGGAATTACCTCCCCCTTTTCCCCGTGTATTTCAAAAGAGATACGCTTGTAGAACTGTGCAAGTGCAAAGTAAATCGATCTCTGAGATTCATATAATAATAGAGTATCATATCGAGACTCCCATGTCAGCCTGGGTACAAGAAATCATATCGAGACTCCCTCGTCAGCCCGGGTATCATATCGAGATTCTCATGTCAGCCCGGGTATCCTATCGAGACTCCCATGTCAGCATAGGTATCATATCGAGACAACCATGTCAGCTCGGCTACATGTATCATATCAAGACTCCCATATCAGCCTGGTATCATATGGATATAAGAAGATGTGGTATGAGTGCCAATGAGACAACTCTTCATCCAAGTCACAATTTGTAAAAGTAAACCATTATTGTACGGCCTTCTACACGGAGCCCTTGCAGACTGGGTATCATATCGAGACTCCCATGTCAGCCCGGGTATCATATTGAGACTCCAATGTCAGCCCGGGTATCATATCGAGGCTCCCATGTCAGCCCGGGGATCATATCGAGGCTTCCAGGTCATCCAAAAGGCACAAGCCAAGTGATGATACCAAGGGCAATATGGGAAAAGTCACGTCATATATATTATTTATTTATTTCATAGTTATCACAGAAAAAGGGGGGGGGATATAAATAGTCTCTGGCAAGATACATTCCTGTTCATTTCCTTCATGAAATATTTGTATTATTGTTAAGCTCCCCAACAGTTAAGTACTACGTAGAGTTCTTGAATATCATAATGTCATTGTCCGATTTTCTTTTAAAGTCGTTGTACTATATTTGTTGTGTTTTCCTAACAAATAAGTGATAATACATAAAATGTGGTCAATTTGACATTTAAATTAAGTAGGCAGTTTCATGTCTATGACCATAAAGAGAATCTAATCCGATTGCTCCTTCAAATAAATTAAATTTAAGGTGTAATACTTTTCATCTTCAACGACAGGTAAATAATCTGAATTAATCCGATTTAAATTGTGAGAAAATGGCCGTAATAGTTACCCGGATGTTATCATTTAATACCTTATATAGGAAGCTAAATACCACGCTTGTTTGTATACAAAATGAAAAAATAATATAAATGCACCAAAATGTCAAACTTGAAAGTGAAGGCTTTTATGAAAATTATTGATCTTGTTAGTTTGATTCGATGCAGTTTTCTTTGAATAACAAAATAGCAACACCGCTTAATCTACGTGTTAAGTTTAACATTAAGTTATAACTTAGCTACAATAAATGTTTAGTTACATTATTGTATTTTTTTTTTTTTTTTTTTCGGTGTGTAACATGACCCCAAATTACTTTTACACATGTCTCTTCAATCAAATGTTATAAAACATGAATGGTCTGATAGTTGCGTGCTCACATCGTGTGTGGGAGGTCGTGCGTTAGATCACCGGACGGGTCAAACCAAAGTCTAGATATATCGTAAAATTTCCCCTTCCAAACACGAAACGAGGATATTTAAAATTCCTTTTATTTCAATTGAATTATTTCTTTCTATCCTCTAAAATACCTAGTCCCTTTTCCCTAATATAAACCCCATGTTCATAATTTATTTCTGATGTAAAGTTTAAATATTGTATTATAAATAAGGTATCTTAAACACAGTCTTCAATACTGATTCTCAAATTTCCCAGTGTTCGTCTAAAAGACTGCCTTATATACATGATATACTTATCCAAAATTTTCTCCGTCCTTCTCTAAAGCTAAAGCAGTGTCTTAAATGTGACCCGCCATGATATTTCGGGGCTTATGAAGGTAGATAGTCACCTTTTTCTCTCATGCCCTTTTTATTGGTGCATTTTACATCACATTTTTCTAATGAATTATAGTTATTAAATATTTTATTTTATCCAATTCTTTGAAAATGCTTTCTGGTCATTACAGCACCTACATGTACCTTTTGCATGCATTGTTAATTTATTCTCGTCCTAAACATGCATAAAGTATTTGACATTGGACGTTAAGCAACCAACAATCAATCAATCAATACTAGTAAAAAGGGTACCAAAACTTGCTTTTAGGATGTACTTAGGTCAGGTTTAGTATTTAATATCCTTTAGTGTTCCTGCGACATAGGGTAAAATATTTTGCCCCATAACACCCACTTTTCTTTTCATATGAGACTTCAATAGCTCATAAAAGGTCATTTACCAAAATTTAAGCAGTTTCTAGTTTTATTTTCTTACGCTTTGAGACCCAATTAATGCCAATGCTATTTAAAGTTAAAAGTCCGAGTCAGTCTTTTCCCGCCATTTTTTTAAACCAAATATCTCAAAACTGAGTTCCATAACCTATCAATATTTTTAGCTTATTTTGTTTCTTAACTAATGCTCTTCTGATTTATAGTATCAATTTTAAATTCCAGATTTTTTTTAAATTTCACCTAAGTACATCCTTAAGCCAAATTAAGCTAGGAAGGAAAACACTAATTAATCAAATGTCCATGCGAAAGGGACAAATCATTACAAATTTATAGTATAATCAGGTTATACATTTTTAAATGTCACCAAAGAACAATTTAAAGAATTATACCACAATATTATGTTGTAAAATTAGATAATCCCATTTAGTTAGACCTATAAAAGTTAATATTCTTTAAAACTTAACGTACCTCTGCTAAGTTTTAACAGCTAAACAGGAAAGTCTCCCATTGTACATACTTTTCAACGCTGTTGTCTACATACATGTGTAAAGTATTTTAGTTTCAATACGAATGCAATTATCTATATGGGGATTGGTCTGTTTATTATAAGGAAACTGAATATAAAGTTTAAAAGCGCAATAGACGTGAAAATTTGTGATGTACTATTAGGATTCTATCTATATATAAGTAAAATGATAAGAAACAAATATTAGTTGTTCAGTGGTTGTCGTTTGTTGGTGTGGTTCATACGTGTTTCTCGTTTTTCGTTTTTCATTTAGATTAGACCGTTGGTTTTCCTGTTTGAATTGTTTTACACTAGTCATTTTGGTGCCCTTTATAGTTAGCTGTTCGGTGTGAGGCAAGACTCCGTGTTGAAGGCCGTACTTTGACCTATAATTGTTTACTTTTTACAAATTGTGACTTGGATGGAGAGTTGTCTCATTGGCACTCATGCAGCATCCTCTTAATTTAGACATTTATCATAGAAGCCCAATGAAGTCATAAGATGTGTTATAGCATCATCGATTTAAAATATAATTTACTTCATACGTTGAAGCCTGGTTTAAATAATATTTAAATTGAATGTAAATCGACTGTTACAAATTTAGGACTGTTTTCAGATAGTTTTTCAATTCCATTTTGGTTTATTTGAATGCTGTTAATTTGAAGTGTTTGTGAAAAAGGTAAAACCACTTTACTTTAGTTACATTTTTGCTGGCAAGTACAAAGGTATTAAAGACGTTTTGCATTTTTGTTTGAAATTGATTGATTTTTTTATTCTGCATAAATTGATAAACACGTTTTCAATGTGTTTAAAATTTAAAATTCTCTATCTATAGAAACCTCATCATATACACCAGGATTTAAATTGTGCATGCCGGACGCGCCTTTCGTCTACAAAAGACCCATCAGTCTATGAAGTTTTGATAGTTAAAAAAATTAAAATTGCATCATTTAATATAATAAATGCACCGTATCGAATGCATATGTAATGTCATTTTGTAAACTTCTTCTTAAACTGTTACGCGTGGTAGAGATATGCATCATTAAACTACCAAAGTTAAATGAAAAATTAATTAAAAACTACAGGTTTCATATTCATGTCACAGTCACGTGTTCTTAATCTGATATGCATGTAATACTTGTCTTCAACCAATCATATATCATGGTATTGATGAACAAAACCAATAAAAAAAAAATGAAAATCATCATGCTATGGATACATTGTGTTATTTTAATTTATTTTTTTCTAATTTGTGGTTTCTTTTGCTGAGTTAAATAATACGGTATAAAATAATGGATATTCTAATAGTCCTTACTCGCAACACTGTATCAGGTCGTGGAATAAAAATAATAATGTTATACATGTATATTGTACAGCTATTTTCATAATGATATGCGGATGTATGCTGTTTGTTCTTTGTGTTTAAACCTGTCAAGATATTACATACCAAGCTTAAAATTGTGTACGCGAGACGCGCGTTTTGCCTTCAAAAGACGCATCAGTGACGCTTGAATCTCAAAAGTTAAAACGCAAAATGAAGTACGAAGTTGAGGTGCATTGAGCACCCAAAGTTTATCGAATTATCGATCGCAAGTAAACATGTCAAATTAATATTTGTTTTTATCTTGTTTTTGTTTGTTTATTACTTTGATCATCAAAGTTGGATTGAATTTATTTTCTACAGAATGATTTTACTTGTCCCGTCGGACAAGCTTGATATGGCTTTTACTTATCCGACCGTTTTTTGCTCTGGTACCGGACAATCAAACAAGCGTTATTGTCGAGCCCTGCCTTGAGTGTGTATAACCAATTTTACCGTATTTAAGAGATATGTGTTTTTCCTGTACTGATCTTTATTGTACTATTTTCTTTTATGTAAAAGACGCTGTTCACAAAGACAGGAACCTTGCTGCATTCCATGGCAATATTAGCTAATAACATTTTATAATTCACATTTCTTTAAACCTGGGACGATAAAAAGCTCAACATATTGTAATCCTGTCTATAAATGAGCCTCTAGAGGTCTATTGGTAATATGTGTTTTTGGGAGAGTCTTTCAAGACTAAATAATCATGCATTGTCTCGTTGAAAATACAATTACAGTTTATTTAATTAAGAATGAATATTCTACACCGGCTCCTTAAACATAATCAACAGTAACGGCAAAGTAACATCTTTTTATTTGGCGTTGCTTCATCTTTAAGTCACAATGAGGCCTTCTATACAGAGCAGACGTTCACAATTTGTAAATATTCTTTCTTTTGTAGGTTTACGGTGTAATATCATTGGTGGTTGTTGCATTATCAATAATATCCTTTCTTGCCGAATCCCACCCTGCATTCCGCATTACAGATTACTACACTGAAGTCACGCGTGTGTTTAACGAAACATTGAATTTAACAATCGACGTTGTGACAGAAAGATCAGAAGAAGTTCCACACCCGGTGCTACTAAGGATCGACTTAGCGTGTATGATATTTTTTACTGTTGAATACTTAATAAGAGTTCTTACAGCACGAAAGCGATTACGGTATATGCGTTCAGTAATGGGCGTCATCGATCTGGTTGCATTGTTGCCAGACTATGTTCAGCTACTGATATTGGCCTTTGATCCTGTTGTTGCGGGAACGGACACAGCCAAGATTATTGCAATTTTGAAAGTTACACGAGTACTCCGGATTTTCCGTCTGGTCCGGCATATTCCCGGACTTTGGATTTTAATTTATACTTTAAAAGCAAGTCTGAAAGAGCTGTTGTTGATGACTGCGTTTTTAATGGTGGGAATGCTGTTATTTTCATCTCTAATCTATTTTGTTGATGACAGAACTACATTCACAAGCATTCCACATAGTTTCTGGTGGGCTCTTATCACTATGACAACTGTCGGTTATGGCGACATGTATCCCGTGACTGCATGGGGGTATGTGATTGGCTCACTTACTGCCTTGTCTGGTCTTCTTATGATTGGATTCTCAGTACCTATTCTTGTCAACAATTTCTTGATGTATTATAAATCTGTTGAGATTGCTTTAGAAGAAGAGAGACTGAAACGTGCTAAGCTTTGCCAGGAATCATCGCACAGTACTGAGAACAATGCCAGACTCGATCTATCAACCAATGAAAACAATAACAAAGGTGAAAATATATTTACTTTGGAAATGAGTGAGAAACTGTGAAATAGATATACGACTACAGCGCAATATAAGTTATAAGGTTAATTATACATTCGTGATAATTAAATTTTTTAAACTTTAAATGCGAGGTTTATCTGAAATGGCGGGAAATTACACGAGGGAAATTTGACCACTGTGTGATTTTTTTTTTTTTTTTTAAATGATTCAAACTGGTCAGAACTGGTTTAAATGCATAGAGGAGGTTCTGCATGGGGTTTACAAAATAGAGAATGATGGGGCGCTGAAACATAAAGAATAGAGAATAAACGCCAATTAAATACAGAATAGAGAATGATGGGGCGCTGAAACATAAAGAATAGAGAATAAACGCCAATTAAATACAGAATAGAGAATGATGGGGCGCTGAAATATAAAGAATAGAGAATAAAGGCCAAAATAAATTTAAAAAAAAACAAGAATGTGTCCCCAGTACACGGATGCCCCATCCGCACTATCATTTTCTATGTTCTGTAGACCGTGAAAATGGGGGAAAATCTCTAATTTGGCATTAAAATTAGAAAGATCATATCATAGGGAACATGTATTCTAAGTTTCAAGTTGATTGGACTTCAACTTCATCAAAAACTACCTCGACCAAAAACTTAAACCTGAAGCGGGACGAACGGACGAACGGACGGACGGACGCACAGACCAGAAAACATAATGCCCATAAATGGGGCATAATAGAGAAAAATGTCATAAAAATAAAGAATAAATAGATGAAGGATCCAGACCCTTATTGAGAATAAAAGAAAAATATTGTAAACAGTTCTTATTCGTCCATTACAACATACTTAATTCTTGTCATACAAATGTTACAGTTGACATTTACAAATTAAAAAAACAAAGGATATAAATAAATATATCTACATTGGTAAATATTGTACCTTAATGGATTACTAATGTAGGGACATCGATCCACTCGTAGTCAGTTTAGGTACATTATTGGTTCATTCGGTATATTATTTGTCAATGTCGGAACATCTTGCTATAGTTGAAGGTCAGTTTCGATAAATACAATAGCCTATTTAATTATATGTGTGCAGACAAACAATATAAATGTAAAGGAAATGCACTTCTTAGAAATTGCTTATCCAGAAAACAGTTGATTAGTGTGGTTTGTTTTTCAATAGGAGTTGGGGTTTCGTTGTCTTAACCCATGGTTTTACCTATTTTCTTCTATTTCAACTTATATATTTACACAAATCTAAATGACATCTAAACGTTTTTTGTTTACTGTTTTCTGTTTTTTTCCTGATTTGTGTGTGTGTTATTTTTGGAGTTTGATGTTGTTTTCTTATATCCCCAAAACAAAGTTACCCTGTCCGTCTGTCCATTTTCTTGTCAGCGCAACACCTCCTAAGCGTACGAAACTTTACACAGTTGTTTAATTATCCAACATGTTAAAGGGAGATACGCAAACGTACTTAATGCAATATGCTCGCCAATAATAGTGACAGTTATTATTAACTGTTACCTTGTGAACTAGCTCGTTTAACATTCGGCTCAGCATGTCGGTCTAGTACAAATCTTGGTTCATTATAATATCACATTATCATGTTCTCGTCCTAAAATGCATGTACTATTTTCTTTGGACGTTAAACACCAATCAATCAATCTTTTGGTTAACTGCATGTGATGTTTTTGTTGTCGTCTTATTGACGTATTGCCTACCTCATCTTTCTTCATATTGAAAAAATATAGAGAAGACACTAAGGGGGCAATAGAAAATGATAATTCCAATAAAATAAATGGAGAATGTGTCCATGACAGAGATGATGCCTCGCTTGCATATAACAATATAAAGGGGCATAACTCGAGAACGATAAAAGTGATGCCACCCAAATTCGAACTTGATCTGTGTTTTGTGGTAATAAGCATTGTGTATAAGTTTCATAACATTTGGTTGAAGCAAACTAAAGTTAGAGAACGGAAACCAATTTTGGGACTTACATACGGACGGAAGGACGGACATGGGTAACACTTAATGCCCCCTCCGGTGACGGCGTGGGCATAAAAATATTGAATACTGACGCCAGCCCAGTAAACAATCCAACGTTGACATTACGTTGTGACAACGTAACACTATCGTTGTGACAACGTAGTTTTGTGGACTCTAAGGCACGTGCTGACAACCATCCACACAACGTTGGCGGATCCAGAGGGGGGTTCCGGGGTTGGAACCCCTTTTTCTTGACGATCAATGCATTTGAATGGGGACATATTTTAAAATGGCTGGATCCGCCCTGCACAACGTAATTTGTGACGTAATTTATTACCATCATAAGACGTTGTAGCAACGTCGCAACACAACTGTAAATGTCCCTTGTCCTCATTTGATTGATAGGAGCAATATAATTCCATTGCAGAAGTAAACAGGGTCTATATTTTATTCTTTTGACCTGTTTTAAGTTGTAAATTTGTCTATGTAGGAAAGATGGACACAATGTCGATATGTACTCTATTTCCAAACTGCCAGCTGTGTATAATATAGTCACAAAAGGTTTTTTTACCTTTTGCCAGGTTTCAATGTCAAATGTATAAATATCTCGTTTTCCCAAAAACTTTGCATTATGTTTTACATTAAACCTGTAGTTTTGTCCAATTCATGTTTCACACAGTTGTTTAAGGTTAAAGTCTTAGTTTTTAACTTTTGCAATAGTGAAGTACAAGATTTACACATTCCATTCTTTAAAAAATTTAACACATAATACTATTCGAAAAAGGAGATTTTGTATGATGACCAACGAGACAACCCTCTATCCTAAAATCAAATATTGATGATGTTAGCAATTATAGGTAGCTGTACAGCCTTCAACATGACATCTTGGTACATGCTGCAACTTCTGAATGTTTAGGGTTTTAGTGTTCTAGAATATAGATTTCACTATGATGGTGGAAATTCTACAATGTAGATTTCACTTTGACGAAGGAAAACATTTTTTAATGAATTATTCAGAAATACAACAAACTACCACATATACCTTAATATTTACTGTAGATTCATTCAGCTGGATTCACTACACAATGACAAGCTAGGAAAAAGTTTGGAAAAAGGCCCAAAAGCTGACTGTCTAATTTACAAATATATATTCTATTCTACACAACTTATACACACTTCTAAAAATATCCCAAATGAAGAAAATACCTGAAATTCAATCAAACTAACTATTGCTTTTATTCCATTGACCAACTAGGGATAGACCTACCCAAAAGTTAAGACTTCTTTTTTCTAAGCTACATGAACCAATAAAAAAATAATAATATGTTTCTGATTTTTTAAAATTTTTATTCCAAATTTTAGTCTTGTGTTGGTTGTATACATGTACATGTCATTCCAAATTTTGGTTTTCTGTCCTCTGATCAGCTGGTCTTGTGTTGGTTTCAGGTCTCTGAAAAATAAATAATCATATATTATAAAATACAAAAAAAAAATTCATCCCAACTTATGAATTACAGCAGTTCTTAAAAATATCCTGTGTAAACATAATCAATATTTTTCTATTCCTGGTTGTATAATAAATCTTGCAGATTCATAATTATGTTGTGTTGTTACTGAGATGTTTGTATCTTTGCCAATTATACACATTTTGATAATGTATGTTAGAAATTTTAACATAATTTCAACAGTATATAATAATTTATAACTTTTGGTTAACCTTTGTTCTTATTTAAAAATAAATTTGTTGTTAAATTGAACACGTGTTAATGAAATTATGGCTGTTCCAGAAAATACTATGTCCGCCCCAGGAGTGCCCTTTTTAACCCCAGCACCGACAGAATTATGAAAATCAAAAGGAGCTCACATCAATAGATATAAACAATTCACCAAAGTTTCATAAGAACTGCTGAAAGCATTTTTGAGTTTTGTCCGAAAACTGGAAAATCCCCTTTTTATGAATAAAACCATGTAACTCGAAATGTAAAATCTAAAATTTATAAAAATCAAAGGGAGGTCATGTCAATAGATATAAACAATTCACCACAATTTCTTGCAAGTTGGTGAAAGCATTCTTGAGCTATTGTCCAAAAACTGGAAAATCCCCTTTTTAATGAATAAAACCCCATAACTCGAAACGTAAAATCTAAAATTTATAAAAAACGAAAGGGAGCTCAGGTCAATAGATATAAACAATTCACCAAAGTTTTATGCAAATTGTTTAAAGCATTTTTGAGTTAATGTCCAACATGTTGACGGACAACGGTATACCATAATACTTCTCGGAAACGGGCGTATAAAAATAAATAAGAACAACACTCCCTTTGCATTTTGGTATTTCAAATACAACCACCCCCACATAAAATTTTAAAAAGAGCATTCACTGGGGGGACATAGTATTTTCTGTAACAAACAGTAGTTATTCTACAAATAATAATGAATCCAAATTAAAAAAGGAAGTTTGGTTTCTCAAAATTGTCATTTATCAATTAATTTAAGATGTTCATAGGATTTTACCTTAATACATTTAGAATTTACAGCAATACAGCAAGACCTTATATCATATGCCAATGAACGCAATCTATAAAATCAACAAATTATAATTTGATAAATAAAATTAATAAAGAAGAATGTGTCTATGATCCACAAATGATGTTATTAAAGGACATAACTAAAGAACAGTACAACAGATGCTCTCCAAATTCAAACTCTGCGTTTTATGATAATAAGCATTGTGTATAAATTTCATAACATGTCGTTCAGGCAAACTAAAGTTAGCGAACAGAAACCAATTTTGAGTTCAAATGTATGTATGTACAGTACAAGAGTAAAACTATATCACTCAGTGAAGGAGGGCATAAAAAGAGCTGATCAACTGATGTTTACCTTTTTATATCTTGGTCCATCTTTTTGAGCTAGTGCATACTTAAGTGTTACTGCAATGCATTCCTCAACCTCAGACACATTGGATCTGTGGATTTTTATACAAGACTCTGGAAAAAAAATTATAAATACATTCAATTATCTTTCTTTATTCTTCTGTCTGTTTACATGCGTGTCAGTCCAACAAATCTTTGGGAGAACTAGGTAAGTGACAAATTTACATGCATTCCAAAATTCATAAGTTTTATGATTGATTACGACATTGTTTCTGATCACATATTTAGTGAGCGTTGATTATAGCTCGTCATTGATAAACATGTAGATTTCATACCATAAATTGGAACAGCAAAAGACGTCCCTATATACTGTTTTTTAACACCAGTAAACTGGGTTTTACCCTGAAAACAGGAAAATTTTACCCAACTTTTCCCGACTGGATCCTAGTCCAAATAAATATGACATCTTGGAAGGCTATTTTAATTTTTTCTGTGACGCTTATCTACGATGACCTAGTCCCAAATAATTATGACGTCTTGGAAGGCTATTTTAATTTTTTCTGTGACGCCTATCTACTACGACCTAGTCCCAAATAATTATGACGTCTTGGAAGGCTATTTTATTATTTTTCTGTGACGCCTATCTACGACGACCTAGTCCCAAATAATTATGACGTCTTGGAAGGCTATTTTAATTTTTTTCTGTGACGTCTTGGAAGGCTATTTTAATTTTTTCTGTGACGCCTGTCTCGACAGTCTTTATTGGCACAATTGACTATTCCCATGTCAGACCCAGTGACACATTGATTGATTGTTGGTTGCTTAACGTCCAGTGGCAAATATTTAATGCATGTTCAGGACGACCCCCAGTGATACATGTAGTATTATCATTAATAGGGAGAGTTTGTAATATGCCAAGTTTGTAATGTGCCGAGTTTGTAATGGGCCGAGTTTGTAATGTGCGGAGATGCCTAGCTTCGCATTTGTGATATTGATAAAGACTTTTATGCTTCCAACATTATCAAAAAATAACAGTGCAAAAGACACTTGCAGCCTTAATATATAGGGATAGCAGCTCTTGGCATGGATAGAAAACAAGTGCCTGTGCACAACCCCCCCCCCCCCCTTTTTTTTTTTACTTTCTACAGTTAATTGCATATATCTTAAAAAACAATACAAGTTAATCGAGCAATTTGAAAAATGGATTCAAATAACACAAATGTTGGCTAAGGGAGCTACCATTTGATTTTTATGGGGGGGGGCTAGGATGAAATTTGGAAAAAATAGGCAGGACAGGAGTTTTGAGTAAAAAAAAAAGACAGGATGAGACACTTTGCAAAAAAAAAAGGCAGGATGACAATTTATGTAAAAAAAGTCAGGATAAACTAAAAAAAAAAAAGGCAGGACCGAATAGAGAGAAAAATAAAAAGGCAGGACAGAGATCACAACTAAAAAAAAATGCAGGACAAAATTTTTCATCCTAGCCCCCCCCATAAAAATCAAATGGCAGCTCCCTAAAATATCTTGTATCAGTGCAGTATATTGACAGTAAAATAAGAAGTATCATATTTTAACACGGTCACGGACAACAGACCACAGGAGTTTGAAATCCTAGCAATAAAGGTGTATAAATATGCCAAACTCGACTATCGCAGTAGAGCTTCTCTCGAAGAGAAGCGACAGGAATGCAACGGATTTTCCAACTTTTGGAAAAGGGACGTTTTGGATCGGAATAAATGCTATCCGTCAACTATCAAACATAGTTTTACTTCAATTAACCACTAAAACTACTTTGCAGGTCCCTTATTATTCATTTACAGCTTCTTTTTACGTCTAAGCAGAACTGCAGATTTTCTGTAACTCCATACCTGGAAGTTCTATCGATGCAAGCCCGCACTGAATAATGGAATGCTGGTCAATTCGTTCCAAGTTCAATTCGGTCCAAGCCAGTTCGTCCCAGATTTGGTCAATTCGTACCAAGTCAATTGTCAATTCGTACCAAGTCAATGGTCAATTCGTTCCAACTGATTTAGTTCATTATTAATCAGACTTCACAATTTGTTCCAACCTTATTTTAATGTATATGTCCGTATATCACTGTGTTAGTGTAAATCAACCTACAGTACATGGCAAAATCGGCAATTCCATGTCCATTTTTTCTGTATATTTCACTATGATATAAAGGACATTTTCAATAATAACTTTGGAGGCATTTATGGTGTGATTTTAACAAACAATGTGGTGAAAAACGCAGATTTATATGTACTATATTTGTTTATTTAGTCATACATTTTGGAGTTGTCTTTGTTTTTTGTTTTTTGTTTTTTTTCCTTTTGTCAACTTGTATCATAATTCAGGATAATCTGTCTTATGCAATGAAAACTAAGTATAGTGTTTAAAAGTTTATTTCATATCCATGGTATTGACACATATGCTTATAACAAAATACAACAATAACAGTTCATAACGGTCTGTGTAACACTTATCAATTCAAAATTTTAAAAGTTTTCAAATTTTAGAATTTTGGAATTTTATTAAAGATTTAAAATATCAAACTTAGTAAACGGGTGAAAAGATGGGTACCTGTAAAGTGCGAAACGGTATTAAAGCAGAACGAAACAAAACGAAAAGAAACGAAACAAAATGAAATGAACAGTAATTTTATTACTGTTACCCTAAAAGTTCTGTTTGAAATAAAACCATAGAAAGACAGTTGTAAGCGTAGAAAAATTGGATAACAAAATAATTATTCCTCAAAAGCAAGAAATCCATTTAAAAAAAAACACCACAGCTCTGTATAAAAACACGAAATTGGACATCACATGAGATAACAGTATCCTGAAATTTTAAGGTTTTGCATTTATTGATTTTTTTTTTAACCTATTTAAACCGGGTATCAAACAAGTTGATTTACGTTTAAAAAAACTAATATATGCTATATGAGCTATGCGTTTCAGATAAATAATTCAGAACTATTTGGTTTCCCATACGCCAATCATTTAGGAGTAACAGTGAAAACTGACCAACTTGCAGTAGTCTAAATAGTATGGTGGGGTTAATCATGTTTCTATTTTCTACTGTGCTTTAAGCAATAAAATGGTTCAAAACACGTGTATTCCATCAAATTTGATTTCTTGTTTTTGCTCTACGACTTCTTACTTTCTGCAATCATGTCGGCAGATGAAAATATTGAATGCACATTTTGAACAATCATCTCAGTTAACATTTTATCAACTATTTCGGTTGTTATAAATTCGGCTTTTGAGCGTTCCTGATGAAGAAAGATCCAGAAAAGCGCTTCGGAAGCATGCACTTGTAACGTTTTGTTTTCAATTTTACAGCGGATGACCGTGAGGGCATTCCGGTGTATTGTTGCGAGAGATTTCCATTACGTAATTTCCGTGTTTGACTGGTAGCCGATCTATAATCTATAAATACGCAGACATCTTCGAGTGCTAAATAACATTCCTTATCTCTTGTTATAAATTCATTTCTTCAATGAATACTCATAAAATATTTTAGAACATAAATTAATAATATGAAAATGTTTTGTTATATATATTTATATATATATATATATATGTAAAAATCATTATTATATATGCACGTACAAAAATTGTGTTAACATACGCGGAAGAATATCTCAAGAACGTTTGCAATCTCCCATGCAGAGTTATCGGTCCTTGCTCTCTCTCAAGGACCGATAACTCTGAATGGGAGATTGAACGTTTTGCGGGAAAATATGAATGCCTACTCAAATCCAATCTATTAGAAAAATCGAATTATTACAGAAGAGTGTCCATCATGCACTTGCACTGCACTATTATTAATATAATAGAATAGAATGATCATTCGATATACAAATGGATGAAAATAAAAATATATGTAACTATAACATAGAAATATTAATATAATATATAACAACAAACCAGAGTATACTACAGTATATCACTACAATATAATAGTTATTACGGTGAGGATGAATTCCCTGTCATTTATTTATCATCCACGCACGAACTTGTCTCAGAAAAAATTATATGTGTACATTAACCTCATTTTCAGGTATAGAGATGTGATTTTTTTTCTGAGACAAGTGCTTGTGACCAACCACAAGAACTTGCGGTCATCCGTTGTTCAGTACTTCAGTACTTTTATTATCAATTGCATGACGATCATATATTGCCTTGTTTCATTGATTTCAGTTCTACGTATTGGTACGGTAGGAATACTGAATTTATGGTGTCGCAATGAACGTTGTGCTACCCTCGAATGTGGGAGGTTGTTGATATCTTGTTTACACTGCAACCCGCTATACACGCTGAATTTAAGAGTAAGATCAAATATAAGTAGTTTGGGAACAGGATATTGTTATAAGGTATCTAAATAAACTCATCACAAATACCAGGATTGAAATTTTGTATATTTGCGCCAGACGCGCGTTTTGTCTACAAAAGACTCGTCAGCGACGCTCGAATCAAATAAAGTTAAAAAGGCCGAATAAAGTAAACGTTAACATAAAACTCATCCTGGTTTTGTAACAGCTGAATACATTCATACCATATCAACGTATACCAGAAACATGATTTTCAGCCTGTATATTTATGTAATAGTTGCTGCTGTACATTTAGCGCCAATCTATCCATTTGTAGGTGTCATCATTTTGAAATCGTAATTTGAAATAAAGTTCATATCAACGATAAATGGTAATCTATTTGGGAATCGGAAATATAAACATTGTCACTAAGGTGACACTAAATTTGACTTGGATACTTCCACGAGGGCTTCATTAATGTTACATTTTTCAGGTGCGGATTAATGAATTTGAAAAGGTGGGGGCATTGTTAGGAACAACCATTTAGCTTCAAAAGGTGGGGTATATATAAAAAAGAAGATGTGGTATGATTGCCGATGAGACAACCCTCCACAAGAGACCAAATGAAACAGAAATTAACAACTATAGGTCACCGTTCGGCCTCCAACAATGAGCAAAGCCCATACTGCACAGTCAGCTATAAAAGGCCCCGAAATGACAATGTTTTTTTTTCTAAAAAATAATCTAAAAAAAAGCAGAGGACAAAAAAAATATTCTGCATTCAGATTTTCCCCATACCTTATAGTGTTCAAATTTTGAACAAAATAATTTGATTGATAGCGTTGAAAGACTAAATAGAATTTCTGACTCCGACAGAAATCCATACACCCTCTCCTTGAAGTTAAATGGTTGCTCCCTATAAAGACAACGTTTGGACTGATGCTTGTAAAAGTATATACATTTATCATATATGTAGTTCCATTAGGGCTAAATCCGTCTCTTTTGTTATTTGCGCATTTTAAGCTCACCTGGCCCGAAGCTATTTTCATCACTTGGCGTCCGTCGTCCGTCGTCGTCGTCGTTAACTTTTACATTTTGAACTTTTCAAGGAACCACTGACTGGAATGGAACATGTTTTATTTGTATCCATCTGATGAGTTCGGATCCCGCTAACATGTTTAACCCTGCCACATTCTGTATGTATGTGCCTGTCCCAAGTCAGGAGCCTGTAATTCAGTGGTTGTCGTTTGTTGATGTGTTACATATATGTTTTTCGTTCTTTTTTTGTACATAAATTAGGCCGTTAGTTTTCTCGTTTGAATTGTTTTACATTTGTCATTTCGGGGCCTTTTATAGCTGACTATGCGGTATGGGCTTGGCTCATTGTTTAAGGCCGAACGGTGACCTATAATAATATAGTTGTTAATTTCTGTGTCACTTGGTCTCTTGTAGAGAGTTTTCTCATTGGAAATCATACCACATCTTCTTTTTTATAAGGCATGAATGTTCCTCACGAAGTGCTGACCAAGTATTGTTACTTTAAAGCCGATCCATTATCCAAGATGACCGCCAGCGGGGAGACTTAGTTTAACATAGGACCCTGTGGGAAATACATACACATGTCTTCTTTTAGAGAACCACTAAATGGAATGAAACAAAACATGGCATAAATGCTCCTTGTGAGGTGCTGATGAAGTGTTGCTACTTCGTTGTCGATTTACTGTTAAAAATGGCCACCATGATTTTGAATTAAATTACAGGACCAATATTAAACCAAATCGGGTCTCAATCATTTTTGGGTATCTGTTATGATTTTATTCTATTTTTACATGATTTCCAAAACCAAAGTATAGTCAGGTGATCGACACAGGCTCTTGAGAGCCTCTAGTTCAGTTATCGCACGACAATCCACTTTGAGCAAAGTATAAATACGCAGTGAAGTCAACTCAGAATGAGGCGTGTAGAAAGAGTGCCAAGCCCTCTTCACATTAAGAACCCCTGCAGTAACTCGTTGGTTTGTTGCTAGGCAACATTTCTGTCCTTATCAAATATACCCTCAATCATTTTCCAGTGGCATCTAAATTTGCCGATCTTCACCCTGAACGGACTCTTACAGTGAATGTAAGCAATTGATTTGATGCATAACCCATAATTTGACTGCCACTGTAATTTGCATCCACTGTAGTTTTTGTAAATAAAACAGACAGCCATTGTGCGTATATTGCTATCACTTTGTGTCCTGCCTGCATTTATTTAGTTTGTTCAAAAATCTGCCATTTTAATACATACTTTTATCTTAATCACATTAAGGACATCTTGTCTAGTTTCTAGTAAAATTATACCCCATGATTTATTTTTATTTTGTATGCAGTTATCAATTAATATTAAGTATATAATTACATAATGATAAAAGAGGTGAAAGATACTTAAAAGGACAATCAAACTCGAATGTGGAAAACAAACTTGCAAAAACATGGTTGAATATGTATTTCCATTTTTCTTCTTTCAGACTTTCTGCATATATATTAAGCTTATTCAGGACAAAACGAGAATATTTTGATTAATATTGCAATTAATTGAGCCCTCCATTTAAAGTTTAAACCAAGTTACTTTACTGGTTATTACATTGAATTTGTTTTCAGAGTGCAAGATTTCAAATCATTAGGCAATAGAGCAGTCGATTCCCAGAGATCAACTTTATTAATAGGTGGGCTTTCATTATTATTGTCAGTCTGCCTGTTACCAATTTTCAGCGTTGAGACAACAAAATTTCTGATTTGGACGATTAACAATTGTGGCCTTTTCTAGATCTTGACGGTAACAGATTGAAAGTAGATTTTCATATTGGTTTTGGTTTAAACATAATATAGATTATACTCTCGAGATCATTGTTGTGGTATGAAATCAATGAAATACATGTGGCTAATTTGCATAAACTCTTTTCCGTGATGTTATTTATATTATTAGGCTTTTATTCATATTCTAGTTTGATACGTAATGAAAGCCTGATAATTTGAAAGTTGATCTACATACAAGGTCATAGGTCAACCCTTGATGGTCATAGACATAGGTCAACATTTTATTTATACTATGCTTCATATCTTGGTGTATATATAAACTATATGGTACTTTAAAAGTCTGGTCTACTGACAAGTTCATAGATTCAAACGAAAAATATATGTTTCGTATATTTGTATAGACCAAGAGAATTGTTGTATGCTTCAAATATGTCACGGTACCAGCAGTACGCTACAGTTGAGGTCAGAGGCATATTATTTAATCTAATACATTGGTTTGAGTTGGATTTACCAGACATATATCTTACATGCAGCTGCTAAATAGACTGGGTATATAAATCAGTAAACCAGTAAACAGAATACCCAATAAAAATCTAAACTTAGAGAGCCGTGGTGTAGTGGTTAGTGCATCGGACTACTAACACAAATTAATTAAGGTTCCTGGTTCGATCCCCGCTCCGGGGAGAAAATTTCAGGGACTGAATGTCCCTCGACACAATTTGCGAGTATGGTCTTGAGAAACGATGTTAGTCCGTCTGAAGGGGACGATAAATGGCTGACCCGTGTTAAGAGAGAGCTATATCTCATGCAGTAAAAGACACCCTTGAAGATTTCGAAAAAGAGCAGGCTAATGCCGCTACAAGGCAGAACTCACACCCGCAAAGTGGAAAGGGATTAATATAAGTTGCAATAACTTGTTTTCCAATCCACTATAAATAAATATGTTTAAACTAAATCTAAACTTTGGTGATTAGTCAAAAAGTATTGAAGGTTCGGAACTTCCTAGACAGGCCGATCTTCATCTCACTATTACAGATAGAAGAGATTTAGTCAAAGCAAGCTTTCAAAAGTCATGGTACAGTATTTAAAATTGTTAACATGAAAGCATAACCAAGCATTTGTGCATGACATTATATAATGTCAAAAGTGACCCTATAAGTATACTAGTATTCAGACCAAAAATTAGATATTTATAACTGCCCGTTGCAAAACAAAGGCAGGCCGGGGGTAGGTAGAAATATAATTTGTTTTTAGTTTTTACCTATTGTTTTTCATTAATATGAATAAATAATTTGTTATAAAACCAAAATGGCATTCTTTTCTATGCAAAACAGAGCTACCATAAATTTATTTGATTCAAAGTAGTCTATAATATACTTATTCCATAAGATTGAAATGAGTAACTTGCAATCATAACCTAAGGTCGTTTGTCCATGTTTTATCAATTCTCAATTTATCCATAAAAGGTAAGGTGAAAGTACATATGCGATCATCATACCTTTTTTTTTTTTTTTTGGCATTACGATAAGAAAGCATATAAAAGTTTGAAATCTTGTTTTAAGATTTAACAGACATATTTTATTCGACTTCATGAACCACTGAATAACCAAAATGAATTATTATCATTACACCATCTTATCTAGAACCATAAATCATAGGTTGCTGAAATCTTTTTATTTTTATTTTCAGACAATGATAAAATTTCAAGAATCTGTGCATGATTTTTTTATTTCTAAAATATATTTTCCATTAATAATAATTTAATTCACATCCCCATTTCTACAAGCATTTTAAACACATAAAGATCTATAAAGTATCCCTTCATTGATAAAAAGTAATCTAAATTTCCGCATTTTATAAACTTTTACTCAGAAGAGTTATTTCCTTGGTCAATAGAACAATTTAAATTAAAAGAAGGACCGGGTTTTTAATAGTTTGACATCATACTACTTTAGGATTAATTAGTATCAGGTGCTTAATAAATTTGTATAATATATTTCGACTGTTTTTTAATTAATAAGAATACCAGATTTGCATATATTCAGTGCGGGCTTGCATCGATAGAACTTCCGGGTATGGAGTTACAGAAAATCTGCAGTTCTGCTTGGACGTAAAAAGAAGCTGTAAATGAATAATAAGGGACCTGCAAAGTAGTTTTAGTGGTTAATTGAAGTAAAACTATGTTTGATAATTGACGGATAGCATTCACACCGGCACGCAACGTCATTTCAACGTTGAAATGTGGTTGATATTTTGTCATGACGTTGCTTCAACGTTGTTTCAACGTTGTAACAGCAACGTCGAAGTTATGTTGCAGAAAGTATGTTGTTTCAACGTTGAATTTTAGTTGATTTTTTAATGTTGAAGTTAGGTTGAAATAAATATGTTGTTTTAACGTTTAATGTTGGTTGATATGTCGACGAGGGAAGTTCGTCGAGAAAAAAGATGTAAAAAAAATATTCACCATCAGTTTTAAAGATGAATCATTATAGTTGTGCATCGTTTGTTGTTGCATCAACAAAAGTTCACAAATAAGGATTTTGCTATGTAAATTGTTATCAATGTTGCCTTTTAAATTTTTTGTACAATATCTAGTAAAATCAGGATTTTTCCAAAGAAATATAATTAAAGCTCAAACCGACGTCTAGCCGGGTCGTTTATTACAATAATAAAAGTATACAAAAATATAAATTATCATTCGTCGAAATATGGTACTAACTAATTTGTTATTATCCGGAAATATTTTAATCATAGATAAGACAAAGCATGTTAAAGTGCGGCATATACACAACAGATACACGAGGATTGGCACTCCCAATAATCTATTGATAATATTATCACGTGACATGATGCTGATTAATGTATGACCGCACGTGTGTGACCGCCTTTTTCAAACGCGGCAGCGATCATAAAGATTGATACAAACACAGTAGATTGTACAATTTTCCTGGACAATTTTTAGGACCGTTTTCAGGAAAGAATAATTCATAGAAATGTAAGTGATTCCTTAATTATTATCCGTTGCTGTATTAATTGTCTTTCAATGCTTGTGTGATGTTAACAATGGGAGATTATAAATGCACAAACGCGTTATATATATTCTGAAAATCTCGCCATATTGAATGTTGTAGAGATATCATTTCTGACTTCAGTGTGTCCATTGTCTTTTAAGTTGCACGTTCCAAATTTATGACTGCACTTCTATATAAATATGTACTATAATCTGGAAACAGCATACTCAGCCTACATGATCCTACATACAGTTTATTTTAGTTCTTTACTGCTGATTTGTTAAAGACAATAATAACAAATTTTCTATGTTCTCTATGTATTGTGTGCGATTTTGTCCCATGTACATTTACTCCATATCCTTTCATTTTCTAAGGAACGTTTGCCAAGTCAGATTATCATATCTCCCCCTTTTTTATCTAAAATTTTAATCCGTCATCCATTATCACATTTTTTTAATTATTGTCAACTATGCTCTGAAATTGTTAATGATTTCTTTTTATTCTTCAATCGAATTTTACAAATTTAAAATATTGCTTGGCGATGATCGATTTTATTCTTTGCACAGGTATTAGGGACAGAACAGTAACTTAAGAGTTTTGTGGAAAAAAGATTTAAGGATAGAGGCAAGGATTTGTATAGTAATACTATACAAATCCTTGATAGAGGTAGTAGCTGTCAAGGTATGTATCTTTATTTTTTATTATCAATAATCAGTATGTATGTTAGATTGCATGTGTTGTTTGTGTGGATACTGTATGCAGTTTGTGATTTGTATTGATTTATAAGCTCTATATGGGCCCTTTAATTAGGAATACTAGTAAAGACATTTTATTTGATTTGATTTGTATTTATATTTTTTTTAATGCATATCAAATTTAAAACATAACCTCTGCAATCATTAAGACAGGTGTTATTGTAACAATAGATCCTGGTGCCGGAAATGGTTGGCATTGTTACAATAGATGCTGGTGTTTGAGATGGGTTGCGTTGTTTCAATAGATCCTGGTGCTGGAAATAGTTGACATTTTAAAAATCGATCCTGGTGCTCGAGATAGGTGGCATTTTAACAATAGATTCTGGTGCTTGAAATATTCGGCATTTGTACAATAGATCCTGGTGCTCGAGATACATGTATGTGGCATTTTAACAATAGATCCTGGTGCTCGATATGGGTGGCATTATTACAATAGATCCTGGTGCTCGAGATGGGTGGCATTGTTACAATAAATTCTGGTGCTCGAGATTGGTGGCATTGTTACAATAGAGCCTGGTGCTCGAGATAGGTGGCATTTGTACAATAGATCCTGGTGCTCGAGATAGGTGGCAATTTAACAATAGATCCTGGTGCTCGAGATGGGTGGCATTGTTACAATAGATCCTAGTGCTCGAGATGGGTGGCATTGTTACAATAGATCCTGGTGCTCAAAATAGGTGGCATTTGTACAATAGATCCTGGTGCTCGAGATATATTGCATTTTGACAATAGATCCTGGTGCTTCAGATGAGTGGCATTAGTACAATAGATCCTGGTACTCGAGATTGGTGGCATTGTTACAACAGATCCTGGTGCTCGAGATTGGTGGCATTGTTACAATAGATCCTGGTGCTCGAGATAGGTGGCATTTTAACAATGGATCCTGGTGCTCGAGATAGGTGGCATTTTAACAATAGATCCTGGTGCTCGAGATGGTTGTCATTATTACAATAGATTCTGGTGCTCGAGATGGGTGGCATTTTTACAATAGATCATGGTGCACGAGATGGGTGGCATTGTTACAATATATCCTGGTGCTCGAGATAGGTGGCATTGTAACAATAGATCCTGGTGCTCGAAATAGGTGGCATTTGAACAATAGATTGTGGTGCTCGAGATAGGCTGCATTGCAACATTGTACATGTACAGGAGCGAAAAATGGTAAAAAAAAGATCGGCTATTAAGTAAACCAGTAAAATATTTAAAAAAAAACTGGCCGTTATAACATTTTATTTCCTGCCTTTGACGTTCTACGTAATTGTTAACTCATGTTTACAAAATATTATTTGTGTTTGTTTTTTTTTTCAGGAAGAGTAATGGATGCCTACACAAAAATAACAGAAGCTGAATTAAAGAAGGATTGTGCACCAGAAATGGTTAAAGAAGTTTAGAGACTACAATTCTTTTTCACGAAAATATTAAAAATGAATTAAGAGATTGTTTGTATTCATTTACCAGATCACCTTTTGGCTATATGAGCTTTTGTCATAACTTGACATCTGTTGTACTGTTTTTTTTTCTTCAAATCTTGCTGTTGTCCTCTGTTGTGTCATGTGGCTTCAATATCTTTTGTTGTTACTAACTATTATAGATATAAGAAGATGTGGTATGATTGCCAATGAGACAAATATCCACCAGAGTCCAATTGGAGGTCACTAAACGGACTTCAACAATAAGTAATAACCACACCGTATACTAGTAATCCGCGATAGAAGACCCGGACATAATAATCCAACAATTCAAAGAGAAAAACAACCGCCTTATTTTGTAACGACAAACACATATGACAGATGAACCAACAACAAGCAACGACATGCTTATTTCAACATGAGACAATGCTGTTGCAATATTAGGGTGACGTTGTTTAAATGTTAAGGGAGCTACCATTTGATTTTTATGGGGGCTAGGATGAAAAATTTTGTCCTGCCTTTTATTTTTCCCTCTATTCGGTCCTGCCTTTTATTTTTCACTCTATTCGGTCCTGCCTTTTTTTTTAGTTTATCCTGACTTTTTTTTCACATAAATTGTCATCCTGCCTTTTTTTTTACTCAAAACTCCTGTCCTGCCTATTTTTTTCAAATTTCATCCTAGCCCCCCCCATAAAAATCAAATGGTAGCTCCCTAAGTTTCAACCTATATTCAATCAAAATTCAACGTTGATGCAATGTTGAAAATATAACGTTGTTTCAACGTCAGATATTCAACGTTGTGTCAACTTTCAAAACCAACTGTTAATTCAACGTCTTTTCAACGTTACAAATCAACGTTGATTCAACGTTGTTTCAACGTTGAAATGCCGGCTGGGTTTATTCCGATCCAAAACGCCCTTTTCAAAAAGTTGGAAAATCCGTTGCATTCCTGTCGCTTCTCTCTTCGAGAGAAGCTCTACTGCGATAGTCGAGTTTGGCATATTTATACACCTTTATTGCTAGGATTTCAAACTCCTGTGGTGAAATTTAGCTCGATCCAGATTCCAGAACAAAGAAAAGGTAATATAATAATTGCACATTACGCCAAAAGGTTCTCCATGATAAAACAAGTATGATTGAAGAAAATAAAACACATGTTGCCGTGTTGGGCGACTCTTTCAAGTCTGTTCACAGGAGTTTGAAATCCTAGCAATAAAGGTGTATAAATATGCCAAACTCGACTATCGCAGTAGAGCTTCTCTCGAAGAGAGAAGCGACAGGAATGCAACGGATTTTCCAACTTTTTGAAAAGGGACGTTTTGGATCGGAATAAATGCTATCCGTCAATTATCAAACATAGTTTTACTTCAATTAACCACTAAAACTACTTTGCAGGTCCCTTATTATTCATTTACAGCTTCTTTTACGTCCAAGCAGAACTGCAGATTTTCTGTAACTCCATACCCGGAAGTTCTATCGATGCAAGCCCGCACTGAATATATGCAAATCTGGTATTCTTATTAATTAAAAACAGTCGAAATATATTATACAAATTTATTAAGCACCTGATACTAATTAATCCTAAAGTAGTATGATGTCAAACTATTAAAAACCCGGTCCTTCTTTTAATTTAAATTGTTCTATTGACCAAGGAAATAACTCTTCTGAGTAAAAGTTTATAAAATGCGGAAATTTAGATTACTTTTATCAATGAAGGATACTTTATAGATCTTTATGTGTTTAAAATGCTTGTAGAAATGGGGATGTGAATTAAATTATTATTAATGGAAAATATATTTTAGAAATAAAAAAACAATCATGCACAGATTCTTGAAATTTTATCATTGTCTGAAAATAAAAATAAAAAGATTTCAGCAACCTATGATTTATGGTTCTAGATAAGATGGTGTAATGATAATAATTCATTTTGGTTATTCCAGTGGTTCATGAAGTCGAATAAAATATGTCTGTTAAATCTTAAAACAAGATTTCAAACTTTTATATGCTTTCTTATCGTAATGCCAAAAAAAAAAAAAAAAAGGTATGATGATCGCATATGTACTTTCACCTTACCTTTTATGGATAAATTGAGAATTGATAAAACATGGACAAACGACCTTAGGTTATGATTGCAAGTTACTCATTTCAATCTTATGGAATAAGTATATTATAGACTACTTTGAATCAAATAAATTTATGGTAGCTCTGTTTTGCATAGAAAAGAATGCCATTTTGGTTTTATAACAAATTATTTATTTATATTAATGAAAAACAATAGGTAAAACTAAAACAAATTATATTTCTACCTACCACCCCCACCCCACCCCCACCCTCCCCGGCCTGCCTTTGTTTTGCAACGGGCAGTTATAAATATCTAATTTTTGGTCTGAATACTAGTATACTTATAGGGTCACTTTTGACATTATATAATGTCATGCACAAATGCTTGGTTATGCTTTCATGTTAACAATTTTAAATACTGTACCATGACTTTTGAAAGCTTGCTTTGACTAAATCTCTTCTATCTGTAATAGTGAGATGAAGATGGGCCTGTCTAGGAAGTTCCGAACCTTCAATACTTTTGACTAATCACCAAAGTTTAGATTTAGTTTAAACATATTTATTTATAGTGGATTGGAAAACAAGTTATTGCAACTTATATTAATCCTTTCCACTTTGCGGGTGTGAGTTCTGCCTTGTAGCGGCATTAGCCTGCTCTTTTCGAAATCTTCAAGGGTGTCTTTACTGCATGAGATATAGCTCTCTTAACACGGGTCAGCCATTTATCGTCCCTTCAGACGGACTAACATCGTTTCTCAAGATCATACTCGCAAATTGTGTCGAGGGACATTCAGTCCCTGAAATTTTCTCCCGGAGCGGGATCGAACCAGGAACCTTAATTAATTTGTGTTAGTAGTCCGATGCACTAACCACTACACCACGGCTCTCTAAGTTTAGATTTTCATTGGGTATTCTGTTTACTGGTTTACTGATTTATATACCCAGTCTATTTAGCAGCTGCATGTAAGATATATGTCTGGTAAATCCAACTCAAAACAATGTATTAGATTAAATAATATGCCTCTGACCTCAACTGTAGCGTACTGCTGGTACCGTGACATATTTGAAGCATACAACAATTCTCTTGGTCTATACAAATATACGAAACATATATTTTCGTTTGAATCTATGAACTTGTCAGTAGACCAGACTTTTAAAGTACCATATAGTATATATATACACCACGATATGAAGCATAGTATAAATAAAATGTTGACCTATGTCTATGACCATCAAGGGTTGACCTATGACCTTGTATGTAGATCAACTTTCAAATTATCAGGCTTTCATTACGTATCAAACTAGAATATGAATAAAAAGCCTAATAATATAAATAACATCACGGAAAAAGAGTTTATGCAAATTAGCCACATGTATTTCATTGATTTCATACCACAACAATGATCTCGAGAGTATAATCTATATTATGTTTAAACCAAAACCAATATGAAAAATCTACTTTCAATCTGTTACCGTCAAGATCTAGAAAAGGCCACAATTGTTAATCGTCCAAATCAGAAATTTTGTTGTCTCAACGCTGAAAATTGGTAACAGACAGACTGACAATAATAATGAAAGCCCACCTATTAATAAAGTTGATCTCTGGGAATCGACTGCTCTATTGCCTAATGATTTGAAATCTTGCACTCTGAAAACAAATTCAATGTAATAACCAGAGAACCTGTTTAAACTTTAAATGGAGGGCTCAATTAATTGCAATATTAATCAAAATATTCTCGTTTTGTCCTGAATAAGCTTAATATATATGCAGAAAGTCTGAAAGCAGAAAAAATGGAAATACATATTTAACCATGTTTTTGTAAGTTTGTTTTCCACATTCGAGTTTGATTGTCCTTTTAAGTATCTTTCAACTCTCTTTTATCATTATGTAATTATATACTTAATATTAATTGATAACTGCATACAAAATAAAATAAATGTTATTTTCATAATGTCTGTTGGTGGCATCATGGGGTATAATTTTACTAGAAACTAGACAAGATATCCTTAATGTGATTAAGGTAAAAGTATGTATTAAAATGGCAGATTTTGAAGAAACTAAATAAATGCAGGCAGGACACAAAGTGATAGCAATATACGCACAATGGCTGTCTGTTTTATTTACAAAACTACAGTGGATGCAAATTACAGTGGCAGTCAAATTATGGGTTATGCATCAAATCAATTGCTTACATTCACTGTAAGAGTCCGTTCAGGGTGAAGATCGGCAAATTTAGATGCCACTGGAAAATGATTGAGGGTATATTTGATAAGGACAGAAATGTTGCCTAGCAACAAACCAACGAGTTACTGCAGGGTTCTTAATGTGAAGAGGGCTTGGCACTCTTTCTACACGCCTCATTCTGAGTTGACTTCACTGCGTATTTATACTTTGCTCAAAGTGGATTGTCGTGCGATAACTGAACTAGAGACTCTCAAGAGCCTGTGTCGCTCACCTGACTATACTTTGGTTTTGGAAATCATGTAAAATAGAATAAAATCATAACAGATACTCAAAATGATTGAGACCCGATTTGGTTTAATATTGGTCCTGTAATTTAATTCAAAATCATGGTGGCCATTTTTAACAGTAAATCGGCAACGAAGTAGCAACACTTCATCAGCACCTCACAAGGAGCATTTATGCCATGTTTTGTTTCATTCCATTTAGTGGTTCTCTAAAAGAAGACATTTGTATGTATTTCCCACAGGGTCCTATGTTAAACTAAGTCTCCCCGCTGGCGGTCATCTTGGATAATGGATCGGCTTTAAAGTAACAATACTTGGTCAGCACTTCGTGAGGAACATTCATGCCATATAAAAAAGAAGATGTGGTATGATTTCCAATGAGAAAACTCTCTACAAGAGACCAAGTGACACAGAAATTACAACTATAGGTCACCGTACGGCCTTCAACAATGAGCCAAGCCCATACCGCATAGTCAGCTATAAAAGGCCACGAAATGACAAATGTAAAACAATTCAAACGAGAAAACTAACGGCCTAATTTATGTACAAAAAAAGAACGAAAAACAAATATGTAACACATCAACAAACGACAACCACTGAATTGCAGGCTCCTGACTTGGGACAGGCACATACATACAGAATGTGGCGGGGTTAAACATGTTAGCGGGATCCAAACTCATCAGATGGATACAAATAAAACATGTTCCATTCCAGTCAGTGGTTCCCTTGAAAAGTTCAAAATGTAAAAGTTAACGACGACGACGACGGACGACGGACGCCAAGTGATGAAAATAGCTTCGGGCCAGGTGAGCTTAAAATGCGCAAATAACAAAAGAGACGGATTTATCCCTAATGGAACTACATATATGATAAATGTATATACTTTTACAAGCATCAGTCCAAACGTTGTCTTTATAGGGAGCAACCATTTAACTTCTAGGAGAGGGTGTATGGATTCCTGTCGGAGTCAGAAATTCTATTTAGTCTTTCAACGCTATCAATCAAATTATTTTGTTCAAAATTTGAACACTATAAGGTATGGGGAAAATCTGGATGCAGAATATTTTTTTGTCCTCTGCTTTTTCAGATTATTTTTAGAAAAAAACATTGTCATTTCGGGGCCTTTTATAGCTGACTGTGCAGTATGGGCTTTGTTCATTGTTGGAGGCCGAACGGTGACCTATAGTTGTTAATTTCTGTTTCATTTGGTCTCTTGTGGAGGGTTGTCTCATCGGCAATCATACCACATCTTCTTTTATAAATACCCCACCTTTTGAAGCTAAATGGTTGTTCCCTAACAATGCCCCCACCTTTTCAAATTCATTAATCCGCACCTGAAAAATGTAACATTACTGAAGCCCTCGTGGAAGTATCCAAGTCAAATTTAGTGTCACCTTAGTGACAATGTTTATATTTCCGATTCCCAAATAGATTACCAATTATCGTTGATATGAACTTTATTTCAAATTACGATTTCAAAATGATGACACCTACAAATGGATAGATTGGCGCTAAATGTACAGCAGCAACTATTACATAAATATACAGGCTGAAAATCATGTTTCTGGTATACGTTGATATGGTATGAATGTATTCAGCTGTTACAAAACCAGGATGAGTTTTATGTTAACGTTTACTTTATTCGGCCTTTTTAACTTTATTTGATTCGAGCGTCGCTGACGAGTCTTTTGTAGACAAAACGCGCGTCTGGCGCAAATATACAAAATTTCAATCCTGGTATTTGTGATGAGTTTATTTAGATACCTTATAACAATATCCTGTTCCCAAACTACTTATATTTGATCTTACTCTTAAATTCAGCGTGTATAGCGGGTTGCAGTGTAAACAAGATATCAACAACCTCCCACATTCGAGGGTAGCACAACGTTCATTGCGACACCATAAATTCAGTATTCCTACCGTACCAATACGTAGAACTGAAATCAATGAAACAAGGCAATATATGATCGTCATGCAATTGATAATAAAAGTACTGAAGTACTGAACAACGGATGACCGCAAGTTCTTGTGGTTGGTCACAGCACTTGTCTCAGAAAAAAATCACATCTCTATACCTGAAAATGAGGTTAATGTACACATATAATTTTTTCTGAGACAAGTTCGTGCGTGGATGATAAATAAATGACAGGAAATTCATCCTCACCGTAATAACTATTATATTGTAGTGATATACTGTAGTATACTCTGGTTTGTTGTTATATATCATATTAATATTTCTATGTTATAGTTACATATATTTTTATTTTCATCCATTTGTATATCGAATGATCATTCTATTCTATTATATTAATAATAGTGCAGTGCAAGTGCATGATGGACACTCTTCTGTAATAATTCGATTTTTCTAATAGATTGGATTTGAGTAGGCATTCATATTTTCCCGCAAAACGTTCAATCTCCCATTCAGAGTTATCGGTCCTTGAGAGAGCAAGGACCGATAACTCTGCATGGAGATTGCAAACGTTCTTGAGATATTCTTCCGCGTATGTTAACACAATTTTTGTACGTGTGCATATATAATAATGATTTTTACATATATATATATATATATATAACAAAACATTTTCATATTATTAATTTATGTTCTAAAATATTTTATGAGTATTCATTGAAGAAATGAATTTATAACAAGAGATAAGGAATGTTATTTAGCACTCGAAGATGTCCGCGTATTTATAGATTATAGATCGGCTACCAGTCAAACACGGAAATTACGTAATGGAAATCTCTCTCGCAACAATACACCGGAATGCCCTCACGGTCATCCGCTGTAAAAATTGAAAACAAAACGTTACAAGTGCATGCTTCCGAAGCGCTTTTCTGGATCTTTCTTCATCAGGAACGCTCAAAAGCCGAATTTATAACAACCGAAATAGTTGATAAAATGTTAACTGAGATGATTGTTCAAAATGTGCATTCAATATTTTCATCTGCCGACATGATTGCAGAAAGTAAGAAGTCGTAGAGCAAAAAAAAAAAGAAATCAAATTTGATGGAATACACGTGTTTTGAACCATTTTATTGCTTAAAGCACAGTAGAAAATAGAAACATGATTAACCCCACCATACTATTTAGACTACTGCAAGTTGGTCAGTTTTCACTGTTACTCCTAAATGATTGGCGTATGGGAAACCAAATAGTTCTGAATTATTTATCTGAAACGCATAGCTTATATAGCATATATTAGTTTTTTTTTAAACGTAAATCAACTTATTTGATACCCGGTTTAAATAGGTTTAAAAAAAAAAATAATCAATAAATGCAAAACCTTAAAAATTTCAGGATACTGTTATCTCATGTGATGTCCAATTTCGTGTTTTTATACAGAGCTGTGGTGTTTCTTTTTTTTAAATGGATTTCTTGCTTTTGAGGAATAATTATTTTGTTATCCAATTTTTCTACGCTTACAACTGTCTTTCTCTGGTTTTATTTCAAACAGAACTTTTTAGGGTAACAGTAACAAAATTACTGTTCATTTCATTTTGTTTCGTTTCTTTTCGTTTTGTTTCGTTCTGCTTTAATACCGTTTCGCACTTTACAGGTACCCATCTTTTCACCCGTTTACTAATTTTGATATTTTAAATCTTTAATCAAAATTCCAAAATTCTAAAATTTGAAAACTTTTTAAAATTTTGAATTGATAAGTGTTACACAAACCGTTATGAACTGTTATTGTTGTATTTTGTTATAAGCATATGTGTCAATACCATACATATCAAATAAACTTTTAAACACTATACTTAGTTTTCATTGCATAAGACAGTTTATCCCGAATTATGATACAAGTTGACAAAAGGAAAAAAAAACCAAAAAAACAAAAAAACAAAGACAACTCCAAAAATGTATGACTAAATAAACAAATATAGTACATATAAATCTGCGTTTTCACCACATTGTTTGTTAAAATCACACCATAAATGCCTCCAAAGTTATTATTGAAAATGTCCTTTATATCATAGTGAAATATACAGAAAAATGGACATGGAATTGCCGATTTTGCCATGTACTGTAGGTTGATTTACACTAACACAGTGATATACGGACATATACATTAAAATAAGGTTGGAACAAATTGTGAAGTCTGATTAATAATGAACTAAATCAGTTGGAACGAATTGACCATTGACTTGGTACGAATTGACAATTGACTTGGTACGAATTGACCAAATCTGGGACGAACTGGCTTGGACCGAATTGAACTTGGAACGAATTGACCAGCATTCCATTATTCAGTGCGGGCTTGCATCGATAGAACTTCCAGGTATGGAGTTACAGAAAATCTGCAGTTCTGCTTGGACGTAAAAAGAAGCTGTAAATGAATAATAAGGGACCTGCAAAGTAGTTTTAGTGGTTAATTGAAGTAAAACTATGTTTAATAATTGACGGATAGCATTTATTCCGATCCAAAACGTCCCTTTTCAAAAAAGTTGGAAAATCCGTTGCATTCCTGTCGCTTCTCTCTTCGAGAGAAGCTCTACTGCGATAGTCGAGTTTGGCATATTTATACACCTTTATTGCTAGGATTTCAAACTCCTGTGATTTCACTGCAAGTTTTGTCACTGTTTTTAAAAATCAAGCGGTGAAAGTGCGCATGCTCAGACTTTTCGTAGTATGCAGCGGTAAAACCCGAGTACTGCTGAACGTTCCACTATTATAACCAATCGTAAAAAACCGATTATGAAATTAAAACAATAATAAATGATGACAAAACTTTAATGATATATTAAACAATAAATATTCATATAAAATATATATATTAGAACATTAAAATTGGATTTGTAATATTTTCTTGGACATTTTGGTGCAAATTATGTCTGTGCGGGAAAAAAAGGCGATATTTTGAAAATCGAAAAAAATCGTGAATATATTCTAGTGAAGGTGAATGATATATCCAGGAAGACTCATACCCACAAAATTCGTCCCATAAAACCAGATTTAAACGTGTCACTGGTATTCACAGGGTTTGTTCACTACGTTATTATAAAGTTGATACGACGTACGATTATGACAGTTATATAAGCACGTTGTCACAACGTAATAAAATGTTACGTCCTGACAGGGTACTAAATTTTACGGAAGCGTATTAGCGCCACACATTTTTTTTTTTTCATTTTTTTTCCTATCTTTGCGTTATAACGCAAAGGTTTGCGTTGTAACGCAAAGGTTTGCGTTATAACGCAAATAGTATGCGTTACAACGCAAAGGTTTGCGTTATATCGCAAAGGTTTGCGTTACAACGCAAAAGGTTTGCGTTATTTCGCAAAGGTTTGCGTTATAACGCAAAGATAGGAAGAAAATTATAAAAAAAAAATGTGTGGCGCTAATACGCTTCCGTAAAATTTACGTAAATTCGACGTAATATTATAACGTCGTCTGTACGTCTGCATCCAACGTTGGGTTTTTTTACGTTCCCACAACGTTGGTACGACGTAAACTCAAGACATGACGTTCAGACGACCATAAACCGACGTCGGGAGTACGTCGTGTGTTTGCTGGGCTAGAAAGATAAAAAACAAAAACACAAACCACTGCACAAAGAAAACAAAACAAAAGATTGAGCAACGAGAACCCCAACAAAAAACCGGGGTGGGCTGATGTGTTCTGTAAGGCGTTTAAGCAGTTCTTGTTCCACCAAAGGAGGAAACACTCGTTAATCATTTTTTTCTCGATAAGCAGTTTCAAAAGAGTAAACTTTTGAGATTAGATTTTTTGAAGCAAATGCATATGGACAACTAAGCAAACGTCAATGCCTCATTGAGCTTTAATGTTATGCCATGATCATATTCCACAGTGAGTAATGAATTAAGCGATTGAAACACTCCTGTAGTCATTTAGTACACACATATAATATGTACATATTATATATGTATACGCAAGAAATTGTTTAGATGTAAAAATTGTGTAATAAGAATGCGAGTGAGAAAAGATGTTTCCGAGTGGAAAATTTATATAGATTGATATGTATTTGCACCTACAGTGATGTCAGTGGTGAAAACATCTCCAATTAAAAAACATGAAAAGGAGCGCACCCTTTATTAATCAGATCGTCCTGAACATGCATGAAATATTTGCCACTGGACGTTGAGCAACCATCAATCAATCAATCATTTATTTATCGGGCCAAGATCATGAAGATAACAGAAGGATTTGAAATAACTGATAAAATAAAGGAATAACTACAAACAATAAATCGGAGTATATAAGTATCAAATGAACATGCATTATACCTATTATTTGTACTTACCGAAAAAGATGAATGATCAATGCAATATAGGCCGTACTTTGACCTATAATTGTTTACTTTTTACACATTGTGACTTGGATGGAGAGTTGTCTCATTGGCACTCATACCACATCCTCTTATTTACAATTAATACCAAATTCAACCGAAGTGGAACAATTCATTATGAGTTTATATAGAACTCTTGTTTTATGGAAATAGAAAATGGAAGGATATGGAGTAAATGTACATGGGACAAAATCGCACACAATACATAGAAAACATAGAAAATTATCAATGAACAGGGCTTTTATTCTTGAATAGAGCAAACACGCGCGTTTACGAGCGACTAAACAACTTCTTTCTTAATTTACTATGTAAACTTACTTTCAAATGTAAGCTTACAAACTGTTATACAGTTATTTTACAGGAACGTTTTATATATTTTGTGATAATATTGACTTGCTAATTACATGTTTTTTTTTGTTTGTTTTATACGTTTTAATTTAAAAAGAGCAAATAAGAAAACAAATTCTGATAACAAATCTCTGGTGGATATATAGTTGTCTCATTATTCACTATAAACACTCTGGAATCAGAACATAAGGCAATTTCAAATTCATCATAGCATTCAATTTGAGTTTGAGGAAATGATTTTTTTTCTTACCAGATTAAAGTTAATTTATCTTTCAATTAATTCATGCAATCGAACATACATACACGCAGAACACAATGCATTGCTGCATATTCTGCTTCTGATCTTTATATTTTATTTACAATCAAATGGATAGATCTGGTTATTTTAAGTGAACAGAATATGTATTTTCCATCGTAAGATAAATGATACTTTTGTTATTAGATGAAGATGCGTCAATGAAGTTGTATCAATGATAATTATAACCAATTATATTTTTTATAACGGCTGATTAGCTGTTCATGTCAGCAGGGTTTCAATAGATATAAGAAGATGTGGTATGAGTGCCAATGAGACAACTCTCCATCCAAGTCTCAATGTACTTCTTACCTTTTGTACAAATGAACGAGTTTCTGTAGATGTCTATAATTAATTGATTGACAGGTGTTCTGTCGATCTTTCATCTCCACAGACCAGGTGTCAACTAATTACATTAAGACATGGAAACTCAATCAAACGTACCGTTAAATCATGAGACAAACAGAATACACATACGAGAGTATCGAGTGGGGTTTACAGAAAAGAGAATAATGAGTAAGAAAAATAAAGAATAGAGAAAATAGGCCAAACGAAAATAACATATAAACAAGAATTGAGAATAGATCTAAACAATTAAAGAGTACAGAAATTAAGAACCTTCAACCCACACAAATTCTATCACCGTCCATACCTGAGGGTGTCGATGGGGGTTTAAGAAATAGCGAATAATGGACAAAAAATATAAAAAGAAAGGAAAATGGACCCAAAAAAAATAAAGAATAAAGAATAATGAGGTGCTAAAATATAAAGAATAGAGAATAATGAGGTGCTAAAATATTTAGAATAGAGAATAATGGACAAAAAGTATAAAGAATAGAGAAAATAGTCTAAAAAAAAAAAATACAGAAATGGACCCCCCACCTCATCCATACCCTCATACCTCTCACATACGTGGATCTGTAATCAGATTTTAAACTATCATAGTCTTAACACGATACCTTTTGATGTCAATACAAGATGTTATTTTATCCAAAACCAAATCATTGGTCAATTAAATATAGACATTAACTCCATTTACCTATCTTTCATCATATATTTTATTAACTTCAAATTATACTTATAAACTTTGCACGTAATAATTAAGTATTTAAATATATAATGACTACCAATGTATGCATGCCCTAGATACTATGTATAAAGTATGGAAAGCTCTGTATGGAAAGTTTTGCAATTCTCTTTATAAAAATCTATCCTGCAATTCGTCATCCTGCAATTGCGTTTGGAAAACTACTTGAGCGACAATATTTTCTTTAAAATCATAGTTTTGACTTTTTGTTCGAAAACAAGATTTATATAGAAAATAAAAGATTTGTATATCCGATTAACAAAATTTTAACTTTAGTTTTGCAGATTTCTAACTCATATTTACGTTTTTGTAATTAGCATTTTAAATAAAAAAATCATTATGACGATTCAAATAAAGTATTATCTGTTAAGTCCAGGATGTGATTCGTATCAACGCATGTTTAATCAACATCTGCAATTTTTCAAAACTCATATTAACGACTAAAAATAAAGAATTTTGAAGTAAAATAATTTGTTCATGGCATATCGACTTAAAAACTTCTATTTGAAACTGGGCCACCCACCTTCCAACCTATTGCCTCGACAGTTCTGTATGGCTAGGGATTATAGACTCTGCTCTAATAAATAGCTTTTGGATAGTACTACAGCGGGAGGGTAAAGAATTTCTGGGGTAAGCATTCTTAAAGGCCGAAAATTTCGCTCGAAACATAGAAATAAAGCTAAATTCGATAAAATACGCGTTGGTGGCACCTACTTTCCGATCCATTGTCTCGGTTGTTCTTTATGGCTAGGGATTATAGACGCTGCCCTGATGAATAGCTATTGGATAGCACTACAACGTGAGAATAAAGAATTTCTGGGGTAAGCATTCTGAAAGGCCGAAAATTTCGTCCGTAACACGGAAAAAAGTCAAATTTGATAAAATACGCATTGGGCACTTTCCAACCTATTGCCTCGGCAGTTCTGTATGGCTAGGGATTATAGACTCTGCTCTAATAAATAGCTTTTGGATAGTACTACAGCGGGAGGGTAAAGAATTTCTTGGGTAAGCATTCTTAAAGGCCGAAAATTTCGCTCGAAACATAGAAATAAAGCTAAATTCGATAAAATACGCGTTGGTGGCACCTACTTTCCGATCCATTGTCTCGGTTGTTCTTTATGGCTAGGGATTATAGACGCTGCCCTGATGAATAGCTATTGGATAGCACTACAACGTGAGAATAAAGAATTTCTGGGGTAAGCATTCTGAAAGGCCGAAAATTTCGTCCGTAACACGGAAAAAAGTCAAATTTGATAAAATACGCATTGGGCACTTTCCAACCTATTGCCTCGGCAGTTCTGTATGGCTAGGGATTATAGACTCTGCTCTAATAAATAGCTTTTGGATAGTACTACAGCGGGAGGGTAAAGAATTTCTGGGGTAAGCATTCTTAAAGACCGAAAATTTCGCTCGAAACATAGAAATAAAGCCAAATTCGATAAAATACGCGATTGGGGCACCCACTTTCCGACCCATTGTCTCGGTTGTTCTTTACGGCTAGGGATTATAGACGCTGCCCTGATGAATAGCTATTGGATAGCACTACAACGTGAGAATAAAGAATTTCTGGGTAAGCATTCTGAAAGGCCGAAAATTTCGTCCGTAACACGGAAAAAAGTCAAATTTGATAAAATACGCATTGGGCACTTTCCAACCTATTGCCTCGGCAGTTCTGTATGGCTAGGGATTATAGACTCTGCTCTAATAAATAGCTTTGGATAGTACTGCAGCGGGAGGGTAAATAATTTCTGGGGTAAGCTTTCTTAAAGGCCGAAAATTTCGCTCGAAACATAGAAATAAAGCCAAATTCGATAAAATACGCGATTGGGGCACCCACTTTCCGACCCATTGTCTCGGTTGTTCTTTATGGCTAGGGATTATAGACGCTGCCCTGATGAATAGCTATTGGATAGCACTACAACGTGAGAATAAAGAATTTCTGGGGTAAGCATTCTGAAAGGCCGAAAATTTCGTCCGTAACACGGAAAAAAGTCAAATTTGATAAAATACGCATTGGGCACTTTCCAACCTATTGCCTCGGCAGTTCTGTATGGCTAGGGATTATAGACTCTGCTCTAATAAATAGCTTTTGGATAGTACTACAGCGGGAGGGTAAAGAATTTCTGGGGTAAGCATTCTTAAAGGCCGAAAAATTCGCTCGAAACATAGAAATAAAGCCAAATTCGATAAAATACGCGATGGGGGCACCCACTTTCCGACCCATTGTCTCGGTTGTTCTTTATGGCTAGGGATTATAGACGCTGCCCTAATGAATAGCTATTGGATAGCACTACAACGTCAGGATAAAGAATTTCTGGGGTAAGCATTCTGAAAGGCCGAAAATTTCGTCCGTAACACGGAAAAAGTCAAATTTGATAAAATACGCATTGGGCACTTTCAACCTATTGCCTCGGCAGTTCTGTATGGCTAGGGACTATAGACTCTGCTCTAATAAATAGCTTTTGGATAGTACTGCAGCGAGAGGGTAAAGAATTTATGGGGTAAGCATTCTTAAAGGCCGAAAAATTCGCTCGAAACATAGAAATAAAGCCAAATTCGATAAAATACGCGTTTGGGGCAGCCACTTTCCGACCCATTGTTTCGGTTGTTCTTTATGGCTAGGGATTATAGACGCTGCCTTGATGAATAGCTATTGGATAGCACTACAACGTGAGAATAAAGAATTTCTGGGGTAAGCATTCTGAAAGGCCGAAAATTTCGTCCGTAACACGGAAAAAAGTCAAATTTGATAAAATACGCATTGGGCACTTTCCAACCTATTGCCTCGGCAGTTCTGTAAGGCTATGGATTATAGACTCTGCTCTAATAAATAGCGTTTGGATAGTACTACAGCGGGAGGGTAAAGAATTTCTGGGGTAAGCATTCTTAAAGGCCGAAAATTTCGCTCGAAACATAGAAATAAAGCCAAATTCGATAAAATACGCATTGGGGTCAACTGCAACGGAAGTAAAATTAATTTATGACTTTTTCTTTTTGTTTGCGATACATTGATTACAAAAAATAAACTTACCATCTTATATATATGAAGTGCAAGCCACTTATACAAAACATGCGTAATACACTCTTTCAGTTTTGTTTTACGAGCTATTTGCTATAATACAGATAATATCAGTTGCTCATTTAACTTAGACATATTGCTATTTTTTAAGGAACTACTTTACAGGATGCCGAGAGTATGGAAGGCCATTTAACAGTATGACTGCCAAAAATCATTAAAAAGTTATTAGATAATACTACATTCAGATATTATAGATTTTTTGGCGTAAACATTCCTAAGATGCGAACATTTGAATCTTTGAAATATAGGATGTGCTTGATGAAGATCTACCACACAAAAGACATTAAAGTACAGATATGGGATGCACGATCGGTCTGGTAAAGTAGTACCTAAAATATGTCTAAGTTAAATGAGCAACTGATATTTTCTGTATTATAGCAAATGTCTCGTAAAACAAATCTGAACGAGTGTATTACGCATGTTTTGTGTAAGTGGCTTGCGCTTGAATTTAATAAGATAGTGGGTTTATATTTTTGTAATCAATGTATGGCAAGCAAAGAAAACATAAATTAATCTTATTTCCGTTGCAATTGACAATGGTTGACCCTTATGCTTATTTTATCGAATTTGGCTTTATTTCTATGTTTCGGACGAAATTTTCGGCCTTTAAGAAACTATAATCCCTAGCCATAAAAAACTACCGAGACAATGGGTCGGAAAGTGGGTGTCCCAAATGCGTATTTTATCGAATTTGGCCTTCTTTCCATGTTTCGGACAAAATTTTCGACCTTTCAGGATGCTTACCCCAGAAACTCTTTACCCCACGCTGTAGTACTATCCAATAGCTATTTATTAGAACAGAGTCTATAATCCATAGTCTACAGAACTGCCGAGGCAATGGGTTGGAAGGTGGGTGACCCCACTGCGTATTTTATCAAATTTTACTTTTTTTCCCGTGTTACGGACGACGTTTTCGGCCTTTTAAAATGCTTACTCCAGAAATTCTTTACCCTCATGGTGTAGTACTATCCAATAGCTATTCCTTAGGGCAGCGTCTTTAATCCCTAGGCATAAAGAACTCCAGCGACAATGGGTCGGAAAGTGGGTGTCCCAAATGCGTATTTTATCGAATTTTGCCTTATTTCCATGTTTCGGACGAAATTTTCGACCTTTCAGGATGCTTACTCCAGAAACTCTGTACCCTCACGCTGTAGGACTATCAAATAGCTATTTATTAGAGCAGAGTCTATAATCCCTAGCCATACAGAACTGCCGAGGCAATGGGTTGGAAGGTGGGTGAACCCACTGCGTATTTTATCAAATTTGACTTTTTTTCCCCGTGTTACGGACGAAGTTTTTGGCCTTTTAAAATGCTAACCCTAAAAATTCTTTACCCTCATGGTGTAGTACTATTCAATAGCTATTCCTTAGGGTAGCGTCTATAATCCCTAGCCATAAAGAACTCCCGCGACAATAGGTCGGAAAGTGGGTGTCCCAAATGCGTGTTTTATTGAATTTGGCCTTATTTCCATGTTTCGGACGAAATTTTCGACCTTTCAGAATGCTTACCCCAGAAATTCTCTACCCTCACACTGTAGTACTATTCAATAGCTGGTTTTTAGAGCAGAGTCTATAATCCCTAGACATACAGAAATGCCGAGACAATAAGTTGGAAGGTGGGTGACTCCACTGCATATTTTATCAAATTTGACTTTTGTCCCCCGTGTTACGGACGAAGTTTTCGACCTTTTAAAATGCTTACCCCAGAAGTTCTTTACCCTCATGGTATAGTACTATCCATTAGCTATTTATTAGAGGAGAGTCTATAATCATTAGCCATACACAAATGCCGAAGCAATGGGTTGGAAGGTGGGTGACCCCACTGCATATTTTATCAAATTTGACTTTTTTTCCCGTGTTACAGACGAAGTTTTCCGCCTTTTAAAATGATTACCTCAGAAATTCGTTACCCTCATGGTGTAGTACTATCCAATAGCTATTCCGTAGGACAGCGTCTATAATCCCTAGCCATAAAGAACTCCTGCGACAATGGGTCGGAAAGTGGGTGTCCGAAATGCGTATTTTATCGAATTTGGCCTTATTTCCATGTTTCGGACGAAATTTTCGATCTTTCAGAATGCTTACCCCAGAAATTCTTTACCGTCACGCTGTAGGACTATTTAATAGCTATTTATTAGAGCAGAGTCTATAATCCCTAGATATACAGAACTGCCGAGGCAATGGGTAGGAAGGTGGGTGACCCACTGCGTATTTAATCAAATTTTACTTTTTTTTCCCGTGTTACGGACGAAGTTTTCGGCCTTTTAAAATGCTTACCCCAGAAATTCTTTACGTCACGCTGTAGGACTATTTAATAGCTATTTATTAGAGCAGAGTCTATAATCCCTAGATATACAGAACTGCCGAGGCAATGGGTTGGAAGGTGGGTGACCCCACTGCATATTTTATCAAATTTGACTTTTTTCTCCCGTGTTACGGACGAAGTTTTCGACCTTTTAAAAATGCTTAACCCAGAAGTTCTTTACCCTCATGGTGAAGTACTAACCAATAGCTATTCCTTAGGGCAGCGTCTACAATCCCTTGTCAAAAAGAACTCCAGCGACAATGGGTCAGAAAGTGGGTGTCCCAAATGCGTATTTTATCTAATTTGGCCTTATTTCCTTGTTTCGGACGAAATTTTCGACCTTTCAGAATGCTTACCCCATAAATTCTTTACCCTCACACTGTAGTACTATCAAATAGCTATTTATTAGAGCAGAGTCTATAATTACTAGCCTTACAGAACTGCCGAGGCAATGAGTTGGAAGGTGGGTGACTCAGTTTCAAATAGAAGTTTTTAAGTCGGTATGCCATGAAAAAAGATTATTTTACATCAAAATTCTATATTTTTAGTCGTTAATATGAGTTTTGAAAATTGCAAATGTGGACTAAACATGCGTAAATACGAATCACATCCTGGACTTAACAGATAATACTTTATTTGAATCGTCATCATGATTTTTTTATTGGAAATGCTAATTACAAAACCGTAAATATGAGTTAGAAATCTGCAAACTAAAGTTGAAATTTTGTTAATCGGATATACAAATCTTTTGTTTTCTGTATAAATCTTGTTTTCGAACAAAAAAGTCAAAAACTATGATTTTAAAGAAAAATAAATTGTCGCTCAAGTAGTTTTCCAAACGCAATTGCAGGATGACGAATTGCAGGATAGCTTTTTATAAAGAGAATTACAGGATGAGAATTGCTGGATAGCTTGACACTAGTGAAAGTTTTGTTTAGCACCATCCAATGATATCTCTGAATAAACTCAGGCTTCAGCTCCCTTTTATGCGGACTACACCGTTTGTTTCTTGAACGGATTTGTTGTAGTTGTAGCTGTTTTGTTATCTCAATTATATTTCCACAAATACATATGCTACGAACAGTAATGTAGAAATTGCTTTAAAGTTCATTCTGTCAATTATTTAGGTAAAACTCGTTCAGTTGAAGTCGAACCATTGAAAACTATGCAACTTCAACAACATATGTTGTGCAATGTGTATTACACGTATGGTAATATTATTCCTAGTTTAAAAATGAGGCTGAAAAATCATTATCCGCGATTACAGAATAACTCGCATCCTTGCACTTCCTTAATTCGTCTTCACGCTGATACAAAACAAGATTCAATCGTCTTTAAGTAATGACATTACACATATAGTCAAATCATTCTAAGGCCAACTTTGCCGGAGGGAGTTGAAACCTTAAGTTTCCTTTATTCTTTATAAATATATAGACGGACAATTTTAGAAAGTTTTGTTCAAATCATATAACTGTGAAGATGAGTAGCAAAAAAAAAAACACACAATCTACCAACGTTTATTTTTATATTTAAATCGAATTTTAAATCATACACAGTCAATCTGATCTATGCATATTTACCACCAATACTCATTATTTAACATTTCATAAATATAACAAATGTGTATACGATAGATGTTGCTATTTGTTTACATTATTATTCAATAAGAATGTATCAGCGTCTGATCCGGATGTCTGTGTTGACAGTCGATCATTTATTTCGCTGGACAGTTTATAACATATGATCCAAGTGACAGTTCAGAATCATGTTGTATATACAGTTTGCCGTTCTCAAACTTTATTTCATAGACATCTTGCTGAAAAGAAAGAAAAAAAAAGTTGTAAAAATGTTAATCTGATTTAAATACAGATCATGTGTCCAGTTTTTGCTTACAAGGATCTGAAAACGCTTCGGTCCACTTTCTGTTATGAAGACCTTTCAGGATCCTCTGGTTTTGTCCGATTAATAAACACCTTCAAAAATGTGAAGGCTGAAATTTCATTGACTGATGTAATTATTACCAGAACAGAAAGTAAGACGGAGTGTTCTCAGATCTTGTAAGCAAAACCTTGGACACATGATCTGTATTTTAATCAGATTGTAAAAATTTTCAAGCGAGGACAGTCTGATTAAAATACAGATCCTGAGTTTATGTTTTGCTTACAAGGATCCGACTATTTCATTCTGTTATGGTAATTATTACATCAGCAAATGAAACATCTGCCTCCAAATTTTTAGAGGTGTATATCATTACGACAAAAATCGAGGACCCCGAAAGGTCTTAAAGTAGAACGGGACATGGTCAGATCCTTGTAAATACAGCTTTGACACATGATCTGCATTTTAATCAGATGGATTTTAAACTACAAGTAATTTGTTTAGAAAGGTATTTGATCATATAAGCAATCTTGTTGCTGTATATCAAATTTGTTTTTCTTTCATTATTTTTTACATAAATCAGGCCGTTAGTTTTCTCGTTTGAATTGTTTTACATTTGTCATTTCGGGGCCTTTTATAGCTGACTATGCGGTATGGGTTTTACTCATTGTTGAAGACCTATGGTGACCTATAGTTGTTACTTTCTGTGTCATTTGTTCTCTTGTGGAAAGTTGTCTCATTGGCAATCATACCACATCTTCTTATTTTTATATTAAGCATTGCGTATTTTCATTGTATTATTTATTTTTGTCCTTAGTGCCGATCTGATGAATCAGGCCTTTTTGAACGGAATTTTAACGTTTGTTCTTATGTTGTGCCGCCAAACAACTGTTCCAGGTTGGTGGGAGGTTTGAGCGCTAACTTAAATGTTTGGTCTCGATAAATTCTTTTGTGCCTATATATCCCAGTCCCAAGTTAGGACCCTTTAATCCAGTGTTTGTCGTCTGTCGTTTAAAGTTATTAGCTTAATTTGTACCGTTAGTTTTCTCTGTTGCACTCCTTCACATTTTGTCATGCTTATTATACGATATGGGTTTTGCTCATTGTTGAAGGCTTTAAGATGACGGCTGTAGTTGTTTACATTCCTGTCCTTGGGTGAATAGTTGTGTCATTCATACCACAACTCCTAAATCGTATATTGATCTTTAATCAATTATTGATTTTTGCACGCATGTACTTTCATGGTGGTTCTTTCCGACATATTACTGTTCATCTGCAATTCTAATCCCTTATCGCACAAAACTCATGTATGGTGTATCAAATGAGATGTGTAGATCCTATATATTTTACAAATTTGAATACTAAATCACTTCAATTCTCAAGCTCATTTCATCCTCACATATTAAAAAGAAATTTATCAAATAACACAACATAGATACTAAAGAAAAAAAGTAATATAGATTATGCAAATTGAGCTGTTAATAATATGGTATTAGTTAAATAAATAAGTTGTAAACGTGTAATCTCGTTTTCACATTTCATCACACAACTACAGGTATGTTGCATGATTTAAAAAAAAATAGAGTAATGGTTTGGCCTCCATTATAATTGATTGATTTTGGTTGTTTAACGTCCAGTGGCAAATACTTCATGCATGTTCAGGATGAGAACAAATTAATAACACATACAATATATGTAGGTCCTCAAAAAGAGGCCTTTCAAGCTGAAGGTCGTGGAAATTTGGGCTGCCACTGGAAAATGAGGGAAGATTGGACAGTTCACAAACGTACTCCTCAAAGAGTTGTTGTAAGAGTTCTTAACCTGCAGAGAGCGTTTCAATTTCGACTCCATAATGACTGTCTATCTTTTCTAGCACATCCAGCACTGTTTAAAGCTTTTCTTCTATAAGGTACTACAGAGGGACTATTATTTAAAGTGTACATGTATTTCACATTACCTGTAACCCAAGATCGTTTGCACCTGTTTTCAAATCAAACATGTAGGAATGCCACGGACACATCACGTGACACCTGCCATTGTAGTCTTCAATTTGTCCATGATATAAAGGACCACCTTAAAAAAGAAAACAGATGTTATTATTTTCTTTTTATTTTAATCTATCATAAAGTAAAATCAGAAAACACAAATGCAATTATTTTCGATTTATGAGTTTGAATATCCCTTTGGTATCTTTCGCTTATCTTTTACAGTGGGGAATCGCTTTATCTCATTCTTAAGTAGTTCTAGATATAGGTTATTGTAATAAAGGTAAAAAAGACGATTTCACTTTTATTGATTTTCAAAAATATTTTTTTTCCACCAAATATAAAAAAACCGATAACACTTAAAATTATAAATATAAATATGATCGCATTAAAAGATTGAATGCTTGATATTTTTTAGATACTCGATTACTAAATTCTCGTCTCTGAAAATGAGTGCCGATTTTTGTCATCATTTCTCGCAAAATACATTTGATTCCTGTGTTCAATAACACGACATTTTTTCCATTCAAAATTGGACAGAATTTCTGAATGACATATGCATATGCATTTGCAATGTTTACATTGGATAATTGAAAAAAATATATATATTTATCATAATTTATCTTAAACCTGGAGTTCGTTTAAACTTGTGCATCGTCATATTTGTTGACTGGTATATGTAAAGCACAGTTCTGAAACACTAAAATCATCATGTATTGACAAACCTTTGTTCAGCTCTATATATATATATTTGTTTTATATTCACAATATGCCCTCTTTAAATTTCTCCTTTTAAATTACAGAAATTTCTTATAAAATACCTAAACACATTTAACGACATTAGAGCAAAAACCATTGTACTAGTATTGCTGTTCTTTACTTTAAAGTCATAGTGAGACCTTCAACAAGGAACAAGTTAAAAGAAGCTTAGAATTTATTTATATAACATGTTGAAATTGTTGAAACAAATGTTCTTTTGATATTTTCTATGTTTACTTCCTTGATTACGGGAAAAATAATAAAATCGCATGGCCGGATCCAGGATTTGTGTTTATTCGGGTTATCCTAATATAATTTTGCCGAGCGAATCGAGTCGGACAATTTTGACGTTTTTTTAATATCCAAAAAAAAGTATACATTGCCGATTTTATGGGAGCGCACGCCCGCTACGCCCTCATATGAATCAACCAATCTTACTGTACGGACAACTGGCGAATAGCAAAGGTACAAGCACACATTTGCGATTTGTGATAAGGAAATGACATTTTAATTTTATTTAAAATACAATGTAATATTGAATCAAAATCTAATAGTTTGTCGTTGTCTATAGAAATTAATGACAAATCGATACAAAACTTTTACCATGATTACAGCATCGTACATGACATTCTACTATTACTTTTTTATATACTTCCATGATATGCGGGCGTTGCGGAAGTCCAAATAGTCTGGCATGATTTATACTATTATACGTTAGAATGGTAAATTGTCATGCCTTATCTGTATTTATCGCAGTCATACTTAGCATTAATATGATAGATTGTTTCTAATATTAAAGTTAAACCACTCTAGGGCCGGGAATGTTGCATTCAGATGGATATGGCTTTTCCGCCTGGTGTTATGCTCCCAATCGAAGTTTAAATTTGTCTTTTTATACTAATAAGATGCATCGATGACCGAAAGGTCTAAGTATTTCGACTACTGTATCACTAGCCTGTCAGCACTAAGGTTGTGAGTTGGAACCTCGCACGTGGCTGGTGCGGTCGACTCCAATCTCAATTGAATATGTTTGTCAGTTTTCCTGCCGAAGGTCGGTGTTTCTCTCTAAGCACTCCAGCTTCGTCCACCAATAAAAACTGACCGCCAATATATAGCCATTAGTGCTTAAAGTGGCTTTAAAGACCAACAATCAATCAATCAATCAATTCAAACTAATAATATCCGGTCTACATATTAAATGAAGGTTTTTTTCATAACCACGTGTTATGCTATCACACGTTAAAATAAAGAAAGACGGTCGTTACTTTAAGCATAACATTATTACAGGTCGATTTTAATATAAACATAAGAAGATGTGATATAATTGCCAATGAGACAACTCTCCACCAGAGACCAAATGACATAGAAGTTAACAACTATAGGTAACCGTGTGGTCTTCAACAATGAGCAAAACCCATACCGCATAATCAACTATGAAAGACCCCGAAATGACAAATGTAAAACAATTCAAACGAGAAAACTAACAGCCTGGTTTATGTACAAAATAATGAACGAAAAACAAATGTGATATACAGCAACAAACGAAAACCACTAAATTACAAGCTCCTGACTTGGGACAGTCACATACAGAATGTGGTGGGAGTAAATTAGTTTAAAGGCGCCAACCCTCCCCCTAATCTGGGACAGTGGTGTAACAGTACAACATAAGAACAACTGTAAAAATCAGTTGAAAAAGGCTTAACTTTAACTCATCAGATCAATACAATTAAAGCAAATACATCTAACAAAAACACAGATCGGACGTGGCAGGGTATTTTTACATCCCCACAACAAGAAAAAAGACACTAAGTACAGATCTGTGAGTACCTGCGACAGCTAGTTTATTCAAAGCCAATAACAACTTATCAAAAAATCATACATCTAAGACTAAAATGGATTTAATGTAAAGACGTCATTAACAGTCAGAGAAAAACATGACCTTGTGCAATGCCAAGATTCAGGTATCGACAGATTGTAGAGCCACGGATGAGCATATGTATATAAAATAATATTTAGTTTGATTTTAATTTACTGATAACAAAATCAATTTAAATACCAATAAAAACAATATTTGAAGATATAATTACATAGTTGAATTGGTAACCTTTTAGAATAAGTTTATTTAAAGGATCGATAAGTTTACCCGGATCGTATCTAAATTTCCGGGCTCGGCAAACAACATCTCCCTAAATATTAGGTTGTGCTATCCCGTTTGAAGTAAGCACAGTTCTGAAAGGCTCCCAAAATGGAAAAAAAAAAAAAATAAATAAAATAATGGTCAATTTAACCACAATTCCCGGACCCATTGTATAAACAAAATTAATCAACGTGTGGTTGCCAACGATCTATATTAGAAGATGATTGGATGCGTTTAAGGGTCATAACCTTTATCAGCTCACTGGATGAATCAAAATGTGCTGACAGTTGTTCATGAAATTGACAAGTTTGTGGAATGTGGAAGGCACTCGAAGGGGATTTTCGTTTATCAAAAATGAAAATTTATTTTAAAATTATTAAAGAAACAGATTCTTGCATCATTACTCTTGGATTATCAGATTTATCCAATCTCGATAGTTAATTTATCAATTTTAAAGTCCTCGCCGAGGCTCGGACTTTTAAATGCAATAACTTACTAGTAACTATCTCGATTGGATAAATCCAATAATCCACTGGTACATGTACCAATGTAAGAATCTATATATGACACATACAGAACGTGAAACGGAGCAATGTCAGATCATTGTAATAAAAGCATGGCTACATGATCTGTATGTTTATCAGACTGTAAATTACATTTATTTACTTTCCATATGTGTATGTGTCGTTTACTCGTGCTATATCACTTCCACTCAACTGTTAAACAGTTTGAGATCAACCACTCGTGCTATATCACTTCCACTCAACTGTTAAACAGTTTGAGACCAACCACTCGTGCTATATCACTTCCACTCAACTGTTAAACAGTTTGAGACCAACCACTCGTGCTATATCACTTCCACTCAACTGTTAAACAGTTTGAGACCAACCACTCGTGCTATATCATTTCCACTCAACTGTTAAACAGTTTGAGACCAACCACTCGTGCTATATCACTTCCACTCAACTGTTAAACAGTTTGAGACCAACCACTCGTGCTATATCACTTCCACTCAACTGTTAAACAGTTTGAGATCAACCACTCGTGCTATATCACTTCCACTCAACTGTTAAACAGTTTGAGACCAACCACTCGTGCTATATCACTTCCACTCAACTGTTAAACAGTTTGAGACCAATCACTCGTGCTATATAACTTCCACTCAACTGTTAAACAGTTTGAGACCAACCACTCGTGCTATATCACTTCCACTCAACTGTTAAACAGTTTGAGACCAACCACTCGTGCTATATCACTTCCACTCAACTGTTAAACAGTTTGAGACCAATCACTCGTGCTATATCACTTCCACTCAACTGTTAAACAGTTTGAGACCAACCACTCGTGCTATATCACTTCCACTCAACTGTTAAACAGTTTGAGACCAACCACTCGTGCTATATCACTTCCACTCAACTGTTAAACAGTTTGAGACCAACCACTCGTGCTATATCACTTCCACTCAACTGTTAAACAGTTTGAGACCAATCACTCGTGCTATATCACTTCCACTCAACTGTTAAACAGTTTGAGACCAACCACTCGTGCTATATCACTTCCACTCAACTGTTAAACAGTTTGAGACCAACCACTCGTGCTATATCACTTCCACTCAACTGTTAAACAGTTTGAAACCAACCACTCATATGTTGTGGGAGCATGTCATTGGTTTTTTTTTAATAAATTATCTCACATTAAATTTTTGAAAAAAATTATTTCAGAAGGAAAGCAAACATAAATTAACGTGTTTTTAATTATATTTATGAGATAAAATGGTAATACACCATTGAGTTTTGAAAAAAAACTTCTTGTGTATTATTGAAAAAACAATGTTTGTCTAGAGAAAGAAAAAAAACCTTACTCTCACAAAAGAGGTCGAATGGTCCGTGCCTAATATAAGCCTATTTTTAATTTGTGTTAAATTGGAATCTCTGTCTTTAAGACCGATCTCATTGTGAGGAAAAATGATGATTGTGACCATGGAAGTATTATATTGACAGGAACTCCAACGAAAAATAGCACATTCCCATCCCACTGATTTCTTTAAGAAAATAAAAGGTTCCGACTCAGTTTGTCAAGTACGTGATAACTCCTTTGTGGGTATCTGCGATGCCGCCTTCGCCTGTTCTGTTAACTGAAGCTGGTCTTATCACGTGATTTAGTATCGAGTGTCTTATTTACCTACCAATGCAAATAAACACGGAAACTCCGTGGTTATTTGTGAATCGCCACATAAATAACGACAGCTGTTTCCGTTCAATAAATGAAGGCAAAAGCTGAAAAGATCTAAAAATCGGTCCATATTTAACAGAATGACATAAGAAAATTAACTGCATTCGGAAAGAGGGCAAGCTTATTTTACATTTGTTTAATATGTTTTAATCATTGGAACTTGGAAATCGGGAAATATCCGATATTAAAATTACATGAACCTAAAGTCGGGTGCTTGCGGAAAACAATGTGATGCGCGTGTAGTGTGTAAGATGGCGAAGGATAGCTCAAATTTAAGTTAAAGGTTGTAAATTTTTATCGAATGTTACAAGTATATTTATAGTGTTCTCTATCGTCTCAATGCAGAAAAATGTTGTTAGCGAATTTATCAAAAATATGTTTTAAAGACTAAAAAAGGTTAATAATTACACGCACGTGACATAGCATTATCAGGTTACGAGACAGATGAATTGTTACACCTTTTATAATAATTCCAAAGTTATAAACAACCTTAAACATTCAACCTAGTCCGAGATTACTCTGACGTCTGACAGATTTTTTTACGAATGGCTTTAAATATTTCTGGATGCATTTAAAGAACGATCACCATGATGGGCCTTAAGCAGTATAATATTTTTTTCATTCTTAAAATGTTATCATGGGAACCAAATTTGAATTTATTTTAGTGTGTAAATGCTTAACAGTTCTTAAACATCTTACACCGTATGTTAAGCAATTTATGCTTTTGTTTCTTGTTGAATTGCATGAAATATTTGCCATTGGACTTTCAGTAAACAATTAATCAAAATATTTGATTTTTCCCCGATCAAAGCCCTTTAACCTCCCCGGCCCCGACGCTACTGAGAACCAACTTTTGAATTAAATTTTGTTGGAAATTCTTTCAGTAAACACTTAATTAAAATATTTGTCAAAGTTAGCAGTAAAACGCGATAATGATTGCTGATAAAAACTTTTCCGTTTACTTTTATAAGAATTTTATGATTTTAAAGCCTAGCATGTATATACACATGTAACAGTTATGCGTGTTTAACCAACGGCCCTCTCATGAATAAAAAATCTGACTATCTAAATTGATTGTAACTTAAACTGAAATGTTTATGGCTTGTACGTGTACGTTACTCTTCAGTTTTTTTTTCTTTTTCTTTTTTTTTTTTTTGTTTGTTTGTGAAAACAGTCGCGGGATTTCTTTTCTTTCTTTTTATTTGTTTTTACGCAGCAAAACCCGTAAAAACTGACATATTTGTCATTTAGTGACAAGGTCAGTAAATGTCATTTCCTTGACAATTAAGTATACATCCGGTTATTTCGGTATGTTCCGTAATTACGATCAATCACGAGGTTTCAAAAATTTGATCGGAACCCATGCATCCATGTGACATGTCGAGTTAATTAACAGATACTTAACGATATTGCGGCATCGCACTATAAACGTTAGAAGTCCGCTTGTTGGAGTTCCTGTCAATATAATACTTCCATGTTGTGACTAAAATCAATTTTATCCGGAACTTTGTAGACAATGGTAGATAATTTAAGTATAAACAACGTTGCAACTTTAAAAAAAGTAACCATTTTTAAATAGTGCAGTTTTACATAATTATTCATGTAAGATAATTTTTAAAGGAGACAAACAGCGATAAACCTACACAAGCTAAGAAAATAATTTCGTTTCGGATATTCATTAGAACCGGAAGATCTGTACCCTTTATATGAGTTCTGAAAAAGTCAATTTAACGTTTTGACAAAGAAGGAAATTATCTCTATTGCTAATGGGTTTTTCTACTGAAATACATCATTAATATTACTTCATACCGACTAATGATTCTAGTTTATTTCTTATTGCCCTTATTATAGATTATATTTATTGTCGATAATAGACCTAATAAAATGCGAAGACGTGGTTAATATTCATTATCGTTAATTTTCAAAGATCACAAGATTTTCTTTAAATTTGAAAAGTAATAAAGAATAAAAACTGAGAGGAAATTAGATGGGTGCGTTCATTTTATTTACTTAAGGTTAAGAAGGAAATCACGTACGACATCACATCACGTTCGATAATTCCAGTTACACTACATGCAAATAAATACATATGCATATGTGTTCCTTACAATTGTCAATTTTATCATTACATTATATTTTTGTCTACATTTAATTTGTACTAAACCTTATTTTTATAACAATCATACTAAATTAATCATTAATAACCAATTATTTTGTTATTTTATTTAGTTCAAATATAAATATTGTACTATATATTGTTTTTTAATTACGATGATTATTCTGCTCAGTAATGGGCGCCGTGATTGGCACAATAAAATATCTTGTATCTTGTATTTTGTATCTTGTATTCAGGACGAAAATAAGTTAATGCGATATGAATATGGACCATGCTTTGAACTAGACCGACACGCTAAGCCTGATTTTTAACGTGCTATTTCACAAGATAACACTCTGCTGTAAGACATGTTACCCGCATATCCAGAAATCAACGCCACTTTCAGGGTTTCCGCTGGCGGTCGCTATTTTCGCATTTTGCGAAAAAATTAAAATTGTGGCGATTAAAATTCATTATTGGCGAAACAATTTGGCGAAAGAAATATAACAATTCGATTTCATCCATCTTCTTTTTGGGGTTTCTCGGACTTTACCTGATCAGACAGTCACAATATTCGGAATTCACCTTAAACTTGCATTTTATAGCTGAAGGCAACAATGGACTTATTAATAAAGGTGTTGATTGTATTATTTTATGATATGGTTAAATGGCGTCACATGTCACCTAAAGGATTTAGTTACACTTTGCTTATTTGAATATTATACTAAAGAAATCGGATACGGGTCACGGAAATTATATTTAAATGATAGGGAATTTTGAAAAAAAACTAGATGTGTCGGAACGACACGAATGGCCCCGTCTCAAAAAGTTGAAAAATCTGCAATTTCAACAACACATGTGGACACAAGCATGCATGGATAGTATCAAGCTCTCAAGACCAATACTAGTTTGATGAAAATTTCCTTGATCTAAGATAATTAAATTTCAAACTATCAGCAAACAGGAAGTGGATGTACTGCAGATCTAACAAGATGTGTTGAAACGACATGAAAATCAGCATAGCGGAACGAAACATAAACTTGATCTGTAACTCATCATGGTAGTCTCACATATCAAAAATCAGGGCAAAATCTGAATGCGTATAGAAAAAAGTCTGTTAACTGTGATTTTCAACAATTTTCAAAGTTCTTAACCCTTAATTTCGGCAAAAATTAGCGGAGCGGAACCAAACTTAAACTTGATCTGTAACTCATCATGGTTAACTCATACCAAAAATCAGCCCAATATCTGAAAGCGTTTAGAAAAAAAGACCGTATAACTGTGATTTTCAACAATTTATCAAAGTTCTAAACCCTTAATTTCGGCAAAAATTAGCGGAGCGGAGCGGAACGAAACTTAAACTTGATCTGTAACTCATCATGGTTAACTCACATACCAAAAATCAGCCCAATATCTGAAGGCGTTTAGAAACAAGATGTGTTGAAACGACATGAAAATCAGCATAGCGGAACGAAACATAAACTTGATCTGTAACTCATCATGGTAGTCTCACATATCAAAAATCAGGGCAAAATCTGAAGGCGTATAGAAAAAAAGTCTGTATAACTGTGATTTTCAACAATTTTCAAAGTTCTAAACCCTTAATTTCGGCAAAAATTAGCGGAGTGGAACCAAACTTAAACTTGATCTGTAACTCATCATGGTTAACTCATACCAAGAATCAGCCCAATATCTGAAGGCGTTTAGAAAAAAAGTCCGTATAACTGTGATTTTCAACAATTTATCAAAGTCCAAAGCCCGTGATTTCGGTAAAAATTAGCGGAGCGGAACCAAACTTAAACTTGATCTGTAACTCATCATGGTTAACTCACATACCAAAAATCAGCCCAATATCTGAAGGCGTTTAGAAAAAAAGTCCGTATAACTGTGATTTTCAACAATTTATCAAAGTCCAAAGCCCGTAATTTCGGCAAAAATTAGCGGAGCGGAACCAAACTTAAACTTGATCTGTAACTCATCATGGTTAACTCATATACCAAAAATCAGCCCAATATCTGAAGGTGTTTAGAAAAAGTCCGTATAACTGTGATTTTCAACAATTTATCAAAGTCAAAAGCCCGTGATATCGACAAAAATTAGCGGAGCGAAACGAAACTTAAACTTGATCTGTAACTCATCATGGTTAACTCACATACCAAAAATCAGCCTAATATCTGAAGGCGTTTAGAAAAAAAGTCCGTATAACTGTGATTTTCAACAATTTATCAAAGTCCAAAGCCCGTAATTTCGGCAAAAATTAGCGGAGCGGAACGAAACTTAAACTTGATCTGTAACTCATCATGGTTAACTCAAATATCAAAAATTAGCCCAATATCTGAAGGCGTTTAGAAAAAAATGCCGTATAATGGTTTGTTGCGGAATGACGGAATGACAGAATGACGGAATGACGGACAAGGGTAAAACTATATGGCTCCGACAACTTTGTTGCGGGGCCATAAAAATGTCTGTTTTAACTTTAATTTAAGTGATAGACAGGTTGCGGGGACAGACAATAAATATACACAAAAATATACACCATTTAAACGAAACATAATGACTTTCGTTGCAAAAATCAAGGTTCCTGAGCTATTTTAAAAATCGAAGCGAGAGGCTTTTAACATTGCAGTATAAAATACAGGCTAAAATGGCTGAAACGTCAAATTTGCAAACTTCGTGTTGAAAATTGGCTTACAAGGTCATTACAAAAACAGGTTGCGGGGATGAAACTTGAAACTTGAATTTCCAAAGAATAAGCATGTCCAAACCTTGTATGTGTAGTCGTTGAACTCTAGGTTCCCACGTAAAGTTAAAATGCTCCTATTTCAAGAAGAATAAACTCACGAAAACACGAAAAATTCACTAAATTCGCGTTCATTGTTTTGATTTTGACCGCCTGACAACTTTACGGAAATATCAGAGTGATTATAAACAAGGACTCTGTGACGGGCAACTTATAATATCCGTGTTTTAAAGATTTTAATGATATCAAGCCAGTCCAGTTCAAACTATTATCACTTGGTACAATTCTCATTTACATATTATGAATATTAATTAGCAAAAGTACTACTAATTTCTGGCTATGCCTACACGAACACATTATTCTTTGTTCGTACTCCTCAATGACGGGTGATTAGCGAAGAAGCAGCAAATACCTATTTTAAAGACTTTAATTTGATCCGGACGGGAATCTTACCCATGACCTCCCGCATTCGAGGCCAGCACGCTACCACTAGACCACCGAGACTGTCAAAGGACATTGAAGGTCACCGCACTGTCTTTAACAATGAGAAAAAAAACAACACATAGAAGGCTATAAAATCTACCGTGGTACATTGTAACAAAATGAGAAACAAATAAAAGACAAAAGCTACAGCCTAATTTAAGCTTATGATTACGCCAAGCAATGTAAAAGTAATCGCTCCATTCTTGAGACAGAATAAGAAAAGGTTAAATTTGCTTGTGAGCACAGAACATGTACAAAAAGGTATATTTATTGATTGGTACAATAGAAAGTGTTGTGACAAAAGCCATCGAAAATGAGTCGAATATAACGTGTAATTTAATTCCTTGATAGCTAAAGTCCTGATAAGAAGAGATTGACGAAAGGCAATCGGCAATTCTCGGGTGAATCCGCTACTCGTTAAATGGAGGAACGGAATCGACTGAGTTGTGACGAATGTGACTAAAGAAACTTCAGTTACAGTGAGATGTGAGCATGTATGTCGTATTTTTAAAAGGCAACCAACATTAAAAGCGTTATTCCTTTGTATTGAAGTTTGTCCATTAAGCGTAGTAATTATAAATCATGAATAAATTCAACATTGCCTTACTTTTTCATTTCATTATTTCATATCTTATACTACTCTTTTGTCAAAAAAAAAATCACGTACAGTACGGTACATGACACGGTCATGCGTTTTTCTTTGGTTAAACTGCATATAAAGGTATATATTGATATGAGAACATTGTTTAACAGAAAACAACACAAAAGCTACATGTCGAAGCCATTGATTGATTAATCAATTAAAAATATTCTTAACGTCCAGTGGCAAATATTTTATATATATTAAATACGAGAAAATAAAACAAAAAAAATAAATCCAATCTGCGAATTGTCTTGATCGGGATGGAATAAAGACTACCACTGGAAAAGAACGTATGTTAAATTTGATAGAGGCAAACATTATATATTCGGGAGGTACATTCTTTAATATTTAGATAGCTTTCAAATGTTGAGGTTCGAGCGTTCCTGGTAAACCCAGAAAAGCGCTTCGGACACACGAAATTTATAAATTAGAGTTATTTTCATTTACAATAGCTTCCTAAGTTATATAACAGCTAATTTCAATAAAAAAAAAAGATCCGTGTTTTCATAGTAGTACCGAATTACTAAGCTTCTAGGTAGGTGGTACATGTACCCTCGGGGACGACATTCCAGCTGCAGAGGTATCGATCCAGTGGTAAAACATTTAACAGTGACATTTTTAATGTATACCAGATACATGTTTCGAAAATACATGTCCGAGACAAAATATGTGTTAATAGGCCAGAAGAATTACTGTAAAATGACTCAAAATTATAGTTTGTTTGATAGAAAACGTATGCAATGTCAATTTGATTTAAACACAGATCCAGTGTCCACGATCTGAAAAAGCGTCGTAGTACTTTCTGTTTTATAGACCTTTCTGGGTCTTCTTATTTTGTCGTAATGATACACATCTTCGAAAATTTGTATACGATATTTCATTGGCTGGTGTAACAATTACTTGAACTGTAGAACGGAACGTTGTCAGGTCCGTTAGCAGATTGATACAATGTGAGTGTTGTCAGATCCGTGTTATCAGATTGATACAATGCTACATTGTAATATCGATATTACAAAATCACAGGTAACGGTAACACGATATTAATGATTATTAATGCCTTTTTTTTCTGAATGTTATATATTTTCTCATTACATTAATTTCGAAATATTGCCGTAAGAATTGAAGTCAACAATATATACTGTTACTGTGGATAGTCAGAGAAAACATTAATTTATCGTGTGTGGAATAAAGTCATATATCAGGTTTCTGTGCATTATACGTTTATGAAATAAGGAGATGTGGTATGATTGCCAATGAGACAACAATCCTACACAGTCCAAATAAAGCGGATTTAAGCAACTATAGGCCAACGTACGGCCTTCAACAATGAGTAAACACCAATACCGCATAGTCAGATATAAAAGGCTATATACTACATGACAATATTGTGAAACAATTCAAACGAAAAAAAAAAAAAAAAAACGAACGCCTGCTTTGAGACAAAATAATAAACGAAAAACTAACATGACAAACAGCAACCAACGACAAAAACATATGGCAACGACTGAAAAATACATTATTCAACTAACGAAAGCTATTATATTTAATATTGAGACTAGTTGGCCAGAGTGCCGGTGGTATTGTCGCAATGTCAAAGAAAATCGGGCTACATTGTAATACCCCACTGAAGGAGGAAAAACAATTGTCTACCATAAATACACAGTCAGTCCCAATTTCAGTTGTTGTCGTTGTTTGGTGGCTGTCACCTTTCTGTTTTTCTTTAACTGTTTTTTTTTCATAAATTAGGTCGTTTTTTCCGTTTGGATTGTTATGTCGGATCCGTTTATAACCAACTATCTACTGTATTAGTTTTGCTTATTGTTGAAAGTCGTACGGTTGACCTTGAGTTGCATACTTCCAGTTTGAATTTTTCAACAAGGAAAAAATATGATTTTATCAAAAACAGTAGGAATTTAACAGTGCCATGATTTTAGTTAGTGATAATAATATGATGATTAATACATGTACCAATAATTGATTTTGCAAACCTAATTGGCTATGTTTAGTGACAAGCAAACAAAGCGATTTTCCCCATGTGTATTGAATAATTTTTCGCTAAAAGGAAAATATCATTCAGGAGAATAAACTGTTCAGGTAAGTTAAAAGATAAGAGCTGTCATTTGAAATAATAGAAAAATCCTGCTAATTTGAAAGCAAACCGGAAAATTACAGTCTATTCCCCTTTGTCCTTTGTTCAATAAAGAAAAATAACAACAGCCATTTGTCATTTTTAATGATAAGAAGATGTAGTATGATTGCCAATGAGACAACTTTCCACTATAGACAAAATGACGCAGAAGTAAACAACTATAGGTCACCGTAGGGACTTCAACAATGAACAAAATCCATACCGCATAGCAAACTATAAATGATAAATGTAATATAATTCAAACGAGAAAACTAACGATTTAACAAGAAACATGCGAAATTAATTATCTCATAAAGAACGTACAAAAGGAATTTTATTTTCACATACGTTTATGGTATAACATGGTATAAATAATGTAAAATTTCAAATCGTAAATCTAACAACATATGCAGAATTTTCACGATTTAGTCTATGCCTGTGTAAACACATTGTAAGTCTGGTTGTCATTTCCGATGTGCAACGGTTCAAGTGAAATCAATTTAAATCATGGCTGCTGTGTTTTCGGGAGAATAATTGACTAAAGATTATAGAACGTTTGCTTTTTTTTAATATAGAAAAATGCGACAGTTCGGGTTTAGAAATGATTGAATAGCTTGAAAATGTCGATAATGTTGATGTTGATCAAACAAAAAGTGAAAAATTTTTATTCGTTTGTCAACAACATAGAAGATTTTTGTCTAATGTACATCCTGGCATGATCGTTAGGCATTGTTTTGTAAACTTAGAAACACGAGAAACGCATCATATTTTTACAACCCGAGTTAATTGTTTGGTTATATATTTTAAATGTTGAATTTTAAGTTTTCATTGGAAATAAGCCTAACTCTTTGATCTCAAATCAACGCTCGAGTTTTCCTCTGAAAATGTTGAAACTCAAGAGTAGGAGATTCAACATACATGTTTTCAGAGCCCATTTTGGGTAGATAAATGACAACAAGGCAAAAACCTTTTTTTTTTCTTTCCTTATACTCCGTGTTTAAAGAAATTTCATTCTTTTTAGTAAAAACTTGTTTTTTAATGCTTTTTAAAAGATCAGAAAAAATTTTCAGAATGTCTGGAAATTTTCAGAATCTGTTATCCTTGTCTTAAATCAAAAATTCAAAATTTACGAGTTATCCTATCATTAATGTATAAAGTTAAAGCTATGTTATTGTGTAATTGAACATAGATTAGCAGCGGTGGTTCATTAATTAAAGTTTATGTAAGTGTTTATTTTCTTGCAGCTGCCATTTGTTACTTGATCTCTTATTCTTGACTTATTTATTGATGTCTGCAAATTGTTTAACCGTAGTGTTTTGATCAAATCATATATAGCCACGCCTTACTCATTAACATATTTTAAATACGTTAATTCGTAAAAGGCGTGCTATATATATAACTTATCTGATATATCAGGCGTGTCAATCTTGAGCACTACCTATAACCGAGTACGACAGAAAGTGATTTTCTCCCGATTATAGTTCTGATTTTCCTTGATTTTGTACTGATTTTATACTATAGTTCTGTTATTTAATTTAATTTAAGTAGCTTGAACTAATCAATTGGTTAAAGATCATTTATTCTGTCTGGTCAGCAGTCATTAGTAAGTGATATCCTGCGGTGGGATTGCCTTGAAGTTACATCATGACCTTAAATTCCTTATTCTTTGTTTTGATGCTGTTGCAGCTGATTTGAGTCAAAAATGTTCAGTTTTAGTCTGCTTTATGAAAACTGGGAGTATGAATTAGATTTTTTTCATGAATTTTGTTTGCAAATATAATAATCTGAAAAATGCAAGTAGAAATTTGGACAAAATAAGAATTTAAATGGAAAAAAACCTTGCAATTAAACTTGAGCTTTGGTGTACAGATTGTCCCCGATCAGCTTGTGTTGATTACAGATTTTCCCTGATACCTATCCTGATTGTCCCCGATTTTGAAAAAGCTAATCCTTCATAAATAAAGCTAATATGTGGATCTTTATTACACTTAGGCATGTGCTAATAAGTAGTGGAATGAAAAAAAAAATTCCTGCAAACCTGTAATTCTATAATTTTTTATATATAAAATTGAATTAGAGATTTTTGTTCATGGATATTGCATTGGTTGTTTCAGAAACTTCATACAGGCTTCTTCTAGCTTGGGGTTCATAACTTGCTGTTTGTATATTTCTGGTTTCATAGTTTGGTGAATTTTGTAAATTGTCTGAAATGGTTGGAGATTGTGATGATTTGCTTTTTTTAATAGTCTTTTGTGGGGTATTTGTTGATAAGTTACAAATTAAAATATTTTAATCTTGCATTTGAAAGTTTTTCCTTCTCTGTCAAGAAGTTCTTGAATTAATTCATGGTGTGTTCTGCTTGTATAATCTCAAGTCTTCTCCAAGTGACAAGTTTTTCAGATAGATGTGTCTTCTGATAGTGAGCTACTATTTCTTCAAAGTTGAAATTTTTTGAAAGCAATTAAAGCATTTGTAAGTTGACATTTTCCTGCAAGTAACAGTAAAAATAAAACTTAGCATGAACCTTTTTCCTTATGATACTGTACGGGCAAATCGGGGAAAATCTGTTATTAACTTCATCTTCTCTGGGACAATCTGTACACTGATCGTGGACAATCAGTACACTGCATCAGAAATTGAAATCACATTTTTTTAGTATTTTCCTAATCTCCATAAAAAAGTACTTCAAGATCTAAGTCTACTTAATTTGCACATTTGAATAAGTACTCTATAATTAGAGTAATAACTTTGAGATATTTGAATAATATAAGAAAATCACTTCCCATGACTTCCTTGCTGCAGAAAAGTTTCTATTTTTAGGATTGGTCATCAAAATCCATATTGCACATGGGAGGTCAATGAAAAGAATGTATGAATGAAAAGGAAGGTTGCATGGTTATTGACACAGATTTTCTTTAATTCATATATAATTACCCTTTTGATGTTCTCTACAAAGGAAAATGGGGAAAAATCAGTAATCAATCGGGGAAAATCAGTACTGTAATCGGGTGAAAATCACTTTCTGCCGTACTCGGTTACAGGCAGTGTTGAGGTCACTCCTTCCCAACAAGGTCTATAGTAATCAGAAAGTTTGTTGTTAAGTAGAAGTTGAAATTTTGTATAGGAAATAGATATACATGTTTATTTTTTGTAACAATTTTATTTGTATTAATTGACCCGTCGTCCACCCCTAACACCTCCGAGATTGTGGTTTGTGCTTTGGCAACATGCTATGAGTGCAATGTAATAATGTATTTTACCCATTCTTTACTTGTCACAAAATTATTACCTGAGTTCTCAGGCAGCCCTGAATAAAACGGTTAACTAGGCAGCCCTCTCGTCGGGTGAACGAATCATTTGTTTGTCCATTTGACAGTTCTTTTGGATACATGTTTTAGTGTGCAAATGTTTTTTTTACTCGAGGTTATCCGTCTCAGGTTGCAAAGTAAGCCCATACCCTCTAAGCATGGGCTGGGCCAGCGCTCAACATGCAGGTATACAATTTAAGAGTAGGTATTAAATATACTTGAGTTACCTATGTTTGACATGGGATGGGCCAGCGCTCAACATGCAGGTATATAATTTAAGAGTAGGTATACTTGAGTTAACTATGTTTGACATGGGATGGGCCAGCGCTCAACATGCAGGTATATAATTTAAGAGTAGGTATACTTGAGTTACCTATGTTTGACATGGGATGGGCCAGTGCTCAACATGTCACGCGTAGAGAGGTATTAAATATACTTGAGTTACCTATGTTTGACATGGGATGGGCCAGCGCTCAACATGTCACGCGTAGACAGGTATTTCAAAGTAACACAATGTTCTTCGAATTATGCTTCGAGCTCTTGTCAATACTCTCTATTAAAGGCTCGCTTTACTATTAAGTTCACATTGTTTGAGGTTTCATTCAATACTCTACGAGTTATGTTTCTGTAAGATGTATACTAAAGCGGCTAGTAACTTTCTCCTTATGGTCTAAGTTATTTGAAGTCACAGTAATACATCTACACTCTATCGTCTATTGCAGTTGCAGCGATAGATACTCGAATAATGTGAATTTAATTTCTTTATTGAGATATGTATATTTTACTTATTTTTTAAATACATATCAATCATAAGCATGTTGCCCGTAACGCCAATTTTTACAATTTTTTATAGTTGTATGTATTGTGTTTTTATTTTGTTATGTATATATATATTAAATTTAATATTTCGTCATTTTTGATTTATTTTGATTTTTTCCATTGGGTTATTAATTTTTTATCTTAATTGGAATTACTTCATCAGTCATTCTGGGTCTGTTTTCATGACAGGTTTGATTAATAGCGTGGAGATGCTTCTAACACGCATTAAATCTTAAATCAGCTGGGTGAAGGTCATCGTCCGTTCATATCTTTTTAAAGAAACAGCATATAAACTTGAATTTATTTTAAACGTGTTGTTTCAGATCGTGATTTTGATTGTAAAAGGGATTAGTTGTTGAGAAAGAAACAATTATGTTATCAGAAAAAAATCTCGTCGGAAATTTTATATATTAGACGTCAACATTTGGATGAGAAAACCACAAATTCTTCGTTTTATATATTTATATATATTAAAAAAAAACACTTCTTTTGTTGATAAGATAAATAAAATTGAACATTTCTCTGATATTATCTACGCTATTTAATCCGTTTATTTTGTAAATATATAGCAAATCTGGAGCCCCTGAATTTAAGGACACTTAAAGGTTTTCGATCTTGCCCCCATTTTCTTGATAGAAATCGATGTCCAATGTGAGTCGAACACTGCTACGGTCGACATGAAATTTAAATCCATAGCCTAATGCCGACGCTTTTTACACACGGTTTTAAATCTGTTTCTGTTTCCGGTGTCTAGTAAATGTTAAATATAATAAAATAAACGTTAGGTATCGTAAAAAACTGTATCTATACTGTGTCATACATTTTTTGTCAATCTCCATTTACATATAATAGACACGAACTGCTTTAGAATGTTATCAGGTCTCGACCATAACAGTAGACTAAGTTCTTGCAGTCTAACTGTACAAAGGTATCATTGACAAGACTACCTCATTTATTTTTCAGAGAGTTTGCTTATTCAGCGTCTTCTGAATTCAATATCAAGTCTGGCGTCAAACTGTTGCATTATAGATAAATAATTGTTAAAAAGGTTCAATGTTTAATAAACACAAACATATACCTGTTGCTCCAGAAATGTGTTTAAACAACACAAAAAAGGCCGGATGTAACATTTATCTACAGTAGACATATAGAGGTCATCCATTGATTTTCAAAGGTAAACAAGAGTGGTTGTCTTTTGTTCTTGTATATCATATACATGTATATTTTTCGTTTGCTGTTTTGAACGTATGTTTTCTCTATTCAATTGTTTTACATGTTTTCCTATCGGAGCCTTTTATAGCTTGCAATGCGGTATGGGTTATGTTCATTGTTGAAGGTACATGTAGTACGAAGACCAATAGTTGCTAACAAATTTGTCATTTGGTCTCTGGTGGATCGTTGTCTCTTTGGCAATCATAAAAATCTCCTAGTTTTATTTTACTTGTCTCAAGTTCAGACCAAAGCATTAAATTAAATGGAATCGATTTATGTAATTTATTAAACACGTATGTTTCATGACATTGCTATCACAGTAATAGTCTATTTGCCAATTCCATAACTATAGATTTGTACGAAATCTTTCCCTTAGGAGGGATACAAGTTTTCATTGCCAATGAAAAGCGACCGGAAAGAACAAACTTATCTATGCGTAAAGTATGTTATCTCTCACTTTTTTAAAATTACATTAATCTTTAGTTAAGCTAAAAAAAATTGATATGAATAGTTATATTTTAATAGTAAATGGTTAAAACCCCTACTTTCAGCCTTATAAGTATCATGATTTTCATATGCAGCAGCCCATTTTGTCCTGTTAAGAACCAGTCTACATATGTCAAAGGGAAACCACGTGTGTTAAAAGTTTGCAATAAAATAATCAAATCGTTAATTGGCCAAAAGACTATTGCGAAACACGAAAACAGATACCGATTAGAAAACAATTAATTTTCTGTGCTGAGGCTACACTGAACAAAAGTATAAAAATTTAGATTCATGTTTTGATAGGCCAGAAAGGTACTACAATGATTTGTCTATTTCACTGAAAGCTCAAGGCGGAATGGTAAAGACATAGAGACGATATAGATTAACATTCTTATGTTGTGAGTAAAACGGGCTACGGAAAAGTAGATTGGATAATACGGATAAAGTAAGGATAAATATTACACAATATATTTAAAGTATCAAATTTAGTGTAAAACTGAAAGCGTGGGGGCGCCTGTTAATTTAGTGTATGCAAAAAAGCAGCTGTTAATTTAGTGTATACCTGTAAACGTTGGGTCACCTGTTAATCAAGTGTACACCTGAAAGCGTTGGGGTACATGTTAATTTACTATACGGCTGAAAGCTTTAGGGCACCTGTTAATTTGATGAACGCCTGAAAGCGTGGGGCACCTGTTAATTTGGTGTACGCTTGAAAGCGTAGGGCACTTGTTAATTAAGTGTAGTCTGAAAGCTTGATGTACCTGTTCCGCTGCACATAATATATCTAGACTAAAATTTGTCATTAAAGATAATCAGCAATTAAAATCTTAACACCAAATGTAATCTGACAAAATAAGTACTTACCCATGTGCGAACACCATGCTGATATTGCATAGAATTTTCCTTCATCACAAAATAAGGCTATGTCGTATTTCTTTCCAGATTTAGCGTGCACGTGATGACATTTTTTCTTGTTCAATTCCTTAACTTCTCCAATATACCGCCATTTATTTTCTTCATCTACTTCCGGTTTTGGAACATCTCTAGGTTCTGCCATGATTATGTTGATAAAAAAGTATTTAAAAAAAGTACTTTAAATATTATGTATTCAATAATTTTTATAAGGTTTTCATCGGTTCTTTTATCTATTCAACAAATGATTTCCCAATGAAATCGTGTTCTTTTTTTCGAATAATTGCTTCTACAAGTACTAGTATTATAGCGTTAACGAGCAATGTGCGAGGAAACCATTGTTTATATTTACGTAGGAACGATCAATACGCAACGCGTATCTATAGTGATGTTTACGGTAACTATAGAGATGTAATCAAACTATAACAAATTATGACTTATATCAATGTCACGTCTACTATTGATTCAGATTGTAAAGTCTAATTTCTCAATGATTTTATTCAATCATGTATTTTCAAACCAGTTTGATTCGTCTGATTACATTTGTACGCATGCTTCTGCAATATTAAGAGTTATTGCAATGAGTTAAGTTAAAAAAAGGAATTTTCCATCGTTGTTGTCTTCAGTTGTTTTTGTTTTAGTTTTGGTGTAGTTTTTGTGTATTAGTGTACTCGAAGTGTTCCATCGTTATTGTATTCAGTTGTTTTTGTTTTATTTTTGGTGTAGTTTTTGTGTATTAGTGTACTTGAAGTGTTCCATCGTTGTTGTACTCAGTTGTTTTTGTTTTAGTTTTGGTGTATTAGTGTACTCTTAAAAAATGAAAACAACACGTTTCATGCGTCCGAAGCGCTTTTCTGGATTTACCTTCATCAGGAACGCTCAAAGCCGAATAATTGAAAGCCAAGTATATATAATAACCTAAACAGTTGAAGAGCTATATGACCAAAAAGGACCTAAAACATAGCCAAATTTATCTAAGGTCAACTTTGCCTGAGGGAGTTGAAACCTAAGTTTCTTATAATTTCAAAATTTATTAACGGACAATTTTAGAAAGGTTTGTTATAAATCATGTCAGTACCGAAGTACTAACTACTGGGGATAGTCCACCAGCATAGGTGTTCTATTGTTGTATTCTGTTTTTTTTTTTTTTTTTTTTTGGTTTATTAGGGTACTCGAAGTGTTCGATCGTTGTTGTATTCAGTTGTTTTTGTTTTAGTTTTGTGTGTATTGGTGTACTCGATGTTGCAGTGGCTGTCATTGGTATCTTTCCACCTTAATTGTTTTTTCGCTTTTCAGTTTAGCATACATCTGGTGTTATCTTTAGGAATAAAACTAAAAGATACCTAGGCAAGGTGACCAATCATCACACACTTATGTTGAACAAATATTCGCAACACTGCAGTTTGTCTGCCTCCAGGCATTTATTTTGGCACAACTTTTCGAAATATTTGGTAAATTCGTATTTGATTTGACCTCCTTACTGCTTTATTTTGCAACTGATGAGTCCTAAGTCATATGTACGTAGACAAACTGCGCGTCTGGCGTACTAAAGTGTGAGTCTAGAATCTTTAATGAGTTTTTAGGGTCATCCAAGAGTAAGTTTTAACGTCGCTACTAAGTTAATCAATATTACGAGATCACCCGGTTTTTGATGAGGTTTGTGTTGCTCAGTCTTTATTTTTTTATGATGTGTTTTGTGTATTCTTGTTTGTCTTTTGGTCGTTTTTCATTTTTGCCATGGCATTGCCAGTTTGTTTTCAAATAAGAGTTTGAAAATCCTTTTGATATATTTCTCCTCGTTTTTGCAACAAATTTCACGTGGTTACTAGTAATATAATTAAATTTTGCTCATTTAATTTTGTTTCTACAATTTGTGTAAAATTGTTGTATATCAATGCTGGGATCAATATCATAAAAGGACCAAAATTAAAAAAAAGCAATGTCAAAAGGAAGACATCGCTAACCCAAAGGGTTGTCTTGGGTATAGAAACATATGTATTTCTACCCGGGCTTCTCTTATCTGGCAGTAGAACCCTTTTTGATGATTGGTGACTGTGTTCAATTGGCTACGTATTTATACATCCAGCATGTAGATAAGTTTGGGGGAAATTTGACGTTAATTTCGATGCCTCGTGTAAGGAGAGTGACATGCACATTAATTAACCCGTTAACGTAATTTTTATTTGTTTGAATTCATTTACATTTGTCATTTCAAGGCCTTTTATAGCTGACTATGCGGTATGAGTTTTACTCATTGTTGAAGGCCTTACAGTGACCTTTAGTTGTTAATTTCTGTGTCATTTGGTCTCTTGTGGAGAGTTGTCTCATTGGCAATCATACCACATCTTCTTATTTTTTAATAATAAAAAAAAATCATGCATCTAAGTTTAAAATATCAATCAGTACACATCCAACGTCCAATGGATTTAATATAAAGACGTCATTAACAGTCAGAGACAAACATGACCTTGGATGCAATTTGGGTACTCCTCATTACAGAATCATAGATCGTTTGGAGGTCGGTTCAAACCCAGTTTTCTATGATTCAATATGGATTAAAAATCAAATTGGTGGAACTACATAGTAAATAAGGATACACGTACATCTACAAAATAAACACAGAAAGGAATCTTTTGACTGGATCCTTAATAAACGTAGGTGAAAAAATTGTCAAAATAGGTGCAATTTGGGTACCCTAACGTTATTTACAGCTCCTACACATCGTACTAGATGTGTACATGCACTTGTCCAACTAACAATCTAATAGGATTCGCCTTCTACAGTTTGTTTACTTCATTACATGTACAATCATTTTTCATATGTGGAGTAAACTCTCTTTTTATTTATAACATATTCGTTACAATTTATTGATATGAAAACAGGTATCGTGTATAATGAAGTTCACTTGGCGGTCAACCATTATTCATAATCAGGTTCACCGAGTTTATCAACTAGTTGTTCATAGATTTTTGGTTTAAGAATCTTATTTCAAAATGCTGTTTTCATCGAAAGGCTGTTTTTCTATTAGCACATTATATGCACGTTATACACTTATTTGAAAATGATATGGATCCAGAATTTTGAAAACAGACGGGGGAGGTGGGGGAAGGGGTAGGGTGGGGTGGGATCAAGGCAATGTTAGGAGTGGTACTTGCGATGAGTCAATGCCTTAACAATACATGTTACCCCATAAATATAAATATACAATGTATAAAAGGGTCTGGATATGGTTTACAGAATAGGGAATAATGGGCGAATATTACAGAAAAAAGAACAAAAAAAATATTTATAAAGAATAGAGACTACATAAAACAACATTGTGCCTTTTAAGTTTTGCTCCCCATTACTTGTAAAAGTGTTCTAGGTTGTAATTGACTGACACAAGCTCTACTTTCTGTGTATTCTGTCAAACTATATTTAAAACAAAAGGCGGAAGATACAAAAGTGGCTATTAAAATCATAAGTAGAAGACCAACGGGAAAAAGATAAAAAAAACCCTATATAGAAAACACAAGACTGAGCAACGCGATACTCACCAAAAACTTGAGTTATTTCATGTCATCCGGTTGGTACGCAGATCATATGCCACTAGTGAGGGTGTGGATTGGGTTTACAGAATAGAGATTATTGGGCAAAAAATATAAAGAATAGAGATAAATGGACCAAAAAATTAAAGAATAGAGAATAATGAGGTGCTAAATTATAAAGAATAGATAAAAATGGGCTAGAAAATTAAAGAATAGAGAAATGGAGAGATGCTTCTTCTTGTAATTTTATTAGGCTGTAAATACGTTGATCTTGCGCATATTGTCGATAAAAAAATCTGCTTTTGTCAACGCTTTTACACCCTAACTAAAGAATCATTCGATTATTCTTTAAACTTATCCTTAGAAGAAATATTTTCGTCACACTTTTAAAAGGAGATGACTTCATATTTAATCAGCCGATTGGTAGCAATGAGTAGTAACGCGAGTTTCCTAATTGGATCCATCGGACACCTACTTCCGACTTGCCGATCGATACTTTAAATTCTTCAAAATATTGAATGAACTTAACATTTATCATCATACATTTCTTCAGGACTACAAAACACAAAATGACTTGATATTTTGTCGGCAGCATGACGGTGATTAGTTGTAACTTTTGTGCTCTGTTCTAATTTGTCCAAAACCTACTAACAGTTTGTCTACACTCTGAATTACGAGTGGGATATGCCAAGTACGACAGCGCATGCATTCTTGTTACCGTGAAATCTTAAACAGCGTGCTGGACAGTAGAAGGTCTCTTTACATGTACTAGTTTTCTTTATTCTAGTCAATCCTTGAAAATCATTAGGAAAAATTCACAACTTAGAACAGAGCACAAAAGTTACAACTAATCACCGTCATGCTGCTGACAAAATATCAAGTCATTTTGTGTTCGGTAGTACTGGAGAAATGTTTGATGATAAATGTTAAGTTCATTCAATCGGCAAGTCGGAAGTAGGTGGCCGGTGTTGCTGAGTCATTTATCTGGATATATTCCTATTATCTCACTCATTTTTACCGCCTCGGTGGTCTCGTGGTAGCATGTTCTCCTGGAGTACTACAGGTCTTGGGTTCGATCCACGGTCTAGTCAAACAATTGACTTGAAATAAATATTTGCAGCGTTATCGAATGTAAACACGCGGCATTTAGAAGTAACAGCACAATTAAGATATAGAAGAGAGGCGAGAGATACCCAAGGGATATTCAAACTCATAAGATATAGAAGAAAGGCGAGAGATACCTAAGGGATATTCAAACTCATAAGATATAGAAGAAAGGCGAGAGATACCCAAGGGATATTCAAACTCATAAGATATAGAAGAAAGGCGAGAGATACCCAAGGGATATTCAAACTCATAAGTCGAAAACAAACTGACAATGGCATGGCAGATAACAAAGAACGACGAAAAGACAAACAATAGTATACAAACCACAGCATAGAAAACTAAAGACTGAGCGACAAGAACCCCACTCAAAACCGGGGATGATCTCAGGTGCTCCGGAAGAGTAAGCAGATCCTTAAGTAGAAACGATAATGTAACGATATGTCCTCTACTCTCCCGATAGCGGACACAAAACTGCGATAACGTATCTAAAGCAAAGACTGGTCTGCTCTGAATTAACACTAGGTGTCCGGTTAGGTAAAATACCTTTCTGTGGACAGTAACCTTGTGCACTAGCACTTTAGAAATATTCAAAAGAGTTCATAACACATTAACCTGTTTGCGTCTTGATATGCATGTAATATTTACCACTGTACGTAAATCACCAATCAATCCATCTAAGTATGCCTTCTTTTACAGCAATAAGAACCGTTTGTGGATATAATATATGTAACCATGCATGTTTATGATTTTATTGATTGAAATCACGTTATAACTATTTTTAACAGTGTCTAGTAAAGAATTTACGTACGGTGAAAAGCAGCGATTTTTGGATAGCCGTTTACCCGATTTTAAGTACTTAAGTCTATTATTATTTTTACTGAAGCAACGCACAAACCGGTTGCCTCAACGTAAGCTACATCACTGATATTGTCCTAAATCATTATAAACTCATTCACACTAAATCTATCGACAAAAAAAGTACAATAAACTAAGTACATACACGTGTTCTACAAGAAGTTAAATTAAGAGTGAAATTCACGAAGTGAACTATTCGATTACAAAGCTATCAATTGGACTTTTGATGAATAAAGAAATTTGATTAATGTTTTACAGTTATGTACATTGTTTTAATATCTATCGTGTACTATATTGTATTGTATATGTTCACGAAATGACCTCTTGTACACTGGTGTGTCTGATGTTGGTGTTGAATTATGGGTCGATTTATAATACATTCTGTATTTTATAAATCACTACTTAGTATTTTAAAGTTAATTGTATTATTTGTATCTCGAAATAACACTTGTTTGTTTTGAATGTGTCCAAGAAAATGCGCGATTAAGGTGTTATATCACGAACTGTTTTCAAATTTTGCTTATTTATTTAAGGTAGATTAACTGTATACCGCCATCTTGGATTGTAAAATAGCAGTACACAATCGTTCTACTTCTTAATCCGAATAATTCATTTTCTGAAAACATATAATAAAACCTATCTTCTCATATTCTATTGCAAATCTCATAGATTTTTTTCTTCACAAAAAGTGTTTTTTTTTTCATTAATAATCTATGCAAAATTGGGCAATTGTGCACGACGTGTAGCTTGAAAAATACTTTTGACGTTGGCCCATACTGTTTATTATATTTTTGTAAAAAATCATGGTGAATTCTACATTTTGGCAAAGTTTAAGAAAATTATATACCGAGGATCCACTTAAAAGAAGCCGATAGGTGACTTTCAGATCCGAAATGGAAAGTCATTATCCCACAAGACACTTCTGATTTTTCTTTTCTAAGATGATTTTAATTTTACCCATGGAATAGATTACCTTAGCTGTATTTGGCAAAACCTTTCGGAACTGTGGGTCCCCATGCTCTTCAACTTCGTACTTTATTTAGGCCTTTTAGACTCTTTTTATTCCAGCGTCACTGGTGAGTCTATTGTAGACGAAATATGCGTCTGGCGTACAATTTTAATCCTGGTATCGATGATGAGTTTATTTAGTGTTTTTACAAGTCATTCGTTACTTTGGTATCCAATATTTTTAATTCATTTTTCTCTTAACAAACAACTAATGACACTAGACACTACTCACGTTACAATGAGATCTACCTCTATATTAGTTTCACTTACAGGATCAAAATCTAAAAGTTGCACAATCCTACATATTGCCGTCGAAGGCATTTTGATACAAACTCGTATAATTACATCTTTTTGTAAACTTGTTCATCGTAGTATCGATGTCTTTACCTATAGACAGTGAGAAACCAATCCCATATAAAAAATAAAAAAGTTCCAATTTGTGTAAACTAAGACACGATGTGTCATAGACGGTATAAAACAATCACCATTTTGTAAACTAAAACACAATGTGTCATGGACAGTATATATAAAAAATAAAACAATTATGTAAAGTGATACGCAACGTGTCATACGCAGTTATGTAAGTCCTGATACTATATCGAAATCGTGAATTCAAAACACCCGAGTCGTATCCGTATCATTATCACCAAATTAACATGTGTTAAGGTATATTTTGTTTTTGTCGTCACCAATTATCACTTCAAAGTTGTTGATTCTGTATTATATCTTTCTTGACTTAACATTTATGTTTGTACTTAAAGAGTGCAAGAGAAAATTTTAGCTTCTACTTAAGCCTATTCTAGCGTTGGATAATTCTTAAATAAAGCAATTTGGCAATTTATATCAATGCGTTCCTTATGTCTTATTTTTTCATGATCAAGTCCTAGAAGAATCTATATTTCATTTTGAAAAGATGTAAATCAAATTCAGATTAATTGATTGATTGATTTGGTGTTTAACGCCACTTGGCCGTTGGTGCACACCTCTTCCTTTTCCGGAGTCTGTCTCTTTAATAAAATCAAATTATACTATATAATTCATTTAACAAACTGACACAACAAAATAATATCGTTTATTCCTTTCCAATAAATAGATGGTCGTCTATTTTCAGATTTTTATTGCAGCCATTTTCTGTACAACAAAAATTACACTCCTTGGTATCTGGTAGTTCCACAGATTCGCCATTTTGTAAAGTAAGACACATTGGATCGTCTGCTGTCTTCAGCCACCATTTTTTATTGCATTCGTCTTCAGATACACAACTGAAAAACAATAACGAACAATTAATCGATATTAACATTTTAACGATTTTAATGCATTACATTATCAAAACACTATATATATAGATTATGTAATATGAATAATAGATGTTGGACATTCGTATATAAGACAGCAACCGATCAACAAAAATCAAAGCACCAAGGGTGCTATAGGCAGTGAATTAAAAAAAACCCAAGGTAAACGTGGCAGAAGCTTAAGTTAAGATGAATATTGTGGAAGAAATTGTTTAATTATTTATCTCAGCTATTTCAAGTTAAAAAAATGTTTGTACCTTAATGTTTCCGCTATCCAATCCTACCATTTTCAAAAGTTATTTCTAATTTATCTTAAATATGTTTCCTTTAAAATGAGCCTTAAATGAAAATTTTTATGGGCCCAGAAATAACTCAAACAATAATTAAAGTAAATTCAACCTAGACTTATTTCTTGCATCAATCAAATTCTATAATAAACAAGAAATAATTGTAACAGGATACTGTTACGAAGTCTCCAAAACAAAGCTCCTATAATTCGTCATTCCCATGGTTGCCTGACATTGGGCCGAGTCCAGTACAAATTGGTTTGGTCAAGTAAAGTGATATGCATATGTGACGCCTAGGAGATTGACCCTGTATGTCATTCAAACATTCTTGAGTTGACGAACAGGAATATATATGGTTTAGGGGTGGGGATCTCGACCGTTTTCAAGTTCTCAAAAGGTGGGGGTTGATCAAACAGGAGGGGTGAGGTTGACTCCCGTGGACTCCGCCTTTATTTCATTTTATTTATTTTATTGTACCATACAAGAACATGTATGGTTTAGGGGTGGGGATCTCGACCATTAACAAGTTCTCAAACTGAAGGGGGTGGGTTTGACCCCCTGTGGACTACCCCTTTATTTTATTTCATTTTATTTGTTTTATTGTACCATACAAGACTATGTATGGTTTAGGGGTGGGGATCTCAACTGTTAACAAGTTCTTAACAGAAGGAAGTGGGGTTGACCCCCAGGGACTCCCCCTATATTTCATTTGATTTGTTATATTGTTCCATACATGAATATATATGGTTTAGGGGTGAGGATCTCGACCATTCACAAGTTCTCAAACAGGAGGGTTGGGTTACACCTGGAACTCCCCCAAATTATTTTCATTTGATTTGTTTTATTGTCCTATACAAGTATATATATGGTTTAGGGGTGGGGATCGCGACCGTTTACAAGATAAAAACACATTTTCAAATTGAAGGGGTTGGAATGACCCCCAGGGACTCACCCTTTATTTTATTTGATTTATTCTATTGTCCTGTTATCATTACTGAAGATCGCGTGTGTCTATCACTTACTGTTTTCAAGTAATAGTCATTTGAAAATTGAAAAAAATAAAATCCCATAGGGTTCTTTAGTAAACCCCTCCCTTATTTAGGCCCCTCAAAATACCCCTAAATAGACCCCAATGCACAAACGAAAGATTGATAACTCCGCTAGACATGTTAGTCTAACATTTTATGAAACCCTAAGTAAATCTGACAAGCGGTCCGAGTTGTCTTCTAAGACGGTCCGATTGGACTCGGTCCGACTTGTCTCGGGGACGAGTTGTCCACATTTCTTAAAACATCCCATCAACGTCGATTTTTCGATCTTGTTACTCTAAAGAATTCTAACGTAATGACTAGGAAAAACAATTCACTAAAAGGTGGAGTGAACACAAATCAAAATCAGTTAAGCGAGAATATCAAATGATCGGCCTAAGGGGAGTAACTAGAACATATTTCGCATCGTAATTACTAGTTTTTTTTAGAAAAAACAAACCAATTACCGCCAACTTAGACTACTACATATAACTTTATTTCCTCTATCATAGAGATTTGGTGTACATCAACATTAGAATATAGCAAAGTGCTCTCGACCAATGAAATTGTAGGATTTGGTGTTTCTTAATTGTGAAGAATGAATGAAATCATGTTCTTAGTAAGGGATTATCCTATTGTTTAGGCCTACTTACAGTTCAAAACAACGAGTTTCTATAAATTAGTTACAAATGCCGCGAAGCACATTTATCAGCTTGAAAGAATTTGTAATTAAAACTGACTAAAAGTTGAATTTTGAAACAAACAAAAAAATCAAAATAAGATGAAGTTTACTGGTGCAGTAATATTGGTACCGTTAACGTTATTATGAGAATATTAATAACTTCAAATTACTAAAAAAAAAAAAAAAAAAACAATATCAAAGCAATGCAGTGCAAAAAAAAAAGTTTAAAATTAAATAAAACCTAAATCTTTAGCATCTACTCTTTCAAAAACTCAGATTACTGGATCCGCGGTTGGTGAGAATAGTAATTTCCAATATTCTGATAAAATTCTAAAAAAAGGAATTTAGTTTAACTTTTGAATATATTTTAAACCATTTTAAAGGCATTGTATTTGAAAATTTCCTTGACATAATGAAGTAGTATTTGATGTAAAGGACTGGACTAAAATATTGGCTGTAAAATAAAATTTATTTGTAACTCAAACTTTGAATTTATTGATTTGAACTGGAAATAAACCAAAAGATAATTCCTCGCTAAAATATTACATAATTTACATTCATACTCACAATCAGGAAAAATTTCTTACCATTTCATTGTACTGTTGTGTCATTTAATGTCTAAAACACAATCTATTATATTTTCCAAAATTATAAGAAAGTCCTTACATCACTTAAACTAATCCATAAATGAAATCATGCCTAAAAAGGAAGTCATGCATTTATTACAAACATTGCACTGACAATGAAACTAATTCGTAAACACAACCAGTCAAGAGATCATTTAAGCCTTGAGCACTTTACAATATTCTAAGTTTGTAAGAGAATGATAATCCCTTTCTTCAGGATTAGTACTCGCTAACACTCGTACTTAATCATGAAGAAAGGGATTATCATTCTCTTACATATACATATTCCTGCGCCTTTGGCCATTTGGGAAATGTAAACGACTTGTAATTAGAGATTTTCGGCGATGAAATATTTCATACAATTGTTCTTTGACATCTTAGCCAAAAGCACATGGGATGATAAAGTACGTACGGATTTCTATTGAGCACTACTTCCTATGTGCAACTTCAAAAGTTTTGGGTAGTTCGACGATCATTTAAGTTTTTTCTGGTCATATTTTTTGTATTCCAGAATTGAAAGTATGAAAGAAGTGCCCAATTAGTTATTAATAACATATTAGGCAGCTAGATAATAACAATAGCACTTTTTACACCATTTAGTGGGAAGAACACAAATCTAGGATGGTAGCATAAGGCAGCTTAAATGCCTAACAAAATCTAGATGTTTCACAATAGACAGCTATCTATACAAAACGTTAAACTCTCAATTAGCCGGAGTCAAGAATTAGTGGAACTTGGGACAGACACATGAACAGGTTGCAATGATTAAGATTATCAATACTATGAGTGTCTACATAGGGTTAACAGAATGGAGAATACTAAACAAAAAGTACAGAATAAAGAGCGAAAAATAGAAAAAGAGAAAGAATAGAGAATAATGGGCAAAGTAGATACAGAATAGAGAAAACTGGTTCAAAACTTAAAGAACAAAGAAATGAAGGACTCCCATCCAGATCCTCGTACTATTGAGGCGCATGCGCGACTGTTGAAGGACTTTAATGACAAGAAAGCACTATATACATGCATGTATGTTATAAAATACAACACATTTGCATTAAACCGAGCAATTGTCCTTGTTTTTGTTTATAAGAATAAACAAGCAACAGATGTAATGGGTCGGATTATGGATTGTTTAAAACAACTTGATATGTTCTATGTGAAATTACCACGCAACAAAAAATTTAGATAGAGCGAAAACAAAATTATTTGTATTTGAATAATTTCATTTTTTGTTTTTATCGACTTTGTTTGTGTATTGTTTATGATAAGTCTCAACGAAACACAACACAAAATGACTGTCATATAAAAGCAGTCGTAAAACACCATTAAATATCATAGAAGTATGAATAGATATTAGCTCGCATGGCCAATAGGGCGATTTGAGCTTAATTAGTGGTCTTATTGGGAACTGTCTATAATGAGGGAAAACTATGATTTTTTTTCGGCACGAAATTCATTAACCGTTCTAAAGATGAAAAAACGTGTAGGGTATACATTGTACAAGTAACTACATTCAATGAGACCTTAACCAAACAGCATGAAAACCCCTCAATTCGCCGTTTCATAACGTCACATCATTGGTTATATTTTCATTGTTTAGAACGTTGTTAGCCAATCACAACTTTTTAATGTACGTTTTTGAAAATAATACGCAGAATGCATTGGATTCTGAAAAGGCGAATTATCTGTCAGAAATGGACGCTTACCTTCTTGATATATCTTTTGTACCATTAGTGTGAGCAGTAAAGGTATTCATACAATACTTTTTATCAGAACTGCATAACTGTAACTCACTATCATTACAATTTGTAGAATTACATATAAAACAACTAATAGATCCACCATAAGTCGTAGGGTTGTTGATATTAGTATTGTTTGGGTAAAAAGTAGAGCCACTAGTAGGTAATGGCGACGGTCGTTTAACAGTTGTTACTGGTACCTCATTAGAAGGTAGTTGAGAAGACCGGTTAACAGTTGTGACTGGTACTTCACTAGAAGCTAGTGGAGACGGCCGGTTAACGGATGTGACTGGTACTTCAGTAGTTGGTTGTGGCGGCGATCGGTTGAGTGTTTTTACTGGTACTTCAGTTGAAGGTAGTGGAGAAGAACGGTTAACAGTATTAACTGGTACATCACTAGTTGGTAGGGGCGACGACCGGTAAACAGTTGTGACTGGTACTTCACTGCTTGTGTGACTTTCTACTGTTTTCGATGAATGCGGCTTCGTATAATATGGTAATGTTGATATTGATGGCGATGCAACTCCTGTTGTTAATGACGATGAATGTAGGTGATGGATGAATGTTCTTGGGATGAGAACTAAAAAAAAATTATTAAATATATTTAGTTCAATATCATTATAAGATATCTAAATGGATAGTATCTCAAATAAAATAATACAATTTATGAGTGTCTGGATGGGAGTTACATAATAGAGAATAATGGGCCAAAAAGAATAGAAAAAAATGGACCAAGAAATAAAGAACAGAGAATATTGGGATGCTAAAATACAAAGAATAGAGAATACTAATGAACAATGGGCAAAAGATATAAAGAATATAGCAAAGTGACCTAAAAACGTAAAGAATACAGGAAGGATCCCCTTACACACTCTCTTGTATCTGCTTCCTGCATTCATCTTGGGTTAACTTTCATATTCAATCTCACCAACAGAGCGCTAACATTCTTTTTCAACCTAATTCTGGGTTCAAAGATACTGTTTCGAGAAATATATTATAGAATTAATAAAGTAATTCGATGTTTTAATACATCAATCAATCTTCAGTAAATATTCTCCATTTTTGGACTTTAATACACATAACCGTTGATATCCTAGTCTTTTTGGTTTGTGATGGAAGGTTGCTACATTTGCAATTTTTTTTTTTTTTTTTTTTTTATAAATTTCAATATATATCAAGAATAAATGGAAATGGTATGTCCAGTGGAAGGTAAATTCAACGTACGAATCTTTCAAATTAACTCTTTTCGTGATCATATTAATCTTAATGATCGGTGATTGCCTTACATTGAAATTACAAACAAATTCTGAATAGCTCATTACATTAACAGTCAAATGAATCATGCATAAACGCATTCTTATACAAAACTATTCACCAGATTTGAATTAAGTGGATATAAGCAACTATAAGTAACTATAAGTATAAAAAAAGAAGATGTGGTATGATTGTCAATGAGACAACTGTCCACAAGAGACCAAAATGACACAGAAATTAACAACTATAGGTCACCGTACGGCCTTCAACAATGAGCAAAGCCCATACCACATAGTCAGCTATAAAAGGCCCCGAAATGACAATGTAAAACAATTCAAACGAGAAAACTAAGCCAAAAAAACCCATACCTTATAGTCGGATATAAAAGGCACCGACATGAACCATGTGAAATATTTAAACGAAAAAAACTAACGGCCAAATTAATAACAAAAAAATTTACGAAAATCAAATATGACAGACATGAACTAACGACAACCAATGAACTACAGGCTCCTGCATTGGGACATGCACATACAGAATGTGGCGGGGTTGAACATGTTTGTGCGCGATCAACCCTTCTATCAATTGTAGGACGTAAAAGGAGTATTGATTATTTACCATATATTACTGAGAAATGTGTTGTTCTGAACATGCATGAAATATTTGCCACTAGACGTTAAGCAACCGACAATCAATCAATCGGAAAAATCGGTTTTTTATTTGACTGAAATCATTTGGGTATTTCAAGGCAAACAATGAAAATATTAATAATGATAATATCATGAAATTTAAACGATTTGAACGAACCATTTGTAGCATACAACTGCGACAAGCGGCAAAAAAAAAACACTATTATTATCACCTGCAGATTATATTTTATAAATAATGTGTATGCTTAAACATGTTAATCGGTCCCATGTCAGGAATCTATTTATTGTTTGTCGTCTTTCATTATAATATAACATTTGTTTACCCTCCCGTCCTCTGGTGAATACTTATTGTTACATCGGCTTATCTCCCTGTTCAAGGGTTATCAAGTTACAAACTGTGTACGCGAATTTTTAATCATAATGAACTTTGTATGGCATATTTACACGCAGCGTATATGTATGCGTCCCGTCCAGAAAATGATTCTAAAATGAAAACAAACCTCCGTGACAGAGACACACGTGACATTTCCAGGCGTTGTTGTGAACGGTGAATGCATGACAGTACGATGGACAATCACTTGGTAATTCAAGACAATGAAGGGTTGATGCTATGGCTGAAAGAAATTCATACATTTTTTTATTCGAAAGAATGTTATTCATTGTAAAATCAAATAATTTAATACTCTTTCCTAGACACTTGTAGGAAGGTAGGGAATTCGTGGTATAAAAAAAGTGAATAGCACAAGATGTTCAAGAAGGTTCATTTTCATATTGCCTGTTTTATTTCCGTTCAATTGCAACTGTTAATGTCATATACTAGAATATGTATCGAACTTTGTATTCGAAGTCTGGTCCAAGGACATTCGATATGCCACACTTTTAACTGAAGGCAATACATCGTCGTAATTATGCATGTAATATTTGCCACTGGACGGTAAACAAACGACATTTAGTAAATCATGTCAAGTGCAAAATTTTTATTGATTCTCATTGTAAATAGAACTGAAACTTCATTAATTGGTATGGGTCTCGGTGGCCCAGTGGTAAAAGTAGTCGAACTACTATATTACTAGTCTGTCAACACTGAGGTTGTGAGTTCGAATCCCAGACGTGATAGTTGCGCTTGACTCCAATCTTAATTGACTAGGATTGTCAGTTCATTACGAAGGTCGGTGGTTCTCTCCGAGCACTCCGGCTTTCTCCACCAAAATAAAAAACTGACCGCCACGAAATTGCACAACATCAATCAAGCAATCAATCATTAAGTGGTAACAGATCAGTAACTTTGCTTGTCATCCACTTTTTCCCTAGATAAGATAAACCGAATTCTCAACTGCAGAAAAACGGCTGTTCAATGTGACATTGCATATGCATATATACATATGGACATCGTATTATAAATTAATATTGATATATTGAAAATTACTATCATATATGGGCTAGAGATTGTCTTGAACTTGCATTTAGGTAATCGTTTTCTCTGTGTTGAAGGCTCAAAAGTGACTTTGCGATGAAGAACAGCAAAGCAGGTGCTGTTTCTTTGCTTTTGAATTTTCCTCTGCATGTAGTGATTTTTAGTCAGAATCAGCTATATGGAAGAACTGGCCAAAACTGTTCTAGGGCAGAATCGCCATTGTTAGAAAGTGGTCTAAAGGTGTCATGAGAACAGTTCTACAGACTGTTCTAGAACAGTTCTGACAAATCGTAATAGTTTTTAAAAGATCGAGGTAAAGCTGTTTATAAGACTGATACAAATCATTTTTATCATGTTTACCCGTTGGATTAAACGTTATTTTGATTGATTCTTCAAAGATGATTATGAGGATATGGAAAAATAGATGAATAGCTAACTTTAAAAAAGATGACAAAATTATTCCGATATAGAAAACTAGCTGACGAGGCAAAATTCAGAAAAAGACGTATCTGAAGGAAACTCGCAAGTAATAAATTTTCAATATGCATTTTTTAACGCAATTTTATGTAAAACTATTTGTGAAATTTATTAAAAATACTGATACATGTATTATAAGTAGCGTTGTAGCTTATATTAAAACTAAGGAAAAATGCATGCTTTCAAAGAGAAATAGTCCATCGCGCTTTTAATTTCAAAAGTGAAGGTCAATATTTTCGAGATTTTGTACACCTGTTTCTACATTGTTTTTTGTTTTTGTTTTTTTTTTCCACTGTTTTATTTTGTTTTGTTTAATTTGTGATCACTTAAACATTAATATGTTTTTCAATCATTAGTTCAGTTCTGAGTTTAATCTAAACTAAATACATTTTTGTAATTTTGTATTTTTTAGCTTTCTAGTAAATGACATTGCTGCAGTCCAAATTTCCTTCTGTGGCCAGTCAAGAAACGTTTACACCGGTGTCATTCTCATGATGCAACTTGGTTTCTAAATTGAGTACTAATTCAATATTTAACTTACCAATATTTGTAACTTTAGAATCAACTTGGAGTAAGAATCTTGATTCTCGTTCTAGGTCTGTGTAAAAATAATTAAAAAAACAATACAACTATAAATATTACATCAATATTACTACATACATTTTGGAAACTAACGTTTCAAGTACCTGATGAAATCTTTAAACGGTTCTGAAATAATTACAGGTGTCTTTCGAATATACACGTACAAAAACGTAAAAATATACATCTTCTAGTTTGTTTTTTTTTCTTTCAAATTGACATACCACTTCATTACATACTTTTTTACATTTGTTCCAACGATAAGAATAAACGAGTTGACTGTTCAATTTTGCTATAATTGTTTGGCAGCCATTCTACATGCTATCATTGTAAAATATTGGTTGAAGTTGACAGAAGGAATTCATGAAATTCCAGACGTGGCGTTAAGTTCAGTATAGCAATTATTCATACTCCATCCTACATGTACATGTATGTGATCTTTATTTAGATGATACAAAAATATCAAGAGAGATATAAAAATCGTTGATTGCACAGAATAGATGGGCTTGACCAACGCAACAAGAAAGTATAATCCTCTTGAACTCAACGAATGTTTTTAAAAATGTATGGATATATAGATACGAAAAGCCCTATGCTAATAGAAACTGTTACGGAGCTTATGATGAATGTTTAGATACAATGTCGCGTCTGGTGCTATTAGGTCTATTATATTCGAAATGCATTAATAAATTAGCTTTAATAATGTTAACCAAGTCGGGTCTATAATATCACTGGGCAATTGTTCCAACGTGGACTGTTTGATTGATTGATTGATTGTTGGTTGCTTAACGTCCAGTGGTAAATAGTTCATGCATATTCAGGACGAGAACAAATTAACAATAAATACAAAAGTAGGTTCTGTAATAGGGCTTCCGGGATTAAGGTCGGAGAAATTTAGACTGCCACGGAAATGAGGGTATATTGGATAGGGACAGAAATTCAGCCTTGCAACAGGTCACCTACGGACCCCTCAAAGAGTTGTGGACTGTTCGAAGAAAAATAGCTAATGTATATGTCTTTTCGAACATTCATTGAATTTCAATATATTTCTTTTTACTTCCCAATCGTCATTAACATTGCGCAGCCATACAGTGTACCTACCTTGTTTTTTTGTTGTCTTACAGTCGCAGTAATCACATCGTATGGTTCCAAGAATGATATCCTCTAAATGTCGGATCGTACAGTATGATGGACAAACACGAACCTTGTGGTTACAAGGATTTAACATGGCCATAAAAACTTCTCCTGAATAAAGGACACAAACTGTTTGTTAACAAATTGAATTTGATTAAAATTCAGAATAAAAGAAGAATCAAAACTGTTCATGTATTGAGCCCATGGTTTGTATCAAATGTGAACTCGTCAAATTGCGACGAGTTTGAAGGATTGCTTTAATCAAAGCATGTGGACTCTGGTGGATAGTTGTCACAGAATCATTCGCAATAATATATAATTTTATTTTATATCTAAGCTCTAACGAGGAATAAAAATAACAAATGACTATTATCAACAGATGCATGATCGCCTTGGAGTGAAGTCCAAGGTAAATAAAGTTTAAGACAAATGCAAACCATATTCAAACCTTGTGGACAGCGACAGAAGAAACAATGCCAATCATCGACAGTAATATTGTGTACCAGACAGTCACTGTGGCAGTATTCTGGGCTCGGTAAACAAAACAGCTCGGTAGGATCAGGTTTCGATCCTGAAAAGCAACAAATCAATGTGGATCGAGAATGCAGGAAGTCATAAATGATGATCTAAATGGTAAGGTTGAACTAAGAGGGACGAGCGAATTCACAAGGCAGACATTGGTTACGTTTACCTTGATTTATATGTTATCATACAAACTTGTTTACAACAACGATAATGAAGTTACATGTAAAATATTAATAATCAATCAATAAATGAGGCCCGAAAAATGTAACTCATATTTAGTATACCTTATCAGTACATGAGATCGTTTGAATCAAATTATGTTTAACCTTCTTAAATTATCATTTTAAAAAGTATTACTGGTATCGGTCTTGTTCATATTTTAAATGTATTATTATTTGCCATTAATTTGTACTGTAATTACGTTTATCTTCCTAGCAATATACAAATAGTTTATTCGACGGCGTCTTTATGTTTTCAGGCAATTGACTGTGGAGACACAATGTAATTAATATGCATAAACCTGAATATTTAGCTCAACGTTTGATACGTTTATAAATCGGTAAACTTCGGTAGATTCCGTTGCCCAACATTTCGAGCGTCCGAAGCGCTTTTCTTGATTTGCTATCACCAGGAACTCTCAAACCCAAACATTTGAAAGCTAGTGTTGTAAAATACATAGAAATGTTAGGAACTAGATGATCAAAAGCGACCTAAAACAATAGTCATTCTAAGGTCAATATTCGTGTCTAATTGTAACGCTATAATACCTGAATGAGCTATCGTGGTCGATGCGGTCGTAGATGTCGTTGATGGCTTTGGGGTACTTGTTGCTTTAAATATAACAATAATATTGTTCTGAATGAGTGTTCGCGAAACAATTGATTTACTGAGGCCAATATTATCAAAAACAGGACGATGTGATTCCAGTGTCAATAGAAAAGAGATTTAGGCGTGCTGTAAGTAATTTATACGAATATCTATTTGATATAATATTGATTTTGTATACAGTCGTGTTTCGGCCGTAAACAATACCGGTATCAATATCACTTGTTTGGATTTTTCAGGTTTTTGGCCGTGGTTATTGTTTGCAATCTATTTCAAGTTGGTGTTGATGCCAGAATTCTAGTCGTTTTCAAGTTGAGTTGCCAAACAACTTGTCAAACAGAGGCAAAAGATACCAAAGGACATTCAAAGTCATAAGTAAAAAAAAAAAAAAAAAACTGACAACGCCATGACAAAAAAGACCAAAAGACAAGCAACAGTATACAAAACACTTATTAAATGTGTGAGCAGAAGTTAAGCAAATTACATGTTGAATAATATATACACGAAGGGTGGATTGGGGTCCTTCATTTCTGTATTCTGTAATTTTATGACAATTTTTCTGTATTCTTTATTTATTTTGCCCGTTATGCTCTATTCTTTATATTGAAGCCCCCTCTTATTCTCTAGTTTTGTGCTTGTTTTGCCTTGTTTTTCTAGTTTTAAATTCTTTAAAATTGAGAATGGAAATGGGGAATATGTCAGAGAGACAACAACCCGACCAAAGAGCAGCCAACAGCCGAAGGCCACCAATGGGTTTTCAATGCAGCGAGAAAATCCCGCACCCGGAGGTGGTCCTCAGCTGGACCCATACTAAAATTGTGTACTAGTTCAGTGAAAATGGACGTCACACTAAACTCCAAAACATATAAATGAACTAAAATTAAAAAAACATACTAGACTAACAAAGACCAGAGGCTCCTGACTTGGGACAGGCGCTAAAATGCGGCGGGGTTAAACACGTTTTGTGAGATCTCAACCCTCCCCTATACCTCTAGCCAATGTAGAATAAAGAAACACATAGCAATACGTTATGCCCATTATTCTTTATTCTGTAAACATCACCCAGACCCTCATAACTATCCATCTTTTCATTGTCAAAGAGCGTATGCTGACCCTTAGATGCTTTTTATAACAAAAATGTTGTTTGGATGCTGTCTCATAAACATATATCCCACATATCAATTTATTCACATTATACATATCAGATGTGATTTAAAACTAAAATAATATATTTACCTGCTTGTTGCTTGATAATGCATCGGCATATTTGGCATCCGTCAGGTCCTATTTCAAAAACTTTTCCAGCAGGGCAACGGTATAAAGGACAAAAGAACGGCACACAACGCTTTGTTTTTCTATTGTATGATTCTTTACTAATGTCTTCGGCATTTTCTCGCTTTAACTTACGACCAGGGAGGATGACATTTCCCAGTGGATTGTCGCGTTTTCCTATAAAAACCAAACAGCAATTGAGAGGTATAAATATAAATTATTTTCAGGTGATAATTTATATCAACACCTTGAAGTATAATTTCAATTTAAAAATAAAATAGAGAGTAAAAAGTCTTATTAAAATACCGAGCTCCAAGACGAATTCAAAAAAAAAAAAAAAACTAAAAAAATCTGAAACGATCAAAGTTAACGTTAGACTTTGTCAACCAACGGAATGAACGGAAATAAACTGTCGCATTCCTGACTTGGCACAGGCATTTTCCGAGGAAACAAATTTTGGGTTAAACCTGGTTTTTATTATTAGCTAAACTTCCTACATGTATGACAGTTATAACTACAAGCTATGATTAAAAGCATGGTTTTAGCTCATACAGAAAACACTAGAAACAAATATTGTCGTTAAAAGTAAAATAAAAATAAATGTAAGATAAATACGTGCCTTCATTTCTAAACTTTAGAATTTAACAAGATATCGATAGAACTTACCAAACACATTCTTCGGAAGAACTTTTGGACAATAGCAATTTTCACAAATACGACCATGGTATGACACATTAGACTTTTCACAAAATGTCGGGCACATGGCAAATTTCAGTTCACATGGGTTCCTTAAAGTCACATATGTAATGTTATTAACGGTGATATATGGAGATCTCGTTCCAGACGTCAATAGCGTCGTTTGAATCGTTGTCGGTACAGTTGGAACAGTCGTCGGCCATGAAACTACGATAAATATTACAGAAAACGAATGAAACATAGTATTTGTTTTATATATAACCGTAACAGTACATAGAGAAAATTTCAAAAATATGTCTTCGTTAAAAACACTTCTTTTCTAAATTAAATTATAATTCCATTCATTGTGGTTTCGTATAACAAAGATACAGGTCTTTAAATATTTGTATTTGTGACTGCCATATGATGTGTAGATACAAATCCAGAATGGATAAAGAGGGAAACCGAACGGAAACCTGATTAACAGTAATGTTAACCACCTACTAAATCAGGGCTCTCCAACATAGATAAGACACGTGGGTTAGAAGGAAGTTGGATCACGTGCTTGTATTTGTGCTCTATAATATGGCATAGTCAGTTAGTGCGTAGACTGAAGATTCTGGTTCAAGGACAGTCTTTGATAATTATTTAATTATATGTGTAATAGGTAATCTTAAAAGTGAATTTGTGTATCAAAATGGTTCCTCAAACAGATGAATGAAATTAGTTTCTCTTTGGTGTTTTCATTACTAGTAGTTGTATGAACAGATAGTGTTTCAGTTTTCTCCCGCTTCTGGCTTTGTTTCGCAAGAATATTTCCCATATTTCTTCATTCATAACGATAACGTCTACTGTTTGATCGTTAAATCTTTTGGTCGGGTTAAAGTCATATGAAATAATTTTCGATTGATTATAATGTTAAGGAAATTATTGAACCAATGCATGTATATATACTAATCTTAGTACTAGTATTATGTGTACGTTTTTGTTTCATATCTATAACGAACCCGTAACGTATAATCGACGAAAAATATTTCATTCGTTGATTGTTGATCGAAAACTTTGGCTGCTTATAATCTTTTTTGCACCGAGGTTTACCGATTGTGATCTTGATAAACAAATAACACAGAAACATATAGAGCACGTGAAAAATAAGTGAGATAATAGAGCGATATGTATTTGCTTTTTCATATTGTTCATGCGTTCCAATTAGTAAATAGAACTTTGTCATATCAGTTGTTAAATGTTTTTTTTTTTTGTATTTAAATTTTCTTTCAGAATCGATTGATAGATGATATCTTCTGTCCACGTCTTTGTTTACCTGATCTTACATTACGCCCCTCCCCCTTTTCATTTGCGCTGTTTGGTTATTGTTAAGGTCAGTACGGGAAGACAATAATTCAATAGCATTACATATTTGAAATTTTGATAAAATAAAAAGTCCTAAACATGCATGAAATATTTGCCACTGGACGATAAGCAACAATAGATAAATATAAAAGAAATGTTATGTACACGTGTCTTATAGTTTTATACACATATTACCTACTCTTATTATCTGGGTTTTTACAATAACAAAACTCACACACCACGTCATTCTTCAAAGTCACAATCTCACATGATGAAGAACACAGCTTATCTTTATCGAAACATGGATTGTCAAGGGCATAAAACGATGGCGTTGCCTGCGTTTGAGCTGAAATGAAGATGAAAATTAAATTGCATCTTTTATATAACTAATGTACAACATCCAGATGGAAAGAAGACATAAACACAAACCTTCAGATCATTTATCTCTTCAAGTGTTTTGGTACTTATACATCCGTGGCTCTCAATGTTTTGGAAATGAGAATTCCTGATGGAGGTAAATCCAGAAAATTGCTTCGGACGCAATAAATTTATAAAGTTTTATTTCAATTTTCACATCTGAAACGCCATATCACCTTTTATTGAAATAAAAATTGTGTCCCTCACAAACCCAGAGGCGGATCCAGGAGTGTGTCATCGGGTGCACCGAATCACAATTACATTTGAAAGAATGTTTTGAAAAAGACGTGTTCATTGATGTATCTCTGTCGACCCACTAATATTTTTTGGATATTTTTTAGAGTTTATTATATGGTTCGATTTTTACTCATTATTGAAGGGCGTGCGGTTACATGTAATTGTTTATATCCTTTTCGTTTGGACTTGAGCGGATCCTTAAAAAAGTTTCATTGGTATATTAATCATACCACGTCCCCATATTTTCATATTTGCGCTGCTAATGTAAATAAGACAGAAGGTGAAAAGTTGTTAGTTTTTATGATTCCTTAGTAAATATTTGATGAATTTCACATATAGAGCTATACAGTCAGTAGTTACAAACATCCCGGCTAACCTATTTTTGATCTATAGTTTCAGACGTAGAAATTCCCTGAAAACAATACTTGTACTGGAAACGTGTGATAGAATGCCACGCACGGTGACCTATAGTCGCTTACATTTACGTCATTTGGTCTCTGATTGATAGTTGTCTCATTGGAAATCATACTACATCTTCTTATTGTTTATTTTAAAATAATTATATTACAAGCGAGTAATTACATAACACATATATTCAGAATATGGTTTTCCTTCTAGTATTGACTTGATTACAGACATTGAACATTAAAATTAAAGTTTTCTAAACAGTTAGCAGACAGTTGGAAATACTTAAAAATGTAATTTAATTTACTTGCTATATGCATGTAGCAATAGAAATCGAGTTCTGTTCCTAATAACCTTCCAAATTACGGTTAACAGCAAAGGTGTCAAAGGATGTAAACGATAGTATAGCATATATTTTCTTTCGTATACATTTTAGTTATTTTTGTATAATCACATGCATGTTGCATTAGTCTTTGGGGTTCGTATTGCTTAGTCTTTAGTTTTTATGTTGTGTCATCTGTACTATTATTTGTCTGTTTGTCTTGTATCAGTTATTGCCATGGCGTTGTCAGTTTGTTTTCGATCTATGAGTGCCAATGACTGTCCCTCTGGTATCTTTCGTCCCTCTTGTATGTGAGTCGTTTGTACAACAAGGGTTTGAACTATTCATAGCCTGTAGAAAATGTAGAAACAAGAATGTCACAACATAGAAAGACACACTATAAAATATCAACTGAAATAGCACACGGATGCCCCATCCGCACTATCATTTTCTATGTTCAGTGGACCGTGAAAATGGGGAAAAATCTCTAATTTGGCATTAAAATTAGAAAGATCATATCATAGGGAACATGTATTTTAAGTTTCAAGTTGATTGGACTTCAACTTCATCAAAAACTACCTCGACCAAAAACTTTAACCTGAAGCAGGACGAACGGACGAACGGACGGACGGACGAACAGACGAACGAACGAACGGACGGACGGGTGAACAGACACAGAAGAAATATAATGCCCATAAATGTAGGCATAAAAATGATATATATAGTAATCAGAAATTCTGGTACATCTATATTCAAGTCTGAGAAAAATACTATGTGCGATAGAATTACTTTATACTGGCTTTCCATACACTCGGCATCCTCAAATATCCTGTATTTTTAGAAAAGGAACTTTTAATGTCTATTTCCTATACTAAATATGAAAACATATGGAAGAGCAAGCTGTAAGGGTGTATTTCATGCCGATAATAAGTACTTTAAAATGAAATTATTCGTGCACTATTTTGTACGGCATGCACCTTTACTAGAAATAAATGTATCGGCAGATAAAAAAGACTTCTGATTAAAGGAAAAATTTACACTTCGAACCCCTATAATTCTCGAATGGGCCTAACCCCCAAAAAATTATTTCAGTGGGCTCTGCTCGGATTTATTACCTTTCATTTGAGCCATGTTCGGTAAAGAACTTTGCCGTACGAAGCTGGCGAGGCTTACCGAAAGAGTGTAGGGTGGACACGTATTTTTTAACAACATTTTGAACCCTACAATTCCCGAATAGGCCTAACCCCCAAAAAATTATTTCAGTGGGCTCTGCTCGGATTTATTACCTTTCATTTGAGCCATGTTCGGTAAAGAACTTTGCCGTACGAAGCTGGCGAGGCTTACCGAAAGAGTGTAGGGTGGACACGTATTTTTTTTAACAACATTTTTGAACCCCTACAATTCCCGAATGGGCCTAACCCCCAAAAAATAATTTCAGTGGGCTCTGCTCGGATTTATTACCTTTCATTTGAGCTATGTCCGGTAAAGAACTTTACCGTACGAAGCTGGCGAGGCTTACCGAAAGAGTGTAGGGTGGACACGTATTTTTTTAACAACATTTTTGAACCCCTACAATTCCCGAATGGGCCTAACCCCCAAAAAATTATTTCAGTGGGCTCTGCTCGGATTTATTACCTCTCATTTGAGCCATGTTCGGTAAAGAACTTTGCAGTACGAAGCTGGCGAGGCTTACCGAAAGAGTGTAGGGTGGACACGTATTTTTTAACAACATTTTTGAACCCCTACAATTCCCGAATGGGCCTAACCCCCAAAAAATTATTTCAGTGGGCTCTGCTCGGACTTATTACCTTTCATTTGAGCCATGTTCGGTAAAGAACTTTGCCGTACGAAGCTGGCGAGGCTTACCGAAAGAGTTTAGGGTTGACACGTATTTTTTTAACAAATTTTGAACCCCTACAATTCCCGAATGGGCCTAACCCCCAAAAAATTATTTCAGTGGGCTCTGCTCGGATTTATTACCTTTCATTTGAGCCATGTTCGGTAAAGAACTTTGCCGTACGAAGCTGGCGAGGCTTACCGAAAGAGTGTAGGGTGGACACGTATTTTTTAACAACATTTTTGAACCCCTACAATTCCCGAATGGGCCTAACCCCCAAAAAATTATTTCAGTGGGCTCTGCTCGGATTTATTACCTTTCATTTGAGCCATGTCCGGTTAAGAACTTTGCCGTACGAAGCTGGCGAGGCTTACCGAAAGAGTGTAGGGTGGACACGTATTTTTTTTAACAACATTTTTGAACCCCTACAATTCCCGAATGGGCCTAACCCCCAAAAAATTATTTCAGTGGGCTCTGCTCGGACTTATTACCTTTCATTTGAGCCATGTTCGGTAAAGAACTTTGCCGTACGAAGCTGGCGAGGCTTACCGAAAGAGTTTAGGGTTGACACGTATTTTTTTAACAAATTTTTGAACCCCTACAATTCCCGAATGGGCCTAACCCCCAAAAAATTATTTCAGTGGGCTCTGCTCGGATTTATTACCTTTCATTTGAGCCATGTTCGGTAAAGAACTTTGCCGTACGAAGCTGGCGAGGCTTACCGAAAGAGTGTAGGGTGGACACGTATTTTTTAACAACATTTTGAACCCTACAATTCCCGAATGGGCCTAACCCCCAAAAAATTATTTCAGTGGGCTCTGCTCGAATTTATTACCTTTCATTTGAGCCATGTCCGGTTAAGAACTTTGCCGTACGAAGCTGGCGAAGCTTACCGAAAGAGTGTAGGGTGGACACGTATTTTTTTTAACAACATTTTTGAACCCCTACAATTCCCGAATGGGCCTAACCCCCAAAAAATTATTTCAGTGGGCTCTGCTCAGATTTATTACCTTTCATTTGAGCCATGTTCGGTAAAGAACTTTGCCGTACGAAGCTGTCGAGGCTTACCGAAAGAGTGTAGGGTGGACACGTATTTTTTTTAACAACATTTTTGAACCCCTACAGTTCCCGAATGGGCCTAACCCCCAAAAAATAATTTCAGTGGGCTCTGCTCGGATTTATTACCTTTCATTTGAGCCATGTCCGGTAAAGAACTTTGCCGTACGAAGCTGGCGAGGCTTACCGAAAGAGTGTAGGGTGGACACGTAACAATTCCCGAATGGGCCTAACCCCAAAAATTATGTCAGTGGGCTCTGCTCGGATTTATTACCTTTTATTTGAGCCATGTCCGGTAAAGAACTTTGCCGTACGAAGCTGGCGAGGGTTACCGAAAGAGTGTAGGGTGGACACGTATTTTTTAACACTTTTGAACCCCTGCAGCTGAATGGGCCTAACCCCAAACAATTATTTCAGTGGCTCTTCTCGGATTTATTACCTTTCATTTGAGCCATGTCCGGTAAAGAACTTTGCCGTACGTAGCTGGTTAGGCTTACCGAAAGAGTGTAGGGTGGACTCGTATTTTTTTAACAACCTTTTTGAACCCCTACAATTCTCGAATGGGCCTAACCCCCAAAAAATTATTTCAGTGGGCTCTGCTCGGATTTATTACCTTTCATTTGAGCCATGTCCGGTAAAGAACTTTGCCGTACGAAGCTGGCGAGGCTTACCGAAAGAGTGTAGGGTGGACACGTAACAATTCCCGAATGGGCCTAACCCCAAAAATTATGTCAGTGGGCTCTGCTCGGATTTATTACCTTTCATTTGAGCCATGTCCGGTAAAGAACTTTGCCGTACGAAGCTGGCGAGGCTTACCGAAAGAGTGTAGGGTGGACACGTATTTTTTAACAACATTTTTGAACCCCTACAATTCCCGAATGGGCCTAACCCCCAAAAAATTATTTCAGTGGGCTCTGCTCGGATTTATTACCTTTCATTTGAGCCATGTTCGGTAAAGAACTTTGCCGTACGAAGCTGGCGAGGCTTACCGAAAGAGTTTAGGGTTGACACGTATTTTTTTAACAAATTTTTGAACCCCTACAATTCCCGAATGGGCCTAACCCCCAAAAAATTATTTCAGTGGGCTCTGCTCGGATTTATTACCTTTCATTTGAGCCATGTTCGGTAAAGAACTTTGCCGTACGAAGCTGGCGAGGCTTACCGAAAGAGTGTAGGGTGGACACGTATTTTTTTTAACAACATTTTGAACCCCTACAATTCCCGAATGGGCCTAACCCCCAAAAAATTATTTCAGTGGGCTCTGCTCGAATTTATTACCTTTCATTTGAGCCATGTCCGGTTAAGAACTTTGCCGTACGAAGCTGGCGAAGCTTACCGAAAGAGTGTAGGGTGGACACGTATTTTTTTTAACAACATTTTGAACCCCTACAATTCCCGAATGGGCCTAACCCCCAAAAAATTATTTCAGTGGGCTCTGCTCGGATTTATTACCTTTCATTTGAGCCATGTCCGGTAAAGAACTTTGCCGTACGAAGCTGGCGAGGCTTACCGAAAGAGTGTAGGGTGGACACGTATTTTTTTTAACAGCAGTTTTGAACCCTAGAATGGGCCTAACCCCAAAAAATATTTCAGTGGGCTCTGCTCGGAATTACCTTTGAGCCATGTCCGGTAAAGAACTTAGCCGTACGAAGCTGGCGAGGCTTACCGAAAGAAGAGTGGACACGTATTTTTTAACATTTTGAACCCCTACAATCCCGAATGGGTCTAACCTCAAAAATTATGTCAAACTTGTTTGTTTGATTTATTCATCAACAATTTTAGTTCTATTAGAATGTCAGACTTGTTTGTTTGATTTATTCATCCAATTTTAGTTCTATTAGATACCCAAGAGGAAAAGGGGGAACGTTGCTTCGGTTTGAAAATATACATTGTGAATTACTTTATTGGAAGGATTTATAAGATTTGAAGGACAATACATAGTTGTAAATGTTTCCTAAAAGAATAGTGTTTAAAATACTCTTTGTTACAATATATTTACAGTAACTGTCCTTATTAGACAACATTTGCTTATCTTTAATTGACTGAAAGACGATTCATTGGATGCCGTCATATATTTTCAATTCGTAAGAAAACGACCCATGTCGTATGAAAGCAATCCAAGATTATGAATTATTTTATAAGTTTAATCCAACTAGTTAGTCAACACTTTTTTTTCGCGTGGTTCGTGTAGTTCGTGCAAACGGCAAAAAATCGCAAATTTTATTCATTTGAAAAAAAGGAGTTGACAATTTATCATGTAAATATGAATAATTGATATAATAAATAATAATATTAATACTTATGAGTTATTATTCTAGTATGAAATACATGTACAATGTATAATAGTGATAAATATCATACTAGCTAGAACTCTAAAACTACTTTGAAATGGACATTTTCGTTCCGCCAATTTCAGTTATACATGTATGAGTGACGTAAAATTGATTTCACGTGGAATGATACTGCTTTTATTTGACTAGACAATTTATGTGTAAGTTGTGTGTCTAAAACTTTATTTTTAAATTCAAAATGTTAATAACATATATTTATATTTTATTTAAAAATCTGAAGATATTAGAATTTAATGTTGTGTTTTTTTTAAATTTATACGAAATAAAAGCTACAAACGGAGATGGTCACTTGATTTCATTTCGTATAATTGAAAAAAGAAAAAGCACAGTCATATGAAATCTAACCAGCTGTATACAAACATTTAAATAAATGTATATCATATATATCAGTATATGTAATTATAGTTTGAAACGTTAAAGTAGTAATAGCATACAAAGCGAGACAACTAAATCTCGTTCATGCGAATACAAAGAAATGAAAATTTTACCAAGAAAGAAAATTACGAATAGAGTAAAACATATCTTATACCATATATAAATCTTACTTGACAGAAAATTACATCCATAGAATGAAGAATGATTAAATTCATAGGTTTATTTAGAAGTTTTGATTGTTCACAGTAGAAATAATATCACCAAAACCAAGCTAATTGTTGTTGTTTATAGATACCCGGAGATGTGGGTTGTACGTAAACGAGGCAGCAACCTAGTGGCAGAATTGGAAACTATCAGCTGGCCTGAGAACACAATTATTACTTGCTATTTGAGGCATCACATATGAAGAAATAAATTTGGAAGGGACAAATTTACACCAAGGGTCTTGAATTCTTTTGACATGCTAATATTAACCAAAACTTTACTTTAACATTCATGACCCAATTTTTTTTACAGAGTACACTGTCCACACTAGGGACTATGTGCTCCTCGACCAGCTAGTATGAAATATTGTATTGATTGAACTGTTGAAGGAGTTCCTCATCTGCTTCTAAGTAACTTATTGCAGCATAATTTCAACCAAAACAGCTTGCTTAAGATTTCGATATATTTTGTAACCGCAATAATATATCAGGGTCCTTAATTTCTTCATTTTTAGGACATTTGTCTTTATCTTTAAACATAACGCTAATTCTGTAAAGTTGTCTTTACATGTTTCTGCAATTAGGTGATTTCTTATTTCTGTACATCGTTCACTTTCTGTAATCAGTATTAAATCACTTAATTCTTTCATTTTTGACAATTATTCTTTATACATTTGCTTTCATTAAATTTGCATGCCTTTTTATTAATTAGTATTTGAATGAAACTGCATTAAATTTATAACATGAAAGTATGTTCAAGAGCGTTTCAGAGCTCGTGTTTCAGTTGTTATTGTGTACATATATGCCGACTTTAAATAAAAGTTACTTGGGAATGCTTACTTACCCAATTATTCTCTTTTTTTGTTTTTTTTAGTGATTATTGTCTATTAAGAAATCCTATCCAGACCCTCAATTTATCCTTTTGCGTTAGGCAGAATATTTTGGTGTACATAAGATGGGCCAAATAAGATATATCTAAGAGGGCATTGTGCCCAAACCGACAAAAACCCTATTGGTGTATCTTATACATACTACTGATATATTATTTACAAAACAAGAAAACACATCGTACAGAAAACTTAAATAGTAAGTGTCTGCATACTGACTTAAGGACAGTATCATTAATGTAAGAATTGGTTTCTCTCTTCGTAAGAAATCTTATTCATGTAGAAAAATAACAGTTACGTACACGTTCTGCAACGTGTCTGGAATGTATCAATCACAAATTTTTCCAATATGATAATATCATTGAAGGAAATTTTCCTGATAACACATGAACATGCATTTGGCAAAGTGTAAATCACAGTGTTTCAGTAAATACAATATACATCCACTTCATTTTAACTTTGGTGGATAGTTGTCTCATTGACAGTCATACCACATCTTCTTATTCTTATATATACCATAAACAATTGAAGCATGAAATTCCAATAACAAGCTTTACAATTGGCATATAAACTATTGCTGTAAATAGTGTCTAATTATACATAGAAATAAATTTGGCGAAGTGTAAATCAAATTTAATCATTAAATAAAATAAACATACCATATGCAACTGTGAAATATGAAATTCCAATAACAAGCTTTACGATTGACATACTAACTATTGTTGTAAATAATGTCACACAGTACAGTTAACTAAAGCACCTGTTGTGTGGTGATAAGAAACTTGTATATCTGTTGTTAGTATCATTATTTACGTTAATAGGCGCACGATTTCTTTTGGACCTTTGTAATGTGTTTTCAGAAATATGTATTTGCGTAAGTAAACGTATAGACGAGGCAGCAACATAAAACACAAAATCCTTTACAGTACAACGTTCTTCAGCAAAAGACTGATGTCTATACAATAGATAACAATGTTTATATTTGTATATAGCATAGGCGGATCCAAAGGGGGGTCCTGGGGCCCGCCCCTTTCGTGGGAAAAATTTGGTTAATAATATAGGGAATCACTGGAGCGTGACTGGAGCGGCGCCCCCCTTTTGGTCAGTCAGCCCCCCTTTAGGTCAGTCAGCGGCCCCTTACAAAAGTTCTGGATCCGCCACTGTATAGATGGTTTGTACAACTTGAGTTATAGATAATAATTTATTTGTATATTTACTTCGGTGTTTTGAATACAATAGACAATAAGAATATTGCAATACTATTGAGGGATATTGTTCGGCTCAATCAGTATACCATATTTAACAAGTCTGTTGATCATGATTTATGTACCGGGAGATGCTGATCCTTTGTAGTTCGAAGAACCTCTATTGACAGTCTGTCTGGACACAAAACTAACCCTACTACATTTATTAGTGTGTTTCATTGGAGTTGTTGTTGAAATGTTTGACTTGCCTCTATCTGATTTCAAGGAATAGTCCAGTAGCAAATAATTGTAGTATAATGTACAGTTTTGCTCGAATATGATGATTCAATTTCAATTTTAACCATTGGTTACAATACATTATGAAAAAGCAAGTTAACTAGGTCTGTATCTAAAATTATTATACCCGAATAGTTCAGTCGTTATATTTCGCTACTCTACGATTGCCACATTAACGCTTGAATGCATTGAAATTTAATCATTCGGAATTAGCTCGGGATTTACCTATCTCGATAAAATAGAGCTGATTGAAAATCTTGGATATGCAACGCTTAGAATGGGTCACATTTGTTTAATTATACCAAAGCAGCGATGGGTCTGATTACTTTCAATGTAATTGCTTAAATTACAATTACTTTGTCATTTGTACGATTAAATTAAATTAATGATTACATCATTTCTGAAAGTGTCTGATTAAATTAATGATTACATTGCCAAAGTAATCATGATTACATCTGATTACAATGAATTAAAAAAAAAAACATTTTGAATGATGGTAATGAATAAACGTTTAATGTAACTATAGCCTTTTTTAGAAAGGATTTTGTTTGATATATTATAAAATGATAACTTCAAACTTCATCTATTTAATAAACCACAAAAGTTCACTACATACACATGAACATTGTGTCACTGGTTATGACCCATTACACTTTATCATCATTGATCTCTGAATTATTTTGGCTTCAATTGAATATAGCTTTTTAAAGAGTTTACTGTTTGTCTTCTGACCTCTTCCAGACATTATATGTATTTCAAGGTGCAGTTTATGAAAGTTAAAATATGGATGAAATAAAGTTACCAGTTAAAAACTATGTAAAATTTTAATATAATAGTTTAATCAGATTGTAAACAAAATACAAGTACTAAAAATCATTGCATTTTAGATGTCCAGTCCAAATACATACAAAAATTTGCTTATTTTAAACAAAATATTTGTCCAACTTTTAATTTAGTTTTACGCTAATTAGATAAATGTTCACATGTCTGATTAACCTTTTATCATATCTTTGTCCTACAGCTATATTTAATTGGTAATTGCAATAAAAACAAACCTTAATTGGTTTCATACCTGTCAATTCAATGTTCACAAAAATCCCAATATTAACAAAAGATTATAATTCAGGGTTAAAGAAAAGTATTACTTGAATATAATAGTTATTATCAAAATTATATATGTACATCTCAGAGGCGGATTTAGAGGGTTTTTCAGGGGGCTGGCCCCCCTTTTTTGGGAAAAAATTGGTTGATTATATAGGGAATCATTGAAGCATGACTGGAGCGGCCCCCTCTTAGGCAGTCAGTGGGCCCCCACTTATGAAAAATTCTGGATCCGCCACTGCATCTTTAAATTGTGAATATGTGTAAAATATCTTTTACTAAGGCCAGAGACATATAATTGTATTATGATGACTTTTCAATACTGTAACAGTTAAATATGAATAACAAAAAGGGTTTACGTATTGACCATAAACACAGTTTTAGAATTTTTTCATTGTAATCAGAATGTAATCAAAAAGTAATCAGGATTACAGGGTATTTTGAAAAGTAATTGATTAAATTAAATTACATGTAATCAGATTTTTGGCTGATTAATGATTACAATGATTACTTGAAAAATTGTAATCAATTACAGCTGATTAACGATTACAATTACAATTACCCCATGTCTGTACCAAAGGGCCCTTCAAATCACCGAAAATAGATGTGAAAGAAGCTCTTGTACATGTCTAACTGTAGCATTAAATAATTTGTCGAAACACTTACGTCAGAGAATTATTTTGTGACTTAAAATGCCTCATATGTACAACAAATGAAGACTCTTTCTGTAAAGTATTGATGGCCCCGAAAAGGGCGGTTTGTGAAATCTATCCTCGGCACCAGATGGATTTCAAACACTTGTTTCTTCGTCACTTTAGTCCATGGACCAGTTCTTACCTGGACGTTGCAATTTGGTTTACATGCGTCAGTGACGTCATTTTTATGGGAGACTCAAAGGTTTTTTTTAACCGGTGAATAAAAGGGTACTAGTTATTCATCGCACATTATTATGTTTAGGGTTATTCGACATTCCTTGCATTAAAATGATAATTAACACAAACAGTTCATATTGATCCTGTATTAGTCTTCCCTGCAGTCGTGTTATCCTCAGTCAGCTTTTGAAAGTCATTGAAATCATTCAAAAATTGCGCAAGTTTAATCCTTTGTGCATATGTTGTACATGTATCAATACATATATGCATAAACAAGTGTTTTTATTTATACATTTTACATGCATGTTAAGTAAAATACGTAATGGTTAAATAAACACCAATTTTTTATCGCTCTTCCGTAGTCATATTGACGTAGCTAAAAGTGCAGAAACATGTTCTCATTTTTCTCGATGGGAGTGGGCGAAACAACCGAATGGTCCCATGTGCAAACTCTGTGAAGATATGCAATCCATTTTTTTCATCAGTAGAATTGGAACATATAGCACCGTAGCAAACTTTTGAATTCGATTTTTTTTTTACAAAATATGTTGTTAAATTCAAACAGCGAGATATACTACAATAAGATCACAGACAGAGCAACACAAGGTTCATATTAAATATAGTCCATACTTCCGGTTTAAAGGGTTACGTACTTCCTGAATACCAGATCCGCAATAAACCAGGACAAAAACAACCTACCACTTTTCGGTTGACTTTCGGGACCTTGAAGCCCCTAATTACAGAACCTTTTAAACAACATTTAATTTTCAATTCGGAGCCCTTATTGGTCATACAGATACATAATAAAATAACATGATTCAAATAAAAATAGCACTAAGATAAACTATGTTATATCTTTTCATCGATTTGTGTTTTTTGCCATGGCATTGTTAGTTTGTATTCGACTTATGAGTTTTAATATCCCTTTGGTTTCTTTCGAATCACTTTTTCGGACACATTATGTTATATGAAAAATTATATAAATATATCTCAAATCCTTTGTATGACATCAGTGCTCAAAGGCTTACAGACATAATATGTGAACATGTATTATTTAAGGAATGGATTTATTTCTTATTCCACAATAAGTTTGCATAACATTTGAAAGTATATATTATATAGTTTTGTCTATTATTGAAGACCCATTAAAACTTTTCCCAATTATTTAATGATTAGTAGCTTTGACATAACTGACAAGTTTCAGTTATAATGTTTTGTCGTTCATCGGTATAGAGTGGACATTAAAGCAGAAAATGATATTTATCTTCAACTTTAGATAAATTAATGTACAATGCGGACATAATCTATGGATGGAGGTTTTCTTTTAATTGGATCAGATACATCATGTGCCCCTTGTGGTTTCTTCATTTTAGTACAAGTATACATAGGCTTAGTAGGTTTCTTATACGCATTATTATCTATAAAACTTTGTTTTGATAATATTTCCACTCGAAGGTACATGTTTTCTCACTGCCCGTGTTGCCAGTTCTAAATGTACATACACTATTGCTATCAGACGATCGGACTTCAGCCTGCACAGACGGACTTGTGTCATAAGCTTCAACCCGTGTCCACAAGCGCATTTGGGCACTTTAGTTTTCCAATTTGTTTGCAAACTTTTTCTCAGTCGTCTTCATGACGATCTTTTTAACATGACTTGCAATACTGCAAGGTAACGATTCATTGAAATGCGATGTTTACATACACTTATCGTGATCATCGAGTTTTTTTTCGAACAAGATTTGAATCGATCCTGCATCCTAATTACAGACATTATATATCATTATAAATCATACATGTACATAGTGCAGGGTGCAGGGTGCGGTGTGCATGTTTTTTTTGTCGATTTAAGCTTTTATTGGTAATCAATTCATTCGTAAAACCTTTAATCGTGACTCTGCAATATATTTACTAAACACGTTTTAGTCTTTTCCGTGAATTGAAGGAGTCATCGAACATTCATTCAACGAAGCTATAATCTTTTCTGATATGTTAAGGAAAGGTTTTAAAACCCCAAGTTGACAAATGAGTCAACTTTGGCTTGTATTAAAGTCGTTGAACAAGAGATGCACTATAAATATGAATACCACGTGTTCGGAAAGGGTAACAATAATGCAATTGGAAGAAGAACGAAATATAAATTGAAAATCAGATTTGTGGTTTACGTCCACTGGTTATTATATATTACCTTGCCCTATGCAAAATTAAATCAGGCATATGCAAAGATTTAAAAAAAAAAATTCTAACCAAAAGTAGAGACACAAAGTGGGCAAGCCATTGCCATAAGTCAAAGAACAACAACCAACACAGTGGCTAAAAGAACCACAACCAACACAGTGGCTAAAAGAACCACAACCAACACAGTGGCTAAAAGAACAACCAACACAGTGGCTAAAAGAACCACAACCAACACAGTGGCTAAAGAACCACAATCAACACAGTGGCTAAAAGAACCACAACCAACACAGTGGCTCAAAGAACCACAACCAACACAGTGGCTCAAAGAACCACAACCAACACAGTGGCTAAAGAACCACAACCAACACAGTGGCTAAAGAACCACAACCAACACAGTGGCTCAAAGAACAACAACCAACACAGTGGCTAAAAGAACAACAACCAACACAGTGGCTAAAAGAACAACAACCAACACAGTGGCTAAAAGAACAACAACCAACACAGTGGCTAAAAGAACAACAACCAACACAGTGGCTAAAAGAACAACAACCAACACAGTGGCTAAAAGAACAACAACCAACACAGTGGCTAAAAGAACCACAACCAACACAGTGGCTAAAAGAACAACAACCAACACAGTGGCTAAAAGAACAACAACCAACACAGTGGCTAAAAGAACCACAACCAACACAGTGGCTAAAAGAACCACAACCAACAGGCAACTCAAGTCACCATTACACTAAACAAAACAAAAATAAACAACAAAAACTCCAAAGTTGTTGTCTGAACATGAATTGACTACTATATATAAATACTATTATGTTATTCCATACTTGATCAGTTTCTTTAACATTTGTTATCAATTCGAATTTAAAATTGAGTTGAATATGAAAGTATTAAGATGCACGTGGAAGATGAAAAGGATTCAAGCAAAATATATTTCGACTTCGTAAACACTCCCCGGAGAACCCGAGTTCAAAGCCTGTTTTTGGTCAGGTTCGTGTTACAAGTAGTTAATATTTTTTTTTTGTAATGTTTTGTTATAAAAAGGATTCTTTTCAAAGTATTCACCAGATTGCAGTGTGATTTTCACAGAAACACAGTTGTAAGTATGGAAAACATAAATGAAAAGTAATAACAGTTAAGAACATATTGATAAAATTTTCTACATGACTGAGTATTACTTTCGGAATGGATTAATGCAAAAAAAAAAAAAAAAAAAAAAAAAAAAAAAAAAAAAAAAAAAAAAAAAAAAAAAAAAAAAAAAAAAAAACAAAACAAAAATTAGTGCAGTTATAACCAGACGTACATATATTTATTTTGACATTATGTATTGTCGATATGTCACTTGATTTTTTTTCGTCAGACGCATATCCGTACATTTTCCGTTTTTTTATACTATTGGACAATTGAAAGAACATAACACTGAAAACAATTGTGGCTATTTTTATTTTATTTTTCTGGATCCACACAGAAATTCATACAAGAGAACCTGCAACACTTCCGTTTGCCCTCACACTGACTATCTCTTTCACATTCAGACCCTCTTGCGTAGCACTGCTGTCTGATGAATTGTCCAGGATCATTTGGGCATTTTCCAGGTTTGGGATCTAATATAAATTATAAAAGAATAAGAAAATCAAAATATACAGCTTCAAAATTTGATATGTCTAACATTTGACTGTAATATCTGACTATTCTGTATAATTGTACGGAAAGAAATTTTTTTTTTGACACAAAATATTTCATTTTGAACACAAGTCAAGAGAAGCTGGTTACAATCAGTAATGCCCATGGGCAAAAACGCTAGACGACGAAAAGACGACGAAAAGACGATGAAAAGACGGAACAAATTTTCAAAACATTACATAGAGAACTATGTCTCCCTTTTTACATTTCATTGATACATCTTTTTAGTTATTCAAAATTATCAGCCAAAAGGGATTCTACTAGCATCAATATAATCATCAATATATAATCTTCATAGTTTGATAATTACGCGTATATGAATGAACTATTTTGATTAAAATCTGCTCTTTTTTCCGGTATGTTCTTTTGGTCAGGGCTCGAAATGGTGGTGTTACTTTTTACAAAGTCTACCAAAATTATTATATCTGAGTGTGCCCCGAGGTTGTCTAAATGTTTGTATTGTTTTTTTCACGCTTTAGTGTGACTGGCTGGCTATATTATGCCTTTAATGTTTTGCCAGATTCATTTTATTGATATTACTCCAAAGCTTTAATTCACAGTTGTGTCGTGGTTGTCATTTTGCATAGAATTTTGCTCAAACCGGTGCTTGGGACCGTCTTAAACTTGTAGTGAAGTGAGAGTTTTTGCTCTGTGGTGAAGGCTCCACTGTGACTATAAGATCGAGAACAGCAGAGAAAGCGATGTTCCTTTGCTTTTTTATGTGCATGTATTGATTTTGTGTCATGGACAGATACGCCATATCCTTTCTTTTATCTTAAAGACTGTGCAACAGGAAGCCCACCGAAAACCGGAGCTGATATCAGATGGTACGGAAGGGTACGCATATTCTTGCCCACTAGTTCCTACCGGCGTGTTAATAATAGTAAGAATAAACTGATGCCACAATCGGTGAAAAGAGAACGGCATGGCTGTTACGACAATTAGAACATATCCGTAGTCATTTTTGACATAAACTAGTATATTAAAGAGGTATTTACATAGACGATATTAGTAGGATGTTACAAGGTAATAAAAATTAATTGAAATTTCTTAATCTTTTATATTTTCATTTTATTGATGGGCAATGATTTAACAAATATATTTCAATATGTAAACGCATTATTCCTGAACACCTTATTTCGCAAAACGGTACTGATTGGCATCAGTAGTCACAAAATTGGAAAACTTTTATCAAAACAAAAGGAGTACCGGATTTGATTGTGTAATCCTCTGTTTGAATTATAAAATCTATTGTGTTTATAGACATACATTAAATGAGATTAATATGCATTGTGTACACAAATATAGTATAATTGGGGTTGTGGTGAATTTTTTTTATCAATACCTTACATACCTAGAATTGGAACTCGACAGCAGCCGGAGCAACATAACTTGTTTTTAGCACATTCATCGTCAATCAAACAATTACGTGTACATACTAAAAGTGGATTTGATGGACAGGATCCCTGAAAAAAAATGCATAGGGTAAAAAAAAAAAAAAAATTCTAATAAAAGGTTGCCAATCAACGGTACAATATTAAACTACAAATGAATGTGACGTGTAATGTTCCGGTTGGTACATCTAGAGAATCCGGTTACTTTATCAAAAACACCAAATTTTAAGCAATGACTAATTGCTGCAAGTAAGACAAAATAACTCGTCGCAAAGAAATACTGAATTTCCGGATCCCATTTTTTTCTTTGCTTAAAAATTTGGCAAACATTGGATATTGCTCATGTTGTTGGCTCTACTTTTTGCTTTTGCTTGAATTTTACAAACTTAAATTTTTGAACATAATTTATGTTCAAATTTCGTAAATCTATAAGGAGGACAAATCAAGACAATAAACCAAAAAAGATGGAATCGCATGAGCTAAAAAAAAAAAAAAAAAAAAAAGAACGAGACATGTATGCGTCTCAAGTTATGAATGCATGTCCCGCAATGCCAATCAATACTCTGTCAAAGTAGCATAATCGGGAATAGGCCACAACTGGTAAAATTACAGATTAAACGACTATTTGAGTATCTACAGACTACTAAAACATGTCCCTAGTGATTTGAGACACAAATATCAACCAATTCGTGTTGGGGACCGTAACATCATTGCAGTGTCTATTTCAGTCGTTCTTCCTCATACATGTAACTGTGTTGAAGCAGTTTTTGTGTTAGGAGAACCGAAAAATGACGTCCGTATCATGTGGATGGACACAGCGAAACGTGTCAATTGATGTATTTAAACGCCATATGATAGGTAAGATGGTATGTTACTACTGGAGAATGGAAAGTTTCTATTGAAAAGTTGACATCCTCATGTTTTTTCATAGATTCTGGTTTGAAGTCGTTCACCTTTGTCAATGTTGAGGCAAATATCGAGATATAAAACAGCCCTTCTAATTTCAGAGGTATCCGTAATCACAAGTTTAGTGGGATATATATGAGATGCATCCACTAATTGAAATATGGTTGATTTAATTAGGACATTATCAATACATATGAAAGTGAAATTACAAAAGTTTGCATTAGCTTTTTCTTTTTTCTTAAAAGGGGCATAAGCTACGAATTCGACAAAAAATTACAATTTTGTTGTAGCAAACTTTTATTAAAGCGGGGTATAGAAATAATATTTCGCTATTAGCAGTCAGTTTGATTCAATTTTGTCATTAATCTAAAAAAAAAAAAAAAAAAAAACATCACTGATATATTATTGACTTGCAACTCATTTAAATCCGCAATCATGCAACCTTTAAGCATTTTTATGCATGTATTCAGCAAGTGGTGGTCAGCAATTTCGTTCATTAAAAGGAAAAATATGTTAACATTAAAAAGTGATAAAAGGGAGACATTTGGATTAACCATTTCGTCTAGTCCGCCAAAAAACCATTCTATTACACGTAAGATGATGATTTACATATTCATTAAAAGACATACAAAATCCGATTGCATGTGCTCGCTCTATGTTTATATCGGGTTATATGATTTAGGCAGTCTTCGTATGTCATCTTGATAGATAATTAGATGGTGTCTGATCCAAAATGCACACGAGATGCTGTTACAATAAAGCAAACCCATGAATTGTTAATTGTTTCTTTTGGACTTTTTAATATTTCTTGGGTTTGTATGAACTCTGCTTCTTTTGTTTTTTAAAAAACGACAAGTCGACCAGTAGGGGTGCAAAATTAATACCAATTGGAATACAGACATTCTGTTGAGATATCAATCAACAAATATGTTGTCGATCAACAAATTCAGCATTTTGATAATATCATCCTCGGTGTATTTTTTTTTTCAAATCAGTGCGGTTCTTCCCAATTTCTTCATGACAAAAATACTAATATTAATTTCGTATGTACAAACCACGTTTTGTACAAAAATCATGTTTAATGAGACTAAAACCGGTAAACAAAAGTGGTAATGTATCACATTTGTGTATACTTTATAGCAAGAGTATTTTGTAAGAATTGAAATAATAAAACAATTACTATTACCTGTTTACATCGTGAATGAAAACAACCAGCAATACATTTTACGCCATTTATCACGTCATATGTGAATCCGCCACAAGTATAATTTGGTGGGGGAGGAACACACGGTGGTATTGGCCCACATGGATCTTTCTCTGCAATGCAAAAGTATATATCCATGTTTGACTTATGCAAAAAGTTAAAGATGCCTGGTTAATAGAAAAGAAACGATATGAGGTTCATGTATCCATCTATGACACTAAATCAGTTCATGCACAGCAAAAATTACAAAAAAATTAAAGTAAAAACGCAAAAATAAATGTACGAATATCACTGTCGAAATAAATGCATTAATGCATTAGCCACTTTTTAATTTGTTATTTTAAAATATGTGGTTTTTTTACCCACCAGTATCACTTTATGCATTTTCAGAGTATGTCTCAAACAAATGAAAGTTTACAGCAGAATTTTGGACATAATACTGTACAGATTATTCGTATGTTTTTCCATTGTTCGGTGTTATTATTATTGTGCCCATTTGCTTTTGATGTTTATTATTTAAAATGTTGTTGTCTTCCTATTCTTTTTGTTTCGAAGTTACTTCACAAAATTAATGTAGTTCTTATATAACAATTGTCTTGTACACCAGTACCCTGAAATCAAAACTATTCGTTATCGAGCCGGTTACACAGATCATTCCCCATTTGAATGGTTTTGAAAGTTTCTGCCGAATATCGTTATTTGTTAACAACATCTTTTGCAAGCCTACCAAGTACTACAAGTCATTAAGGAAAGGCATATTAAACAAGACAAAATTGATTTCAATAAAAAAAAAAAAAAAAAAAAACAACCATAATTCCTATGGTACACCAAGAAAACTCTTTTGAATAATCTAAAATATTTATGAAGACTTAAGTATTTTGACACGGATGCCTTGTTTTAAGATGTTTTCGCACATCCGTGTCAAAATACTTAAGTCTTCATAAATATTTTAGATTATTAAAAAGAGTTTTCTTGGTGTACCATAGGATTTTTGGGTTGCAACTAAATTACACAGTTAGATTCAATTAATCGTACATTGTATAGAAATTGTATGTTACCCACTCTATATCGACAGAACTCTATGCCAAGGAAAACCAAATTTAAGCTCAGACTGACTTAAATATAACATGTTAAACTTAGATTGTAATAATTTGTCATTTTATGCTAAATATTGTATGTCTTTAATGATAAATGTGCTGTCTCAGACATGAACATACCAAAGCCGAGATTATCTGTCGATACGTTTTGTAACTATTCAATAGCCGAAAGTAGTTATATATGACCTTGAGTTAAAAGGTCAAATATCAACCATGATAACATTTCATACATTGTCATACTTAACATCATACGTTTCTTCAAAAAGCAACGAAAGAGGTCAGGGGATTACCACAGTAGTGTATTGTATTGGAAATATACATATTACTCTGATACCAAAAGTTTGAAGACCCTTCCTTAATGAGGCCATTTAATGAACTTTCTAGTTTCATCAATTTATCGTTTGCAAAAACATGTACGTACTTAAAAATTGCATTTTTAAAACAGTGTTTTACTTAAATAGATTCCACTCACTAACGCCATTGCACAGCTTTTCGCATCCTCGTTTTGTTTTGAAGTTATTCTTGTTACCATACAATCCACCATATATAAAAGTTTCACATTTCATCGTGTCAGCATTGTAAAACCATCTTTTGATTTTAGCTTCACCAGACCCATTATCTTTTGGCAAAGTACATACTTGGAAAAAAAGAAGTAGTCATTTCCTTTATAGTGGCAATCATCAAGTTATTAAATTACATAGTGTGGATTCTTTTATTTTTGTTGATACCGATTTTCGTGGATTGAGAAACAAAGTTATTTTCATGGATATTTGATTTTGTGCTTTTGCCATTACAAAATGTGTATTTAGTTGAACAATAAACTTCGTTGTTCACTTAAACTCACGACATTGTCTAGCGTGGGGTCGTTGAAGAGTTTGACAAATAGCGTCTTACATATTCTCATAACAATCAGTCATATGAATTATCTTAATCATTATAAAAAACCCATTATATTACATATCGATTTGGTTTGTATTAAATTAACATAATTTTAATATTGATATCAAGCATGTCTAGTTTTTGTGTGTATTTCTATTTTTGTTTGTTGTTTTCTCACTTGCTGAAACGATCACTGCCTTGATGTTTTTTTTCAAACCTTGAATAACGAACATTGTCATATGATGGACGCAAAACATTCTATATTTTTTTCAATATTTTTGCAAATAATACCTCGTTTTTTGCAGCCAGTATAACATTCTCGCATCGTTTTAAAGTTATTTTCGTTGCCGTCACATCCACCATAGAAAAACAGCTTACACTCTCCAGAATCAACGTCATAATAATACCTTCTCATATTGGCGTTACATGGTCCGACATCTTTCTTTAGATCGCATACATTGTCTACTAGTTGTGCATCAGTTCGTTGCTAAATTAAAATATAAGACGATGTCTCCAATAATTAGATGTATTATAAAGATAATGGTGATTTATATCAATTTCCACTTGTTATAAATTCCGATAATCTCTCATGTGAAATAATCGATTATCGTCACTCTAGTGACCTTCCCCGCCTTTTACCAGATCTTACTGGAGACTTAAACTGAACATATGACCCTTTATATATACATTTAGTTGACTTAGTTAGTCAACAATAAATGAAAACAACACGTGATACATTTCATGCGTCCGACGCAATTTTCTGGGTTTATCTTCACCAGGAACGCTCAACGCCGATTATTTAAAAGTCAACGATGCATAAGAACCAAAACAGTTGAAAAGCTCTGTGACAAAAAGAACCTAAAATATTGAAAGTAGGGTATAATTATACAAACTTCTTGTTTCACATTAATTGAAAAATCGGCATCAATCTTCTTGAAGTGACAACTTTGTGCAACACACTTGAAAGTACATAAATCGACAATGACATAAAAATAATCCAACTATCGCCAGTAACACATAAAAGAGTTTTGATATCTTATGAAAAATAAAAACACTTGTGACCAAACACCGCTATGGATTAAACTCATACATCTTGTCGAATCCGTGCGTTGTTCGGTCTGACTTTTTCTTATTGATGATATTCAAATACGTTGATTATTTAAACTATAAATAACGGAAATCGACATAACCTTTATTTGTTGATAACGATAACGATAACTTTTTTAAATTTGCCTTCTTCAAAACTACAGGTTAATCTCTCATTTTTTTTATTATCGTGTGCAAATCTATTTGTATTCCATGAAAAGGAAGAGTTTAAAAAAAAAAACGTTTTTCTATATTTCCGTCGCTATACTTACATAAAGTATGTCATTAAACCAAATGCAGTTAAATCCTTTGACAGAAAACATATCAAACAATTAACAATAAAAAAATACAATAAAAACGACGTAAGCTACTTTAGGGCTTACTTATTTGTGAATTTATATTTTGTTAATAGGCAAAATGGTAACAACTGTAATAACGACAAAAAAGATAGAAATTTGCGGAAACTTTCATACTTCTACGTAAAGGATAACAATCACACTTACAGGTTATATTCAAATCTTTGGTCGTCTCAAAGTTGAAATATAAACAGTCCTTATAAAACAAACTCCTATGATGTTTTTCTATAGTTGAAGAACGGGGATTTTAAGAAATGTATGTAGTAATGGGTATACATTAATTATTGTACATGGTATTATCCAGGTTGACCGTTATGGAATATCCGTTTCGCAGATGATACCGGATATGTTACTATTGTCGTAACTACAAGCCCGTCCCATTTTCCCGAATGTGATCAACCGAATAAGACTTATTACCAGGTTTGTACTAACATGAGCAACACGACTGGTGCAACATATGGAACAGGATCTGCTTACCCTTCCAGAGATCACCCCCAGTTTTTGGTGGGGTTCGTGTTACTTAATCTTTAGTTTTCTATTTTGTGTTTTGTGTACTATTGTGTGTCTGTTTGTCTTTTCCTTTTTTAGCCATGGCATTGTCAGTTTGTTTCTGACTTGTGAGTTTGAATGTTCCTCTGTTATCCTTTGCCGCTCCTTTGAACATGCTTTAAATGTACAGAATATAATAGAATGGACAAACATCATTTAATAAATTTTAAATGAGACATGCACACAAATTTACGCAATTGACGTTACAGTGGCTAGGTTGGGACAATTATAAATTATTTCATCAAGACTTAGTGTTGAAAAAGGAGCATGTTGACAATATTTAATGTTTTTGCTAAGACGTCTTTTTTCCATAAAGAAATAGAATGAGGTGATACAACGGGTGGGTGTTAAAGAACTATGTATTATTCATGGCATTTCACTTGAGAAACAGAGTACTTCTTTTCATGTTATGGTTACGATTGAATCCGTCTTATTATATATGCTTTCTGCAATATTTGACGTTAGTGTTTCGACTATCAGAGATGGAACACTTACATGTATATATATTTTCAATTACACATATAGTCGTCTAGTTGACCTTCTATAGTTTAAACAGTATTTATTATCGAAAATTATAACAATGAAATAGTACAATTTTACTAGAATTAAAATATGGGATTCGGAAACAAGTTTGAAAAAATTCAATAAATCTGTCTCCCGACCTTCTTTGAATAAATGGCACAACCTAAAAAGGTGAGTGGTAAAAACTTCCATTAGTAAAATGGGCTATCGACGAAACTTCAGTTGAAATTCAAATATATTGTCACAATCATTATGATATTTTTACAAGCCAAACAAAACTAGTCTGATATCTTTGTTTTTAGCATACACCAGGCTGTTGCTTTCTCTTTAGTTTCATGCCGATACCGTGTAAACCTTACTATGCTATTTATGATTTGTTCATTGCTGAAGTATACTCTATTACCGGCTTTCACTGTGAAGCCCCAATAGTATATGTGTTATCGATTGCCAGTCAATACAATGAATTTTGAAATCGTGTATAGCAGAATTTAAACTGTGTAGCCTTTGGCAAACCATGCAGTACGGGTAAAAAGGTTTGATATGGTTTGATATGTCGTCTTTATCCTTTGGTCCCTTCAATTGATCGTTCAGTTATGTTTTATTTCCGTCCAAATTTCAAGCATAAGTCTTAATTTATATGTTTTTTCCTTGAAAATTGCGGCCGGGATAGACAAGTGGTTATTTTCTACACAAAATGATATCATAATGTCGTTCCTTTATAGAAAATAGACAATCTGTATTTGCACAAATACATTAACTTTAACTAGCATGATCAAATACGATCAATAACACACACAATTTTTAAATTCATATTAGAGTGGCGTGGTTCTCATATGACATTTAAAAAAAAATATGAAAAAACCATAAATGACTACAAAATATTAATGTCCATGTATATATATTTAAACTTTTTCCTCAAGAGAGATAATCATTTAAATATATTTTGCAGTCAATTTTATAATGGTTTGCGAACAGCTGCTCTACCGTGTGGACATATGCATCAGTGACATTACTGCATGCAATTTAATACAATTGTAATACATGTATTTTTTTCATAAACGAATCTCCCAATAAGGCATAGTATGGACAGACTGAAAATAGACAGTATTCATTTTCAATTCCATTAATGTTGCAAGACAAATCGACCCCTTTTGATTGCTAGAGAATGGGCAATGCCACTTGCTTTTACTTCGAACTGATTTGTCTGATTTTGTTTTAAAATTATCTATATATGGACATCGGTCTTCAACTCTATAAATATCATGAAAGCAATTTATCTTTTCTTATTAATTTCCTTAAGGAATAAACAGTATGGTTAAGCCTGAGCAATGATCTTTTGTTGGATAGTATTTCTATACAAGTTTATACTATTTGGGTCGAAATCTAAATGGACAAATCCTAATTTATATATCTATAAATATAAGAAGATGTGGTATAATTGGCAACGAGACAACTCTCCACAAGAAACCAAATGACAGAGAAATTTACAAGTATAGGTCACCGTTCGGCCTTCCAAAATGAGCAAAACCCATACCGAATAGTCAGCTATAAAAGGCGCCGCAATGACAAATTAATACAATTCAAACGAGAAAACTAACGGCCTAATTTATGTACAAAATAATGAACGAAAACCAATATGATACACAGAAACAAACGACAACCACTGAATTACAGGCTCCTGACTTGGGACAGGCACTAGTCTTTTAGAATGTTGACCATTTACTGGTTTTCTCTACATTTTTATAGATTTTATAGGCCAATGAATCAGGGAAGTTTACGATATGATTTAAAAAGGTAACTTCTTACAGATGAGTTTTCATGTGCAGATAAGTTACGTTTGTCTCGGCTAGACAAACTACATTGGTGTGTAGTATATGGTTCATATTGCTCAGTCTTGGGTTTCTATGTAGTGTACTATCATTTTGTTTGTCTTGTCGTAGCCATGGCGTAGTCAATTTCGATTGACTTATGTGTTTTCGATGTCCCCTTAGTATATCCTGCCTCTTTTTGCGCAATTAAACTGACCAAGATACATTGTATTATGTCAGAAGCTATCACGACAAGACAACCCTAACTTACACATTATACATATTTTAGGTAAACACCTTGAAATCGTGACAGAGTTTTTTAAAGGTTACAAACGCAAACATAATGAAATATATTCATTATGTTGCCAAATTCCTGATCAATGTTTCTACTTAAATTTTCATATTTGATGTATTATATGCTAAAACGTATATCCAATTCAAATTACAAAAAGTGTAAAAAAAAAAAACAATGAACAATACTTTGACTCGTTATAATGTATTTCATACGTATTTTAGACTAGAAGTCATATAATTAACCATCGAGAGTACCTGAAAAGAATGTCAATGGTCGTAGGACCCGATATGAATATGAATATAATATAAATAGACAGAGAAGCACGTGCAATCAAACGATAACAATTTTTATACGCCTGTTCGATATCATGGAATAGATTTAAAGAAATGTAAATCGTTGTTTTCGTCTGTGTATGAATGACTTTTTGTGGGCCGAATATGTCAACGACATGATTTTCCTAGTGGTTCCTTTTAATCACTTTTCGGTGTTGACTTTCTTTTCTTTTAAGTAACATAACACTCTTAGCACTTGTGTAACAATCTCCCGTTAAGAGTCAAATTAAAAGGCTGCATCAACACGAAATTTTTAAAAGAAAGTATCCCTGGAAATATAAATGCTACACGTATTATTTTTCGATTTTTAGATGCAGTTAAATGACTTCTAAATGCAGACACAATTTCATCAACATTCTCAATATTGCCGAATAACGCATACTTTGACTTTTAATCGTGTTGATATTTAGTAATATGACAGAAAAAAAAAAAAAAAAAAAAGCGGAATAATGGGAATTAATTGTAAAAGTACAACTACAGTACAACACCCATGATTCACCATCCGTCATATAAATTTTACATGTAAGCTTACCAACGTTATGTATATTAGGACCACTAAAAGTCTTCCTATATGCATCCTGAATGTACAAATTATATAATGGATAATCAAAATCATTCAAATATGAATAGTGTATGTGCACACCTTTAATCCTCTTGTGCAATATGTTGTACAAATAAATATATGCATTAGAGGGTGTTTTTGTTTTATTAATGCATGTAATGTATTACAGGTAATACGTAAGTGTGGTTAAGAAGATTGATGTTTTAATGCTCATATTGTTATCAATACTTCCGTAGTCACACTGACGTAACTTAAAGTGCAGATATATTTTCTCATTTCCAGTGGTCCTTGATCGGATAGAGATGGTTTATATACTCGTTTTTTCTGTGTGTGTTTGTGTAAAACTAATGTTCGAATTTCTGTTTCAAAATATATTCAATGTTTTTCCCGTCCTGTATATGCGTAAAATATGTGCCACTGTCTTATACAAACACTCAATCAACCAAGTAAGCAATCACCCAATCAATCAATCAACCAAGTAAGCAATCAACCAATCAACCAAGTAAGCAATCACCCAATCAACCAAGTAAGCAATCACCCAATCAATCAATCAACCAAGTAAGCAATCAGCCAATCAATCAATCAAAACTGTGGATCTGAAAATGACGTGATTTTCCACAAGATAATCTTGTCAATCTAATTGTAGCACAATTGGTCGAAGTGAAAACATGTAAAATGTAATATAATGACAAAATATTTAAATGTTGTATTTAAACTGTGATGCTGATTTCACTAGCCATTATACCATGCATCCTATGTTATGCAGTTTGCTATACATGTACACGTGTAATAACACGATATTATAATGGATGTGAAGTTAGCAGCCGGTTCGTTATTCGATATTCGATATTCAATATCCAACCGGCTGCTAGCAGTCGGTTCGATATTCAAATTTAGTTGAAAATCATAAAAATATAATATTTTGATAACATTAAAAGCATGATTTTTATAGTTGAAAGGAGTGAAAAGATACGTAGGAAATCGTTTTATGACCCTTCAAGTTGTCGTAAACTCGTTGTCCTCAAATATAAACCCTTATCAATGCTTATCTCAACTTGTAAGATTCGCTCGTGTATGTAACAACGTTTCAGATTTTAACGAAAGAAATTTATGTATTACTGAAAAATTATTACACCAGGGTTTTCGATATCACAAACTAGTCAAAACATTTACTAAATTTTATCATCGGTACAAGGACATCATTCGCAAATATAGCTCAACATGCAGACTTCTTATACGTTCAGGTATTTCACATCCAATCTTTTATGGTAATATTCTTTATAAAGCACAAAATGTCAGTATTCACCTCAGAAGCTAACAAAACCTTTAAATAGACTTATTAAGAAGGGATATAGTTACGATACTGTTGTCAGGTCATTAAAGATTGCATATTTTGGCTTTAATATTGATTCACTTATAGGGTCTTTGCATCGGAACTAAACACATTTATTTAAAACCAGTTGTTGGCATGACACGGGTTATGCTCTTCTCATATATTTTATGAAGGTATGATACTAAACCCTAACGGGAGGGATTGTGCCTGATATTCATATGATGAAGACATAATCTTTCAATCAGTTTAATTGAGGTCTGGAGCTGGCATGTCAGTTAACTGCTAGTAGTCTGTTGTTATTTATGTATTATTGTCATTTTGTTTATTTTCTTTTGTTACATCTTCTGACATCGGACTCGGACTTCTCTTTAACTGACTTTTAATGTGCGTATTGTTATGCGTTTACTTTTCTACATTGGCTAGAGATATAGGGGAGGTTTGAGATCTCATAAACATGTTTAACCCCGCCGCATTTTGCGCCTGTCCCAAGTCAGGAGCCTCTGGCCTTTGTTAGTCTTGTATTATTTTTACTTTTAGTTTCTTGTGTATAATTTGGAGTTTAGTATGACGTCCATTATCACTGAACTAGTATATATATTTGTTTAGGGCCAGCTTAAGGACGCCTCCGGGTGCGGAATTTCTCGCTGCATTGAAGACCTATTGGTGACCTTCTGATGTTGTCTGTTCTGTGGTCGGGTTGTTGTCTTTTGACACATTCCCATTTCCATTCTCAATTTTATCATTATGTAATTTGCATATTTGTCTTTATGTAATATAGATTTTATCAATAAAACGACATAAAACTGTAATTTTATATCTAATATTTCTTAAAACAAAACAAAAATCGATCACTCTAGAAAAAATTTAGAAATATAAATAGAAATATATATATGGAAAGCCCCAAAAAGAAATACATAGTGAAAACCTACCTGAGACCGCTTAAATGACGGTGAGACCCCTGTTCTTTCAATGTCCATAAAATCGACGAATTCATAGACTCTGTATAAATAAAGATTGTATCAAAAGGATTTCCCAGAATAATGTCATCTTCGATATCTACGGAGGGCTTAGATTGTCACTTTTCGGCTAAAATTGTCAAAATTTCAGGACAAAGAGCACAGGGCAATGGTGAGAGCCCCTGATCTCTAAATCTGCCTAATATTAAGCAGACAGTTAGTTAATAGGTAGATACAAACGTGACTAAAAGGAATTTGGGTATAATTCCTGTCTTCTATGTTTACGGAGGGCCCAAAGTGCCAGTTGGATATTCAAAATATATAACGAAAACCTACCTGAGACCGCTTAAATGACGGTGAGACCCCCTGTTCTTTCAATGTCCATAAAATCGACGAATTCATAGACTCTGTCATTTAAACGGTCTCAGGTAGGTTTTCACTATATATTTCTTTTTGCCTATCCATAAATATTTCTTTTCTAAATGTTTCTAGAGTTATAGGTTTTCTTTTGTTTTAAGAAATATCATATATAAAAGTACATATTTGAAGTTGTTTTATTGATAAAATCTATATTACATAAAGACAAATATGCAACTTAGAAAAGGGTTTATATTCGAGGACAACGAGAATTTACGACAGCTTGAAGAGGTCATTAAACGATTTCCTACGTATCTTATCAGTCCTCTTAACTATGAAAATCGTGCTTTTAATGTTATCAAGTATTTAATTTTTTTATGATTTTCAAATAAATTTTGAATATCCAACCGACTGCTAGCAGCCGGTTGGATATTGAATATCGAATATCGAATAACGAACCGGCTGCTAACTTCACATACATGATATTACATGTAACGAATTCGAAATTGCAATCTTTTAAAAACATTTTATTCTCCTAATCAATCATAGGACTTCAAACTGTGAAATTATTTTGTGTCGATATGCTCCATATCGTCACTTTAACATCTGTTACAAATCGTGAGGTCAAATGTTTAAAGGGTCCTGTCTGGTGAGTGTAATGTTTGGCCTTGGGAAATCACTCAACTATCTGAAAAATAATTTTGCTCCAGGACTTTGTCAGTAGCCGGTTCGTTCGTGGAAAGTACTCCAGCTGACAAGCCACTACGCTCAACTTGAACAAGACAACTGAACAAGGAATGACAAAGCGAAGCTTCATCTGACGGAACATGCGTGGCAGTGGACCAGCCCCCGCGTGACGGTGGGCTACTATGTTTTAAGGTGTTGAGTTGAGGTTGGAGATGTTAAATGAACAATGTTTGGAAAACGAATGAAAATTATGAATGATGAGTGAAATATTTCAAAAGGTGCCAAGAAACTCTGACGAAAAAGTGAAAAGAAATCAGATGAGTCTCTGTGACCTACAAGTATTTAGAATGATGTGTTCCCCCAACCACCTTTAATAATTCAACGAATAACACAATAATAAGGCAAATAAAAGAAACAAAATATACACATAAAGCAGACATGCAGTAATTGTCCATAAATTCAAACTGACTAAAATATAATCAATGATAAACAGATTCAGCTAGCTGCTGTTAAGCATGTTTTATAGAGGTTGGTTGAGTGCGAATATAACGCACATAGCAATCTGAAAACCAACGGCATAACGTTTTTATCATGTGATCCTCTATTTTAGCTTGACCAGTTGCGGTTCAAGCACTAATTCTAAATGAATGACCTAAAAAGTTTTTAGGATCATATCCGCATAACTCTAGAACATGTCTGATTTTTGTTATAAAAAATATCTTTCCATGGCTAAGTTGACAAATGATACAAAAAGATGGTCAGTGTTTTAATAAGTCGGTATACACTTTTTCCTGGTCGCTAAATATCTTTTTAAAACAAGATAAGGACAAATGTGACTATTAATTTTGTGAAACTGAATAATTATACCCTTACAAAATGTATCATTTTTTGACTGTTTTAAGTGTAAGTTAGCAATAAACTCATCATAGATACCAGAATTGAAATTTTGTATTTGCGCCAGACGCGCGTTTCGTCTACAAAAGACTCATCAGTGACGCTCGAATCAAAAAAAGTTAAGAAGGCCAAATATGGTACGAAGTTGAAGAGCAGTGAGGACCAAAAATTCCTAAAAGTTTTGCCAAATACAGCTAAGGTAATCTATTCCTGAGGTAGAAAAGCCTTAGTATTTCAAAAATTCAAGTTTTGTAAACAGTTAATTTATAATTATGACCATATCAATGATAATTCATGTCAACACAGAAGTGCTGCTTACTGGGCTGGTGATACCCTCGGGGAATAAAACTCCACCAGCAGTGGCATCGACCCAGTGGTTGTAAATAAACTCATCATAGATACCAGGATTGAAATTTTGTATTTGCGCCAGATGCGCGTTTCGTCTACAAAAGACTCATCAGTGACGCTCGAATCAAAAACGATAAGAAGGCCAAATAAAGTACGAAGTTGAAGAGCATTGAGGACCATATCAATTGTAATTTATGTCAACACAGAAGTGCTGACTACTGGGCTGGTGATACAACATTGTCTGTGAATGAAATGTCTGATATACATAAATTAATTGCAGGTTCAAATTGTTCGGATTTGATAACAGTTATTTCACCGCATCGGAGGAATCCAAAGAAAGAAATCACGCTAGCTGTTTCTATCACGAAGTCAATAAACTTTTAAAAAACTCGTTTTTGTTATCTCTTTATAATTTTTTCAAAAGCAATAGATAGCCTTACTCTCTTGTTCTGATTTTGAGATCGTTTGACAGAATATAAGATCAATGTAAGCCTAGGCCATGGTTTGCCGTGATACAATTCTAAAGGATCATTACAATTTTCCTTCAAATAATTATACGTTATTCCACAGAGATAAAATGTAATGGTAGAATAATGAAGTTTCAGAACTGTTTGACAGTTGGGCAACAAAATAAATGAGAATTTCTTCTGAAACTGGGGCCACGTTATTTGTATAAAAAAAGAAGATGTGGTATGATTGCCAATGAGACAACTGTCCACAAGAGACCAAAATGACACAGAAATTAACAACTATAGGTCACCGTACGGCCTTCAACAATGAACAAAGCCCATACCGCATAGTCAGCTATAAAAGGCCCTGAAATGACAATGTAAAACAATTCAAACGAGAAAACTAACGGCCTTATTGGCTAGCCATAAAACCAGGTTCAATCCACCATTTTCTACATAAGAAAATGCCTGTACCAAGTCAGGAATATGACAGTTGTTATCCATTCGTTTGATGTGTTTGAACTTTGATTTTGCCATTTGATTGAGGACTTTCCTTTTGAATTTTCCTCGGAGTTCAGTATTTTTGTGATTTTACTTTTATGTACAAAAATGAACGAAAACAAATATGTAACACATAAACAAACGACAACCACTGAATTACAGGCTCCTGACTTAAGACAGGCACATACATGCATAATGTGGCGGGGTTAAACAAGTTAGCGGGATCCCAACCCTCCACCTAACCTGGGACAGTGATATAACAGTACAACATATACTATAAACTATAAAAATCAGTTGAAAAGGCTTAACTCATCAGATGGACAAAAAACAAGTGGACGTGGCAGGGTACTTGTACATCCCAACAACAAAAGACATAAGGAACAGATCTGAGAGTATTCGCAGTTATCTGACAGCTAGTTCAAAGCCACTAACAACTAATAAAAAAAATCATGCATCTAAGACTAAATTATCAATCCGTACACATCCAACATCCAATGGATTTAGTGTAAAGACGTCATAAACAGTCAGAGAAAAACATGACCTTGTGCAATGCCAAGATACAGGTATCGACAGATTGTAGATCCATGAATGTGTATATGTATATAACATACTAGTAATATTTAGTTTGCTTTTAATTTACTGATAACAAAATCAATATTTATACCAATAAAAACAATATTCAATGATCTTATTACAGTGTTGAATTGGTAACCTTTTAGAATAAGTTTATTTAAAGGAGCGATAAGTTTACAAGGATCATTTCTAAATTTCCGGGCACGGTTAACAACATTTCCGTAAAAATGAGGATGTGCTATCCCGTTTGAAATAAGTTTTCTACAGGTACAACCAAACTTCGAAACCAAATCTTTATATCTATGGAAAAAATTAGTAAAGGTTTTAAGTAATTTATGGTAACGATATCCCTGGTTTAATAATTTACAAGTAATACATAGATTACGTTCGTTAAAATCAAAACGTCACAACAGACACGGGCATAGCGAACGAGCTGTGAAATATAAACACCGTAAGGTGTTGCCAAAGGAACATCACCATCTGAAAATGGAAAATTAACAAAGGGAACGAAAAATCGTCACTTTTGTCGTAAATTTTAGTGTGGAGTTTCCGTTTAAAACCGAAATATATAAATCTAGGAAAGGACAGTTATTACCGTTTAAATTTGATTTATTTAAAGTAAGTTCCTTGGGGTAAATTTCAGCAGTATATTGAGAAAATTCTTGTTATTTAACGAAAAATATCATCAAGATAACGGTAAGTGTTGTTGAATTATCAATTAAATGTAATTTCGACGGGTCTTTACTGAGTTTAGTCATAAACTGTGATTCGTAACAGTACAAATACAAGTCTGCTATTAAAGGGGCACAATTAGTGCCCATAGGGATACCTACAACCTGTCGATAAACTTTGTTGCCGAAACGTACATAGATATTATCAAGGCGAAAATTAACAGCTTCAATCATCTCATCACACCTCCAGTAAGTATATCTAGCATATTTACCTTTCTCATTAGAGAAGAAGGCTTTAAATGAGTTGCAGCAAATATATTTGGATTCAGCTTTACCAAACGACCATTTAATTAAATAGGAAAACTTTTGTTTGATAAGATAGTGTGGGAGGATAGTGTAAAGAGTAGATAAATCAAAACTGTCAACAGAATCAAAAGGACCATCAAAAGCATGTAATTTATCTAAAACATCCAAAGGTTTTTCTACACTCCAAAAATAGTTTATACCACTATGTTCATATATTTTATTACAATAGTTTATGATAAGCTCTTAAATAGTAGTTAATGAACTTGTTAAAAGCACTGAAAGATTAGTTGTAGAACACTTACTAGAGGCCGAGATGAAACGATATTTAAATGGTTTTTGTGTAGTTTAGGTAGCTAATACATAGAAGGGACCTTCAAATGTTCAGAAGAAGCCTTAAGCTTTGATGTGGTTGTGATATGTTTGTTTACTATATGACTCTCTGTGGAGCGGATGGACTTAAATGTAGATGAATTTAAAATTTCATTCTTAAGATCTTCCTTGTAGTATTTACGGCATACCACCACCACATTGTTGACTGCTTTGTCGGCCGGTACAAACACAAACCGCTTTGAAAGTTCTTGAAGAGTATTTCTTATTCTGGAAATAGGTGTATTATGTACTCTATTATTTACTTCTAAATTATTTTCAAAATGTGATATTCTCTTATCTACCACATTCATACATTTATTTAAATAAGAATCAAGAGATTTTATCAGATTTTTCCCGTTTACACCACTTTTTACAAAACGAGGAAAGAGCATCTTTGGTGACTTGACGACACTCTTTCCAATCTATTTTAGATGGAGGACGATATTTTGGTCCTTTTTCAAAAGTTTTAACCTCTCTGTCCTGGACGATATTGAGGTCCCCTGTAATAACATGGCCACAGGAACATATCTAAACATCGACGATTCACAGTTTCAAGTTAAGGGTATTATTATCTACATTCACGTCTGATGTTACCGACGTATAATTAAAAATTAGACTTCTGCTGGTTTTTTGTATGTGTATGAAATTATAGGTGGTTCTATGTTATCAAAATAGGGAGGTATACAGTTTTGAACGGTAGAGTCATTAAATATACTAGATAAGTTGATAAAATCAATACCTCTGCTAATATATTTAATTTTCAGAAAATTACGTTTATAATCTTCAAGTTTGTCGATACGCGGAACAGCCTATGGTGGCAAAAAGCTGTAATTATACGCGAATATTCATACAGTGGGCTAAAGAAAGAGATAGTGTCACACTCTTTGAAAATATCGTGTAATTTACTAATGGGTATTTGACCCAGTTTACATAATAATTGATGCCTACCATTGTTTTTAAATATAGACAGGAGATTACCAAGTGTATAATTTATACGATGTTTAACTCGTTGCTTTCGATTGATACGTTTGCCATGAGACCTATTATTTCGTTGTCTTTTATCAATAATATTCATGATATCAATAGAAGAAGTAGTAGATATGTTCCTTGTCCAAGTATATTGTCATTTAGACCCAGGGATAAGCTGTTTGAAGTCTTTTAATCCAAGACAGTTCGATAACTTTACGGGAATCTTCAAATTGTTTATGCGATTGCCCTTGTTGTTTCTGGACCGTTTTGAGCGGTTGAAATCTAATAAATTTAATATTGTGGTTGTGTTTACCTAAATGTTGATAAATTATACTTTTGAATTTCTTAGGTTTTCGGAAGCGGTATAGATGTTCCTGTGTTCGTTAAAAACTCCCGTCCTGTTTGTCCTACATATTGTATACCACACTTTGGCTTTGTTCATGTAACCAGATAAATGAGGCTTTGGGTTTTCATGTAATGTCACAGGAAAAGGAAAGCGAAAAAGCTCTCCGTTCACTGTTGACCTTACGGTTTTATCAGAAGATAATCTAGAAGATAATGTAAATGTTATTCAACAGTAAACATCACTTAAAAATGCATGAAACCCATATCATACATATCCTTGCTACTCTTATATATAGACGTCGTCTATAGTTGTTCGGCAGTTTGATTTAATACCATATTACATCTGAGATGTTGGAAACGGATCCGGAAAGGGTCTGCATCCGGTGCCAGTGTTCTGAATCGTTGTATCTGAAATCGAGATAATGCATCACTTATATCGTTTTGTAAATCTGGCATGTGTTTTGCTCTTTAAAATAAGTTGTTTGTACATGCGCACCATGTTAATTTTCTCATTAACTTCATAATACAAACATTTTGATCAGCCTTTTCTTTATAATCTCGACTGTAGACATATTATCAGACCAAAACAACACTTTTTTGTTTTCCATGAGGCGCCCCATAAAACAGCTGCCACAACGATTGGGAACAATTCAAGAAAAGCCATTGAATGATTACTGTTTGTGATGTTTTTATTTTGGTCGGCCATGACGAATAAAACCACTTTCTACCAAAATATCCACCACAACCTATAGTTGACCATGCATCCGTGAATAATTCCATATCGTAATTATACCTCCGCTTAAAAAAGTGGGTGTATACTGTTTTACTTCTGTTTGTCCGTCCGTCCGTCCATCCGTCCGTCCATCCGTCTGTCCGTTCATCCGTCCGTCCGTCCGTCCATCCGTCCGTCCGTCCGTCCGTCCATCCATCCATCCGTCCGTCCGTCCGTCCCATGAATATTTTTCGTCGCATCTTTCTCTACAACATCATAAGGATTTCTGAAATTTGGTTTCAGGGTTTATATAAGTCAGCTATATCGTGTGATGCGTTTTCAGATTCATCACTCAACAACAAATTCATATTTGGGCTGGGGGTATCATCAGTGAGCAGTAGCTCGCAGTTTTACTTGTTAGATATAAATTTAGAATTATAAAACATATTAATTCCATTCCATTTCTTTAAGAATAGTAAACAACAATCGAGATCTATCCAACATTCTTTATATAAACGCACATAATGATGTTATTCTTTCGCTTTGGTTGATAAATTGATTAGATAAGACACAAATGACCTGCTCGGTAGTATAACTCTTGAGTCAAAATTTAAATGCCCAAGCAGCTGTAGAACTTCTCTCTTAGAACAAGAGGCTCTTACACTTATATTTGAAATAAACTCCTAAATTCGATTATCTTTTCCTGAGGTAAGCGGGCTTCCATTTTTTGTGTATCGAGGATGATGCCAAAATTTGTGCATTGCTATTGGAACATTTAAGTGTTTAAAAATCATCAGAGCTGGTAATCAGATGATCCCATGTCCCAATCTACATGATCTATGAAGTGAAAATGCATTGTTATTATTTTTCTTATTAATTATTCATCTTAGGAATTTGAACAAAAAATACCCTTGAGAAAAAATGTGTTCAGCTGTTGTAGTCGTTGATTTTACCAAATATGAGGTTGACCTCGAATGGACGGGAGGCGCTGTCTACAATAGATAGGTTGGAGTGACAAAATCTATGAATAGTTGAATAAAAAAATCTTGCCTGGAGTTATACAGTTAAGATGTTAGGTTGTGGTGAATCGATTTGATTAACTTAATTGCTGTTGGAAATGGAAATGGAACGGAGACAATGTTCAGTGATTCACTGGTTCTGCATACCTGTCCTATATTTGTAAGTTTATTTCTTTGGTTGGAAAAATGGAATTATAAATTCCTTCAAAGACGAATCAGTTCCGTAAGTGTTGGTGATCTTTAATCGTTGTACTTTATCCAAAATATAAATAATATAAAGGTTAATTTTACGGAGTATATAGATGAACTCTCCCCTGTCACTCAGAAACCGAACATACAGTTAGAAAAAGTATTCAGTTTGAGTTAGTTTGTCGAACGACCTTACACACAAAATAACCTTACTACAAAGGAACGTATTGGTCAGCATGTAATTAGAACATTAACGTATATGTATCTGTGCTAAACAGGTTATTGATTAATATTCTGTAAATAACAGATTGATTGAAGATGATGTGGCATATGTAAGTGACTGTACAGAATCTCAAATGTATAATACATCAATATCATTTTGTCTGTGGTGGATAGTTTTCTCATTGGCAAGCATACCAAATCTTTTTATTGTATACATGTATTGTTATTTCTAACTGCCCGACATTAGGAATCCTACTCCTGATCCCTTAAATGAGCACTAAAGAAAAAAATGTACAAACAAAGTCAGACAACAAATGGTTCAATTAGCCTGATATTGTACAGGTAGAACATGCGATGGGGTTAAGCAATTACAAAATACTGTTCCCTTGCCTATGTAAATCGTATGTTGTAAAACTAAAACACCCAAAATAAGGGCGTTTGCACATTCCAGCTACAGATTGTCACTGAATTGAACACGAAAAGTCGGCAAATAATTTGAAAAGCAGGGTCAACATTTTTCAGACTACCACAAAAAATTAATTTTTCCGAACTTGTAAGATAATGTTTAAACAAAGAAAAGAAAAAAAGTTACGACAATCTGTACATTTGAGACTGTTATATTTAAAAAAAGTTTCAACCATACGTGTTGAAGATTACGTGTTTTTTATATTTAACATGTTTAACCTTGTTATTGGTTCTTTAATTAGTTTTTAAAACTTAACTGATCAAACGATGCATTTCTTTTCTGTAGATTCGAAGTCACATACTCTCGAGGGCACCTTGGTCTTTTAAATTTGATATTCAAATCAATCGTGCCTACTCTCTCTAAATGGGGCGTTGACTGTTATTCATGATGTGTTTATTGAAACTCGTTTTGACAGTGTGCCTAGCTACTTGCATGCATCATTAAATTACCTTTATTACTAAAATGTTTCGTTGGAGTGCTGTCTGATGTTTATCGCACTATATCATTTTCAATAATATAATTTTAAAGTCATAAACATAATATAAAATAACAAGTTAAGCGTTTATAAAATATAAGTGTAGAACGTTTTTATTTATTTGTCGGGATCCACACAAAAATTCCTACAAGAGAACCGGCAGCACTTCCGTTTACCGTCACACTGACTGTCACGTTCACATTCAGATTTTCTTAGATAACATGTACGTTGTACGGTTAATTGACTTGGATCAATTGGACATTTCCCAGGCTTGGGATCTATAGTAAATGGAAAAATAAACATTTAACTAAAACATTTATGTTAAAAATTAATCCGGAATGATATTTGTTATACTTGTATTTATTATTTGTGTATGTTTGTTTATTTTTCAGAGGAGTCTGGTATTTTTGATTAGTGAAACTGTTTCACGAACCAATATTTTTTGGTAAGATCTGTTGTGGCTTTTATGTATTATTGTTGAATTTCACGCATAGATTATATGACATATTCGACAGGGCCTTAACACCGGTTTTTATTTGCACAAACAACATAACCGGTGGTATATGTGGAACAGGAACTGCTTTCTCTTTCGAGGTGACATTGGTGCACCCTTAATACTGGTGGTTGTATAGGGGAAACCCAGTGATGTTCGTCTTTGCACACTACATACCGATCTGCACCTCAACTGATCCCTTACCTTCCATCACTTCTGCGTTCATTATTTCGTTTTCTTTATCGTTAAATTGCCGTAGTTGTTTTTGTTTAAACTCATCATTATAAATCTTTCTTTTAATTTGCATTGTACTTATTAACAATAATATAACGTAAAGATCAAACATTGAAAACGCATAATTAAATTATTAAAATAAAAGTGTACGACTTGTATCTATCAATGGGCATACGACGTAGGCTAGAAGCTCAAAGACGGTACACGGGTTTCTACCGAGTTGTTAACAGCCCCTGACCAACTAGCAAGCGCCGCATACGATGAACGTGGAAACATTAGTGTTTTGTGATTAAAACATAATTATGTTTGGTTAGGAATGAAAGCAAAATGAATACTGTAAATTCAGAAATTATTGCGAGGTTTTTATTATTGCTACAGAGTTGAAAACACAGTAATTTAAACTAGCATTTTGAACTATTTTAAATGAATTAAACAGGATTTTTCTAAAAATCGTAAAAATTAAAATCGCATTTAAGTCTAAAATGACAAAATCGCAATAATAAATGCACGCAATAATTTCTGAATTTACAGTAATAAGGAATCACATAACAATTCACAATATAAAAGAAAACAAAAAACTAATTAGAACTATGTAATATTGTTATGTTGAATTGTACTGACTTTTGCATATATGGAATGCGCCTTACTTATCATTTTCATCCAATTTTTATTGAAAGTACTAGGAATTTTGGCCAGAAAGTTTTCACATAATGATTTCTTCAATGTCATTTTACATTTGTAGTCCTAATATAATGTGAGCAAGTTACAATCGGCAAGTCGGTATTTCCAGGTTCAAGTGCGACCATATATTTACCCATGTATTTTACCGTACATAAATTAAAATAAACATCAATTTCTAGACTTTATTAGTCTATCCTCTTTTCCGGTTAAATGCATAATAGACTCCTTCCACATTAGGAAGATCTTACTTACCTAGAACTGGATCTCGGCAACATCCGGAGCAACATATTTTGTCCCCGTCACATTTACTGCCAAGAAGCAGATTACAAGATGAACATGTTTCTATCGGATCTTTCGGACAAGGTTTCTAGAAAAAAAATACATGTCATTTAATACAAACTAATAATATCTCATCATCAACTCTGTAAAATTATGATAAGTTGATTTATAGAACTATAAATGCCTGTATTGTTTTCGTATTTTCTAGTTGGATTGTCGGACAATTTATGACAGTACATTGTATTTGTTAGATTTCATTGCTAGATAAAATCTATAATTTATTGATATTACACCGCATCTGTGTTTTCAATGCAGAGATATAACGTGACCAGCTGCTAGTAAATAACTCAACCAATACCGGTACGAGACCGTCTAGTATTTTTTATGCCACCGCCGTTCAGAGAGTACATTAAGGTTTACCCTTGTCCGTCCGAACATACGTACCGAATTTGGTTTCCGTTCTCTAACGTTAGTTTGCCTCACCTAAATGTTATGAAATTTATACACAATGCGTATTACCACAAAATTCAGATCAAGTTCCAATTTTGGTGGCGTCACTTTTACCAGTCTGAAGTTATGCTCCTTTATCACGTTATATGCAAGCGTGGGCATCATCTGTGTCCCATGGACACATTCTCCATTAATACTATCAATCTTAAAGCCTGCAATGTATTTGAGATGATGACTAGCAATCAAAGCGTTTTGGATTTTATCATTTTGTTTTGCAGCAGTGATTTTGTGTAATAGATTGACACACCATATCATTTCTTTTTTGAGAGAAATATTACCTGCGGACATTCATAATTACAACCTGTTATACATTTCACACCATTTATGATGCGATATGAGAAACCGAAACAAGAGCCAAATGGAGGACGAGGACATGGTGGCAATTGTCCACAGGGATCTTTCTCTGTAATAAAAATACATAATTTAATAGATTCATTCATATAATGGAATGTTTATTAATGCCTTGTTTTTACGTTTTTTTCCTGTTATCTACTATACCTTTTCATAGATCAGTGTTTGAGTCCTTAATGCTCTTTGACTTCGTAATTCATTTCGCATCTTAAGTTTTTGGTTTGAGCGTCACTGATGAGTCTTCTGTAGACAAAATGCGCGTCTGGCATACACAATTTTGTGCCTGTGGTATCTTTGATTACTTTTATTTTTTCTGTACTTATTGTAACGAAACGTATTGTAGCCTTGATTTTTGTTTGAAGTTTTTCTTTGTATTGATCTGATGAGTTAAGCCTTTTCCAAGCTAACTGATTTTTATAGTTTGTTCTTATGTTGTGCTGTGCTACACAAAGGAAAAAGTGATCAGTTTGCTGGAGTTTCTTATTGGCAACATATTTGTTGAATTTGGAGGTAGACTTTTTCAACAAATTGTCGGCATTCCTACGGGAACGAACTGTGCGCCTCTCCTTGCCGACCTCTTCTTACTTTCATATGAATCGGAGTTCCTGCAGACACTTGTCAAAAACAAGAAGATCAAAGAAGCCAGGTTAATTAATTTCACTTTCAGATATATTGATGATGTTCTTTCCATTAACAATCCGAACTTTTCTCATTGGGTTCCATTAATATATCCCCTAGAACTAGAAATTAAAGAAACAAGAGACATGGCTTTCTCCGCCTCATTTTTAGACTTATACCTCGAATTTGACATACACAGTCATCTCAGTACCAGACTTTATGACAAACGAGACGATATTAATTTTGAAATTATCAATTTTCCCCACCTTAATAGCAATGTACAAACTTCACCTGCATATGGGATATACATTTCCCAACTTATTCAGTATTCAAGAGCGTGCAGCTCCTTCTCAGACTTTGTAAAACGTCTGAGGAGAATGTTGGTGAAACAAGGGTATGTCAAAGAACGTCTCGTCCTTTTTCTAAAAAAAAGTTCATCGGAAGATACCAAGACCTTGTCGATAAATATTCCGTATCAACTCCACATATAATACACAATGGTCTTGAAGTATATATTCTGCGTACTGACGTTGTTTATCATCTTAATAACGTGTTATAGTGTTCTTTTATTTGTCTTTATTAATATTACTTTTACTGTTAAGTCTGTTTTTGTGATATCCATTTGACGTGACTCTGTACTTATGTATCCCGTCATACTTTGAATGACAAAATTATTTTATTTTATTAATATTACTTTTACTGTTAAGTCAATTTTTGTGATATCCATTCCACGTGACTCTGTATTTATGTATCCCGTCATACTTTGAACGACAAAATTATTTTATATCTACCTGTGTGACGTCAAACGCGCGATTCTACGCCAGTACATAAAATCTTTCAATCCTTTATGGGTGGATTTTACATAGATAAATATAATCGTATAATAAAAAAGCAAAATGATGATGTTTAATTTGATGTATGCCTTTTTTGCTTCTTTGTTACATTTGTTTGTTTTTAAAGTGATTAAGATAATAACACAATGTTGGCTGCTGTACCCCTATTGACATTTTTACCTATTGTGTCTGTTTGTTTTGTTCACGCATCGTTGTCAATATAATGGAATTTGATGCGAGTGTCATACAAGTGAGAGGTTTAGCTAGCTATAAAACCAGGTTCAATCCACCGTTTTCTACATAAGAAAATGCCTGTACGAAGTCAGGAATATGACAGTTGTTATCCATTCGTTTGATGTTTTTGAGCTTTTGATTTTTCTCGGAGTTCAGTATTTTTGTGATTTTACTTTTTGCACCTCTTTCCCAGGTTGAGGGATAGTTAAGCGCTAACAAACATGTTTTCAACCCCGCCACATTATTTATGTGCCTGTCCCAAGTCAGGATCCTGTAGTTCACTGGTTGTCGTTGGTTCATGTCTGTCATATTTGTTTTTCGTAAATTGTTTTGATATAAATTAGGCCGTTACTTTTTTCAATTGAATTGTTTCATATTTTTCATGTCGTGGCCTTTCATAGCCGACTATACGGTATGGGATTTTTTACATTGTTGAAGGCCGTACGGTTGCTTGAATTGCTTAAGTCCACTTTATTTCAACTTTGGTTGATAGTTGTCTCATTGGCAATCATACCACATCTCCTTACTTTTTTGTTACAAGCATATTTTCATGTGCACTATATGTATTAGTTTCGGATATATGTGCAATGATGAAAATTGTTCTTGTATTAGTTCTTTCGTAGTTGTCTCGTTGGCAAACATGCTACATAACCGTATTTTTGTATTGATTATTCAAAACAAATAGTAACCCACAGACTATACTTACTGACGCCATTACATGATCTCTCGCATTCTGTTTTTGATTTAAAGTTATTCTTGTTACCATTCCATCCACCATATATAAAAGTTTCACATTTCATCGTGTCAGCATTGTAGAACCATCTTTGGATAGCTACTCCACCTGGTCCACCAATTTGCGGCAAAGTGCATACTTAAAGAAATGAAAACAACACGTTATAAATGTCATGCGTCCGAAGCGCTTTTATGGATTAACCATTCACTAGAAACGCCAAAAGCAGAATATTTGAAAGCCAATAATGTAAAAGAACCGAAACGGTTGAAGAGCTACATGATCAACACGGTCTTAAAATTTTGGAAAGCCATCGAAGGTCAACTTTGCTTGAAGGAGTTGACACTTATTTTTTATTTTAGTAATTTCTAAACTATTAACGATAAAAAAAGGACAAATAGAAGATTCATGTAAATGATAAATTCACAATAACATTTAATAGCCCTTCCCTATGATATTTATAAAAGCAAGTGTCGCTAATTGGGCAAGAACTACTGATCCTTCCGGAGCACACGAGTTCACATCGTTTTTTGCAGGGGCTTGTGTAGCTGAATCATTAATATTCTGTTCTGTGGACCTGTTGACTATTGGGTATGATTTCTTTTTTCAAGGAGGGGACATTGTGTTTTCTGGAGCATTCTTTTAATTTGCAGCTAAACATGTCTACTGGTTTTGTTTATGTGTATTGTACAGATAAGTGGTTGTTTTCAGTTATTTTTTTTTAAATGTTTTTGTCTTCAAAGGATCATTAACTGCCAATTTCCTTACCATCGAATTTTGATTTATAACATACTAAAAAATTTACATGCATTACTGAGAAAATGTAACTATTCAGATTAAAAATTTAACAAAAACAACGCACTTTCATCACAGTGTATTTTGTCATTTAACCTATTATTATAGTGAACACGGTGAGTAATATTAATACAGGATACACCTTATCCGTTATCGCTATTAAGTCAAAAAAAAAAGCAGTTACGTAGACAACTTCCTGTTAGGGTCAAGTGCTGCAAACACAAATGTAATTAGTAATGAGCTGTGAGGAAGGAAATCATTTAAAAAAATAAACATTTGGGAATTTTGATGGTATATAAACCAATTGTTTAAAGATAAGTTAGAATAGAATAAACAAAAAAAGCCGATTAGTTTTAGGTGTTACGATCGCTTTAAAATGTTATGCACAATACATTGTTCAAACAGGGTCTCAGTTGGCTATAACTGGTTTGTTACGTCATGAAAAAGTTGTGTAATTTCAGAACTTATCCGGATTAGAACAAATAGCAATAAGGTATATACACAATATTGGACGAAAAATATTTCATTTCTAACGACATGACATATATATAAACCTCGTTTCTTGCAGATGGTTTTACATTCTTCTTTCGTTTTGAAGTTGTTTTCATTGCCGTCACATCCACCATAGTAAAACTCTCCACACATTCCAGAATTTACGTCATAATAAAACCTTTTCATCCGGGCATTACACGGTCCTACAATTTTTGGTAGGTCGCATACATTATCTGATTGTTGTGCTTCAGCTGTCTATGATGCAAACAGAAAGATATAACAATTAAATATACAAATAATGTGTCTATTAAGGGTTTCTTGTAACAAGTGATTGGTCGAAACTTTAAAACACTAAATTAGTAATAAATATATCTATGAATTTTTTTCCGGCAATCTTTAATGATATTCACGCTTAACAATATAGATTTAAATAACTCCATTGTACAAAAAAACAGAAAAAAAAAAAAAAAAAAAAAAAAAAAAAAAAAAACTGCTGACTTTATGCATAACGATAATTACAGACCTAACCGATGGAATTAAAGCCAATTACATTATAAATCTCAATAACATTTTCTCAGAACCCTGAGCAGAAGTGGGATAGGGTGCAAGCGACAACAAATTACCAAATTGATTTTAGTACAACTATTTTCCGGTATGACAAAACGTGTAACAATTCAAAAGAGAAAACTAATGACCTGGTTTATACTAAAACAATGGACAGGCAGACAGCAAAAAAATTATTACATGGGACATTCACATACAGAATGTTTTTTTTTTAACAATGGTGTACAAACATTACATAAAAAACAAACAGTTATTGTAATTGGAAAGGGCTTGTATTTGTGGGTTTCTAGTAGCCTTAAAATATCTAAGATACCCATGTGAAATAAAGCTTCAAAGAACATCTGTCAACAAAATTTGCACACTAGAAACGGGTGCAATCTTTAATAGTATACGCGTTAATAAGATTTCCAGATGTATTTTTTGACGCCTTGCTTATTTTACATAAAATGTCAATACATGGTATTAATATCATTTACTTGATTGTTGGAATAACACACATACACCTTTGCAATGTTCAAACTTACCAAAGTTGAGAAAAGGAAGATCACTAATGGTCCAATAAACATCCTAATTGACCAATATACAATAACAAATTAAGATAAATATTCACGTTCTAACAAAGTACTTTATAATCAGTTTCACACAAAGTTAATCTCTTTTTGCAATGTGTTGTTCCAATGTGCACTCGTATAAAGACCACTTGTGGTTGTTTGAAATAATAACATAGATTACGTATGTGTTTATGTCTTAGTACGCAAATGTGGTTATATAGATTGATAACCTGTTTTTCAGATGTTTTGTATATTTATTAATCATAACTTCAGTTATAATTTGACGTAACAACAGTAAGTGAAGATAATCTTACATGAATAAATATATAGATATATGATAAACTGTGATGTTATGATGAATAAAGACGAATGAAGATATGAATCAAACATTAATGTTTTTAGACAGACATATTTTATTGTTTCTATTTAATTCATTCACAGTTTTGATAGACTCAGGCCGATTTAATCTTGACATATCTTGACATATTGGATATTTGATGATACCTGTTTCTTGTTAAAATCTAAGTGTTGTCCTCTAGATATCTTTGATCTATTTTGTCTTTTGGTTGCAGTCTCAATTTCGTCTACCTAACCCGTATCTCTGTTTATTCATATGACAAAATTCCAAAAAAGAAAAATAACAAAAACCTTGTATGCAGTTTAGGATTTTAGGACAAGATGCTACGATTTAATTAACTTGTTGTATAAAAGCTTGGAGCTTGATACATCATTCAGCTTCCGCAAAAACTTCGATTATTTCAAATTTTGAAACTGCAAACCTTCCTTATGTGTGTTTGTCTATTTCCTCGCTGAATGTAATTGACATCTGTTCATACTGCCACGGTAGATGAGAGGAAATTAGAAAATCAAGTTACGCTGTAGAGACAATTACACTTACAGGTAAGGGGCCTCGGTGGCCGAGTGGTCTAAGTAGTTACTGCTGCAATCACTAGCCAGTCAACACTGAGGTTGTGAGTTCGAACCCCGCTCGTGCGGGTGCACTCGACTCCAATCTTAATTGACTAGGATTGTCAGTTTTCCTATCGAAGGTCGGTGGTTTTCTCCGGGCACTCCGGCTTCCTCCACCAATAAAAACTGGCCGCCATGAAATAGCCCAAAAGCGGTGCTTAAAAGTGGCGTTAAAACACCAAAAATCAAAATCAAATCACTTACAGGTAGCATTTCAATCTTGGGTGGTGTCAAAATGTAAAGGTGTTTTCTATATTTGAACAACAGAATTTTGAAGATGTATATACACTTGTAGTAATGGTGTTACACAGGTTAAACAAGCATAAATGTACATGAACGTACGGAGTATGAGAGAATAGACACACATCATTTAATAAATTTATAAAATGAGACATGCAATCAAGCTTTTGCACTTGTCATTCAGCAAGATTTAGTATTAAGTAAGGGGCGATCGACTAAAGAGTATGCTGACAATGTTTAAAATTTATGCTAAAACATACATTTCCACTTTAAGAAAAAAAAACAGGACGAGGGAGTCTAGCGGATGGATGTTTAAGACTTTTTTCATGGCATTTCAGTTGCGAAAAGGAGTACTTCTTTTTTATGTTATGGGTACGATGGTATCCTTCTTGTTCATATGTTTCTACAATACATGGCGTTAGTGTTTCGAAAATCAATGATAAAATACATTCGTGGATACCTATTTAAAAAAAAACATATAGCCGTCTTATTCATTTATCTTCTTTCGATGAATAGCAGATTTAACTAGGCGGATGGTAGAAACTTTCGTTGACTGTTTAAGCTATGGGCGGAACTTAAAAGCGAAATGTATCAGCCGTAACGGAACAACAGGAACAGTATTTCATTTAGTTAGGAGACAGACAGACAGTAACATCAAACGAAGGCAGGATATGCAACATCGAGTGTGGCTTTATCAGACTCCAAACCGATGTTCAGCAATATATGTTGAAGAGACATATAGGACAAGGACTACCTTTCCCGGCTTACCTGTTTTTGCTTGGCTACAAAATATATCCAAGTAGAAATCCAACATTGACACCTTAAACAAGACAACAGAGTGTTCAAAATCGTCAGAATATGCAGAGGAAGTGTAAAAATTTAGATACATATAATACACACTAAAGAATTGAAGTTGAACACGTCATCAAAGAATTAAAAAAATACGAAGATATGGGACGTCAACAACATCGATTATAATCTGCTGTGTCGATATGCGATACATTTGTGTGGCGTCGAAAATATTTATTTACATAATAATAAATCATTTGGTATTACTATGTATCTCTATTGTTGTTTGTTAAGATTATATTTTGAGACGACTACTTGTTTTTCATCAACTGGAATCGTACGTCTTAGTCTAATCCTAGGTCTTGACCAAGTTACCGCAAATGTTTACTAGCATACATTTGTACCTGGTTTAATTGAAGTTCATGTACCATATTTGGAATTTATTTGTGCATCCTTTTGACGAGTTATTACAAAAATCATCGTTAAAAAGATTTCCTCAAAAATTGGTTCTTATAAATATACAGTGCTTTGTTCAGTTCCGTTAAATCCGAATGCTCCGTGTATTTCTAATTTCTCTTTCATCTATTTTCTCTATGTGTTATTATAATGTGAAACTTTACTACGAAATAATTCGAAAGGAATTTGATTTGAACATTGGCAAATAAAATAAGATATTTTCATATATATATATATATATATATATATATATAAACATATATAGTAAGTTATCATGGCGTAAAAACAAACAAGCAACAATCAGCAGTCAGGACAATAAAATGGAAATCAAATACACATTAGTTTATCCCAACTAAAAACAAAAGGAGACGTCCAATGATTGAATAAAATTCCTTTAGGAAACGTACACCATAAAAACACACAAAATATCGGACAACACTACCTCAGCTGAAGAAAAAACGTATAAAGAAAAAAAGTCAACACATTGTCCAGATAATTGTATTTTCCCGCGGTTCGTATAGTAAAGCGGGAAAACATTGTATGTCTTAACATTTTCATAAATATTCATTAGGCATGACAAAAATTGACCAATCAGGAAGTCGAATTTTATGTTACGATATATTGGTGTTTTTTCAAGCGCTTCACTTTCTAGCCGTCGTTCAACATAGTAAGCTCCTTTTTATAATTGCTGATTGCAATTAAAGTTGTTTTTCTGATTTTTTTGTATACTTATTTGCTAATTAAAGGTGTGGTGCGACACTTTCATCCTGAGATAGGCTCGAGCATTGGCATCGGATACAGGTTTCCATTCATATTCATATATAAATAATGATTGTTGGTTTTTTCTGGACGGCCTTGACTATCTATGAAGGGTAAACATTCAGAAATATAAGCGAATACACTAATGATACATTGATATTTAATACATTGTATATGTTTAATATTTGTAAAATGTGTACTGCTGGAAATTATTTAAGATACAAATTAAATAAGGCATCTATCACGTTCGACGGGCTGTCGGCAAATTTACATTTTTGTTCTAGTTATATTTAGTCATGGAGTATAGGTAATACCCTGATATGATATTGGACAGACAAAACATGTGGTGGGGAGCCTGTTTTGCGTGGTCGCAAAAGGTTCCCTGTTTTGCTTTACAACACGTCGTAAATGTAAACAAGATCGCCGTTGACTTGACCACGAAAAGTAAAAGCACATTATTTCGAAATCATGGTCAAAATGTGCTCGCTATAACAGGAAGACTAGGTACGCCTTTCATAACATGAAACATGAAAATGTTAACTTTGAAAAAAATGTGTAACCATACAGGTTGAATACTACGCGTTTTTTTATGTTTAACTCTGTAACTGTTTATTTTTATTTTTTTTTTTTTTTATGTTTAACTGTTATTCTATTATATTAAAAGGAGTGGTTTAATTTTCTAGATTTACAATCCCACACCCTCCAGCGGGCAATATTCTAGAATGTAGAAATTTGATCCCAACTCTCTGACCCTCTTCCGTATTCACTATATATGGGTCATCAATGTTATACGTGATGTGCTAACTGCGAGCTCTGGTTAAAAGTGTGCCTAGGTCTATGTGTAAAAAATGCTTCAAGCATTATTTGTTAAAATAATCTTTTATTATTATTATAATGTATCGTTGGAGTACTGTATGATTTTGATCCGGTCCATACTGCTTTTCATAACATTATTCAATCATAAAAAATACGAAATTACATGTGCAGCATTATAAACAATGTTAGTGTAGAACTTTGTATTGTTTATTTGTCAGGGTCTACACAGAAATTCCTACAAGAGAACCGGCAGCACTTCCGTTTACCGTCACATTGGGTGTCACGTTCGCATTCAGATTTCCTTAGATAACATGGACGTTGTACGGTTAATTGACTAGGATCATTTGGACATTTCCCAGGTTTGGGATCTATAATGAAATAAAAAAAATGAGAGTAGAAGATTAAATACGTTAAGATAAAACATTTATTTCAAAAACGATATCTGGAATAGTATGTTTTGTTGGTTGATGTTTTTTTAAATGCTGTACATGTATATATATATATATATATATATATATATATATATATAGTGCCTATAGAATGTAACTTTAACACTAATGAGTGTTATAAAATTAGTTGTTATATTTTATATTATTCACGCAATATTTCGCTAAACAAATTAGCTTCATTTATTGATGTTAAACTCTCAAGGTCAAATCGTTGCATGACAAAAAAATATTTTGTATGCATCCGATTTCACCTTTGAGAAAGTTTAACAAAATTTATTGATGAAGCTAATTTGTTTAAATATATAAAATATAACAACTAATTTTATAACACTCATTAGTGTGTAAAGTTACATTCTTAGGCACTTATATAATTTATGTAGTAACTGCATCAGTTTATTTACAAACTGATCCACGCTAGATAGATTGAATGTTGATTGTTGCTATTTTTAGACACTATATATATATATATATATATATATGTTTCGGAGGAGTAAGGACTGTTGCACAGTACACTATTTCTGATAATATCTGGTATGTCTTCTATGTATTATTACATAATTTGATACACTTATTGTTTCATATATTAAACTAGTCACGAAGAAGTACCTCACCAACATTGCGTGAACAACGCCACATGTGAAACAGTAACTGCTTACTGCTTGTGTCGGGGTTGTGTCTATTGGTAAATTATTCGTTTATTGTTTGTTATGGAAAACCAAGTTATCATTTCAAACTTTCACATTCGATCAAGTCTTATTGTAATAGTATGTACGTGTACTTATGTAATTTTTCCACTTGGCGATGTCTTAGGGTTAGACAAGATATTTGCATCAGTCTAGCTATTGTTATATGCCTAATGTGACCCATTGCTATATATTCGACGAGAGTAACACGAAGGGTGGTCACGTGTGTAGAAGGAAGTGATGATCCTTCTAGATAACCTAAATGCTCCCCGGTGTTTGATAGGGTTCGTGATGCCCTATCTTTATTTTTCTGCCTAAAATATTGTTTGTGTTGCTTGTCTTTTCGGTGTTTTACGTTTTCGCCATGGTGATGTCTGTTCTTATTTGACACAAGATTTTTAATTGGCTCCTTGTTGTAATATCTTCCTCTTTTGTATTGTCTCTCTTGTTTCTCTTAGGTCGGTTTTTTTGTGTCCTTAGTCTTTTATAGTTTTTGTTATGCGTGCTTCGTGCGGATCTGATACGTCGAGCTTTTTCCATCCGATTTTACAGTTCGTTCTTATGTTTTGCTGTTATGCTATTATCATAGTTAAGGGAAAAGGAAAGGGGGGGTGTTGAAGTCTTGAAAACAGTGTGAAACCCGATAAATCATATGACGCATTCCCAATTTAACTTTCTCTTATTATGTGACAATCGACCAGTCGTTTTTTTTTCAGGATCAAGTACGACCATTTTTCTAACCCACTTACTTCACATTAAAAAGAGTCTTTTAAAATAAACATTAGTGTGTGGACTTAATCAGTTTACCCTCTTTTTCTTGGCAATTCATAATAGGCCCTCTCGACAAAAGCAAGATATCACCTACCTAGAACTGGTGCTGGATCTCGGCAACATCCGGAGCAACACATCTTTTTTCCATTACATTCTTCGTCAAGCATGCAATTAGATGCACATGTAACTTGTGGATCTTTAGGACAGGATCCCTGGAAAATGTTTTGCATGAATACAAAGTAAAGTAAACATATCCCATTATCAACTCGTGTTTCTGTATTTACTTGTTAATTTCAAACATGTATTTTAGTTTTCTTTTTCATATACATGTATTCGTTTTATTATTTGTTGATATTACTCTGCAACTGTGTTTTTCAATGCAGAGACCTCTAGCGACGAATTCCACTACAACATGTACTGTCGTCTTGAACTTTCAGTAATTAAAGATGAAAGTTTTAGCTCAATGTTAAAGGTCGCACTGTGACTTTTGAGATGAAGAAAAGAAACGAAAGAAATATTACTTTGCTTTTGGGTTTTTTTCATGCCGTTGTAGTGATTATGGTAACAGATCGACACATCGAACCCTCTCTTTTCTGTTATATATATAGTACCTGTTTACACCGTTGATAAGTACAACCTGTTATACATTTCATGCCATTTATAATGTTATATGTGAAACCGGAACAAGTGCCAAATGGAGGAGGAGCACATGGTGGTAATGGTCCACAAGGATCTTTCTCTGTAAAAATAACATGAAACAATTTAAAAATTCGTTCAGTATATGAAAATGCCTATTAATGCCTTGTTTATATGTGTGTTTTTGTTGTCAGAATTATATGGTTTTACTGTACGGATTGTTAGTATAAATGTTTGTTCTTTTATTTACCATTTCTTAATAGTGTACAAGTAGATATTGATATGGGAAAGGGATGATATCTTAGAAACTAATTAAACCACGCCATATGTCTAATTAAGAAACCTCGTTAGTAGTTGTCTGATGCTATATATCATATTTATACATTTAGAGAATTTTTCACAGTTTTGTAGACGCCGTGCGATTCAGAGCTAACCATACTGAAACGATACAGTTCAATGCTGTGGGATAAGGACTTTGTAGCCAAAAGAAAATATAAATAATGATAATGTAGCGTTCTTTACAAACTTATAAAGTCAACATCAGTTTAGTTTCAATGATTTCGATGTCACAAATCTTCTTTATCTTTTGGGACTCCTAAAACTTTCTCGGTCGTATCTGACAACTACACAATATATGAACATTGTGGGATAATATAAAAGGAAAACAAGCTCGACGAAGTTTTGCCATGTTTCGAAGCTAGCGCAAACAAATGTTACATTTTCCGAAAATTTACGTTTACTGTTTTGTTCTGCGAGTTAACGTTGACCCTTTAACGTTCAGTTATATAATGTACAGCAGTTTTCGTTGATTGGTGGATAAATTGAAATAGCCTAATTTATTGCGAAATGCGAATAAGCCCAAAAAATGAACTTGGATGTAATTGTAAACTCAACAATTACATTAACATAGAAACAAGAGACCAACAGACTTCATCTGTATACATCATGAATACAAAAACAAAACCGTGTATCTGTTATTTGTACAGCAGTTGCCAGGTGGAGGTTTCACATTATTCGATGGACACAAAAAGCTTAAAAAGGCCACGCGATGACAAAATATGAAACAACTTTAGGTAAAAACCCAGGGACTGATTTATACTACTACTGCAATATTCCGATAATTTGTAAGTTGGTCAGGCATCAGGCTGCTGGTTAAAAACATTCATCAAAAGGAGCAAAAACTATGAATATTATTATAAATATAAATTTAATAAATTTAATAAAGAAAAATCCACAACATCATATCGTGACGATTTATATTGTGTGGCATTAGTTTACTACGACTTCTATTGTTTGGGTACTTTCTAACTGTATTATACTTTATATAGGGCAGAAAAGGTAGTGCTCCATGTATTAGACTAATAGTTTCTGTGCCATTTTAAGTGTTTAGAACGTATGAACTATTCCAGCGGTGAAGTTTTGTATCTGGACTTCATCGGATTTAAAAAAAAACTTTTTCTGAGTTATAACACTAACCTATTGAATGAAAGCAGCTTTACAAGCATACCTTCATGCACAATAAATATATCAGTTTCGAATATATGTGCACATAATGAGAAAAGCTCTTGTATAAGTTCTTTGGTGGATAGTTGTCAGGTTGGTAAGTATGTAACACTCCAAAACGTGTCCATCCCCCGAAACGTGTCCGATTCCCCCAAACGTGTCTATTCTCCCCAAACGTGTCCGTTATATTTCAATATTGCCCAAACGTGACCGATTTCATACCCCCAAACGCGTCCGATAATTGTTATTCGCCAAAACGTGTCCACTATTAAATGCAGAACGTCTCAAGTCTTTTAGCGCTAATACATGTATGTCCTAAATGACATCAATAGCGTTTACGGCAATTCTATGATGGGGGACACAGTTGATGAAGTGGTCATTTATTATCATTAGTTTATTCAATGCCGGTTGTTAATGATTATCATAAGTGCAATTTAATCTGTAACATATGAATTAACTTTTGACTGAAATGCTCATTGTCCAGTTGCAAGTATTTCATGCTTATTTAATTAGAGCGAACATACAAATAATTTTAGAACAGTTGAATTAATCGTTTACTAAGTAAATTATTTTGTACTAATAAACTCCGATGATGCCTTTTAAATTAATCCGAATATTGCACGGAGGGCTTTCAGCAGAATTGACTTCCCTTTTTTCAACAGTTCTGGTACTTTAAAAGCTCTTCAAATCATAAACTGGTTAGCAGGTTTTTTTTAATAAATTTTAGGTTTCGAACATGACTAAAGACACACGAACAAGAAACATATCGTCCAGTGCCAAATATTTCATGCATTGTTTGAACGACATTATGTTAACAATAAATACTGTAGATAGGTTTTATTATCATACCGGGAATTTAGGATTGGGCCTAAATTTTAACGGTTATTCTGGATAAACAATAGTTGGGATTTTAATCTTCAAAATTTAAGAGCGAGTAAAGACCGATTATTTTATGACTTCAGTAAGAAACTACTTCAATCTCCGTTACGTGTACGTTAATTAAAAAGCAATAACCAAATAACCTAAGTATTTATAATATGGACACGAATGATAGTTCCAGTAAAAGAAAAAAAAAAGGCTTGATATGGACACGTTTGGGGGATTGGGCACGTTGGGGTGTTTCTTAAAAAATAGACACGTTTAGGCGTTTATACAAATGACACGCTTTGGCGCCCTTTTACATTAAGACATGTTTTGCAGTTCAGTGACGTCATGTGGACACGTTTGGGGGAATCGGACACGTTTGGGGGAAGGACACGTTTCTGAGTGTTACAAGTATACTAAATAACTGTATTTTTGCCCTGATTGCTTAAAACAAACAGTATCCAAAAAAGACTATACTTACTGACGCCGTTACATAGCACCTCGCATTCTGTTTTTGTTCTGAAGTTATTCATGTTACCATTCCATCCATCATAAATAAAACTTTCACATTGCATCGCGTCAGCATTGTAGAACCATCTTTGGATAGTTACTCCACCAGGCCCTCCAAATTGCGGCAAAGTACATACTTAAAATAATAAAAGATAAATTCAATACGTCCGAATCGCTTTTCTGAATTTACCTTCATCAGCAACACCCAAAGCCGACTATTTGAAAGCAAGAGATGCATAAGAACCGAATCAGTTGAAGAGCTATATGACCACAACGAACCTAAAAATAATACCCACAGCCATCTACGATCACCTTTGCCAGAGGTAGTTGAAACCCTACTTTCTTAGTAATTTCCAAATTATTAACTGTAAAGAAAAGAACAACAGAATATATAGCTGTAACTGATACATTCAAAATAAGAATAACACCCCTTTCTCTGATACGTATAGCAGCAGGTGTCGCTAGAGGAGTAGGAACTATCTTTTCAGAGGATATAAGTTCATCTTGTTTGATGGGCTCATGTAGCTAAATCATAATTATTCTTACACTTGTCATTTGACAAAGGCTACATGCTGAACATACATATCCTTTGTATTTTTTTTGCATTGTGTCGTTGGATTTTCGCTTTAAAACCTAATTACAGACTTTGTTATTCAAAGTCATTGACTGCAAAGTAAAGACAACAGTTGCATGCATTATTGAGACATGTACCCATACAGATAATTAATTTAATGAAAAAACTCACACCCGAATGGCATGAGTCATTTAACTTATTATGATCAATTAATACGGCCGGTAATTTGCATACAGATATACACAATATTGATCCATTGTTGATGTTTAACGCTACTTTCAGCATACTTGGATATATTGTGGTGGTCAGTTTTTGTTGGTGGAGGAAGCCGGGATGCACAATGAGAATCAGTGACCTCCGGCAGGAAAATTGACAATCCTAGGCGTAATTAAGATTTAATCTTAACGCACCTGCGACTTGCAGGGTTCGAACTCACAACTTCAGTGATACAATAGACGAATTAATGAAACCACGGAATAAACAATTAGTTAATGAACAATACTTGATTTCTAACGACATAACATAGATATAAACCTCGTCTGTTGCAGACAGTTTTACATTCTTCAATCGTTTTGAAGTTATTTTCATTGCCGTCACATCCACCATAGTAAAACTCTCCACACATTCCAGAATGTACGTCGTAATAGAATCTTTTCATCCGGGCATTACAAGGTCCCACCACTTTTGGTTGGTCGCATACATTATCTGATTGTTGTGCTTCAGCTGTCTGCGAATTCGAAAAAAAATTAAAGATATAATGATAATAAAATTAGTTATATATCTCCATTTTTGTAACAATCGAGTTGCTGAAAATTTTAAAGAGCACTGAATAAGTCACAAACATATCCTATGGAATAATATGAACGGACAACCTCAATTAATATTTACGCACAAGAAAATGTATATGCGCGTTCTCTTTTTGCTTACTCCTATGGATAATGACAAGAACAGAACGAACTGCTGACTTTATGCATAGCAACAACAACACACCTACATACATATCTGATGGATTGAAGGCCAATTATAGTTTATAGTTTAATACTAATATCTCAGAACGCGGAGCGGATCTGGATGCAAGGAACAAAACATTGATTTATACCAATTACATGCCTTTCCATATAATAGTAAAACAATTCCGGATATCGGTATAATTTCTCATGAGATATACATTTCCCAACTCATTCAGTATTCAAGAGCTTGCAGCTGATTCTCAGACTTTTTAAAACGTTACCGGTGTCTGAGCAGAAAGTTGATGAACCAGGGCTTTGTCAAAGAACGTCTCGTCTTTTTAAAAAAAATAGTTCATCGGAAGATACCAAGACCTTGTCGATAAATATTCAGTATCAACTTCACAAATAATACATGATGGTTTCGAAGCATAGATTCTAAGTACTGACGTTGTTCATCATCTTGATTGCGTGTTATAGTGTTCTTTTTATGTGTCTTTGTATTTTTTTAACCTATACTGTTTAGTCCTTTTTTGGTAATATCCTTTTAGCGTGGCTCGGTATTCATACATCCCACCATTGTGTTATTGTGCTATAGCTATTTAGTAATCTTGTCTTTCATTTTTGCTGATGTGCTCTGTTTATAGAGTGTCTACGTGCCATTTTGTTTTTCTTTGTTGACATAGTTGTTTGTTTTATAGTGATTAAGATGATAACACAATGTTGACTGCTGTACCCCAATTTTTGCCATTTTTACCTCTTATATCTGTTTTTTTTTTTTTTTTTTTTGCTCACACATTGTTGTCAATATAGTGGAGTTTTACACGACTGTCATACAAGTGAGAAGTTTAGCTATCAATAAAACCAGGTTTAATCCACCATTTTCTACATAATGAAATGCCTGTCCAAATTAGAAATATGACAGTTGTTTATCATTCGTTTGGTGTGTTTGAACTTTTGATTTTTGCCATTTGTTTATGGACTTTCCGTTTTGATTTTTCCTTGGAGTTCGGTATTTTTGTTATTTTTTTTTTCTCAACTGAGTATGAGTAGTTCCTTAATGGAATATGTTTATTACCACCCACCTACCCTATCATAACATATCATGTCGCAATACTCTATGATCGAAAGGGGACATTCCTTAGTTATTCTGTGGAAGGGGAGGGATCGTAGATTCATGAGGACACCTTTCTAACGGAATATTCATTTCAACCTATATCGAGGCTCATGTATTTGTTTGCCGATCGGAAAATCATTTTTGTTTTAACACAATTATTTTCTACAAATAGCGGCATTTAGTGTTGCAGAATAGTCATGTTCACCCATGCATTCTTATTATGAATTGTTAATGCTGTTTTCATCGCGGTGTATGCCATAAGTAATAAAGAACTTACATTTACTGACATGAATGTCTTTTATAAATTATAGGTTTTCAGTTAGGTTTTTAGAATGTAACAACTGCAAAACTATAAGTTATATCGTTTCTTTCGTAGTCACTGAGTCATTGACTACATTTTTTAAAACAAAGCAAATAGAGGCATTTTACTAGAATAAATATGGCATTGTGGTAAGAAATATTACGGAAACTATGATTAGCTGTTTACAGATCAACACAAATAAGACTATAGCCTCAGTCAAAAGCGTAAGATTAAACGTTATGAAATAAGGAGATATGATATGATTGTCAATGAGAAAGCTATCCATAGACCAAAAGGACCAAGATACAAACAATTGAATGTCACTGTCACATAAATAAGCGCAATAAATACCTTATGGTAAGCTTTACAAGGCAATGACAAAATTTGAAACAATTTAAAAGAAAAAACTTTAAAAACTTTAAAAACTTATTTTTACTATTACAATACACAGTCAGACAGCCGGATTGTCTTGACTAGGGACATGCACATAAAGAAACTCAGCATAAATACTAGGTTCAAAATGTTTTACCCCAGACGCGCGTTCGTCTGCAAAAGACTCACCAGTTACGCTCGAATCAAAACAGTTAAAGACAGAGGTTTAATACGTTTGTGAGGGCTCCGCCCTCCCCTTACGTAGGACAGTGGTGTACAATGTACCATATGCGTCATGTTCCTGCCCTAAGGTAGTAAGTAGCCTGTTGTAACATTCAGTTGTTGTAGTTACTTTGTGTCTTTCATATATGTTTCGTAAATTGTATTTCATAAATCAGGCCGTTAGTTTTATCGTTTGAATTATTTCACTGGTTATATGTCGGGACCTTTTATAGCTGACAATATAGAATGTTTTTGTCTCATTGTTGTAGGCCGTACCGTGACCTGTACTTGCCTTTACATGTTTTATCTTCGTCAATTAAACTCTTGTGGATAGTTGATGCATTGGCAATCATGCCTCATTTCCTTCTCTTTATAAGAATAAACTTTAAAATTCAATTGGAAATGGCTTGTAACTGTGGGTTTCTTTTGCATGCAATAACTACATGTAGGCTAGCCACGGGACATTATGCTTAAACGAACATCTGTCAATACGTCTGTTAAACTAGAGACTCTGTCTTTAATAATATACATACACGCGTTATCTGCTATCTGGTTTTCAATTGTATATATAGCAGCCTAGTTTATTCAACCAAAAATGTCAATAAATTATTTAATTATCTCCAACTTGATGATTGGAATCACAAATACACAATAATAACCTTTCGTTGATTTCAATTCTGAAACTTACCAAAGCTATGAAAATGACGATCACTAATGATCTTTGCATCATCCTGGTTGACCAGTATACCATAACAAATGTAATTAAATATTTAGACAAACTTAAGCGTTCCAATAATGTACTATTTAAGGAGTTTCACATAAATTTAATCCCTTTTTGCAATGTGTTGTGTCAATATGCATCCGTATAAGCAGCTTATGTTTATTTGAAATAATTACGTATTTGTTTATATATAAGTACACCATAGTGGTTAAATAGATTGATGATCTGTTTACATGTTGTTTTTTTTTAATTGTTTTATATATTTTTGTAATTGTTTTCGGTTTTTTAATTGTTTTTGTATGTTTGTTTTGTTTGTATTAACATAACATCCGTTATGATTTGACATAACGAAAATAGGTGACTATATATAATTTTACATGAATAAATGTATAGATATACGATAAACTGTGATGTTATAATGGATAAAAACGAATGAAGATATTTGTCAAATATTAATGTTTTGTTTTGTCATTTTGACTTTTTATTGTTTCTATTTAATTCATTCAAAGTTTTTATAGACTCGGGCCTATTGTAGACATGTTGTAAACTTTAACGCACCTATATATTGTGGAAAAATGTATGTTGTCTTCCAGATGTGTGTTTTAGCTATTTTCGCTGGACAGCTGTATCAATGTTAGGGGGAAGGGGTCCAGCCAGAAGCTATAGAGGTTTTGCAATTTCAACAAGAAGAATCTTTTCAAAATAATAGCGGCCGTTTTATTCTATTTCATCACAGTATTGTTAATATTTCTTAATTCTTTCAGTGAACTTCAAGATGTTGACTTCTTTATGAAAAAAAGGAGATGGATGTGATGAACGTTCATGAGACAGAAAAACAACAATATGAAAAGTTAACAGTCATATATAGGTCGACATATGGTTTTAAACAATAGACTTGTCTTTACAATGTGTCAAGCTTTTCTCTTTCTGTGTGACACTGAACATATTTTGTAGTTTTTAATTATCGTAAGCATGTGTGCATTTTAATTATTGATGAAAGTTAAATATTGAAATAATTCAATTCGATATTTTTTTTTTTATTTACTATGAATTGAATTAAATTTCTATAATTTAAGTCATCTAAATGCAGAGAAGGAAGGTTGGGCGCTCGCAAACATGTTAAACCCGACACATTCTATATCTGGCTTTCCCAGGTCAGGAGCCTGTAATAGAGTGGTTGTAGTTGTTGCTCTTTATCATATTTGTTTTCGTTTATTGTTTTGAACATAAATCAGGCCGTTAGTTTTCTCGTTTGAATTGTTTTACATTTGTTATTACAGGCCTTTCATAGCTTGATATACGGTGTGGGTTTTACTCATTGTTGAAGGCCGCACCGTGACCTATATTTTCCACCTTCTACGTCATTTGGTATCTGGTGGAGAGTTGTATCATTGACAATTATACCACATCGTTGTATCTTTATATTTCAAATGGAACGGATCCTCTACCTGGCATCGTAACTAATAGATGAAAGATTGTGTTTATATTAAGTTAGTAGTCTGGATCTAATAGAGCAAACGATTAAGAAAGGGATGTAGGTGGGTTTTTAATGCGATTTCAGAAAGCCATCCATCGCTGAATTTGTACCATTCACATGTCTCTTTCAATTTGCGACATCGTACCGACCTCTAAAGCGTGAGTTAAGATACAAGAAACATGGCAGATTTGTCCTTTGGAAATCTCTCTTCCAGTTCAGTAACGCCATGATCAAAGAAAAGCATAAATATATTTATTTTGAAGTACTTACTGGCTTTGTCTGAAGCGTCCCCTGCAGTTGAGCGCTCTGTCATTTTTTTAACCGTTCTCGGTTTTTCTAACTGGATATTGACACATGTAGCTAAAACTTTTATCTTTTCCAACATCATGTCGCATATGCCATCGTTCTTTTGCTCATTAATGACGTTTCTTCATATGCGATGCTTTAATTATTTCACAGTCGGTTTTCTGTATAGGCTGAGCCAAGCGTCTGATAACGCGCAGTATGTGTTGAGTAACAACGAGAATAGCAATGTACTTTTTCTAAAGCTTTTTTCAATAATGTTTCACTTATCATTGGTTCATCATGGCCCCTCGGGATGAATTAGACTAGGTTTGGTTTAAAATGATACAGTGAGTTCAGATAATGTCATTAAAAAAGTTAACGACAGAAGATCGACAGACAGAATGGTCATAGTCAAATCTAAAACTTTGAAACGACTGATTAAAGGTTCATGTATATGCTATGATATATTAGTGGTTAATTGATATACACGAAACAACTACATCAGTAGAAGGAGATGTGGAATGGTGTATACCTCAAAGAGACTAAACAACACAAATAACTATACAACATATGGGGGTCCTCATACAGTCTTCATTACAACTCAGGTGTCTATATAATACATCAAGCTCTAAATTGTCCTGAGTCTATAGAACGTTGTAAATGAATTAAACCGAGACTATTAATCTACCATCAACTCCAAGTAACAAATCACACGAAGTTATCTCATCAGATTTCCCGACATGGACGGGCACATGCACATGTGTCACGAGATGAATGCTAGCAATTCGTGAAAGCCAGCTCAAATACGCGATCTTCAGAATTTAAATCGAGCCGTCATACACTCTAATATCTCTCGCTGTACTTCACTGTCATGTCAAATTTGACACAACAACGTCAAACCAGAAGGAAGACATTACATGACATTGTTCGATGCTCAGAAGAAACAAAATTTCCAATAAAAAAAAAAAAAAAAAAAAAAAAAAACAAGCAATACAATTTGATTTTATTCAAAATCATATTTTGATGATCATTTATTGGTTAATTCGTGGTCAACAATTTGATGATCATCATAAAAATATAGGGGATTGATCAACAGGTTTCATGAAAAAAGGAAATAACCAAATGCTACATTGTAAGTGTGATTCACCCTGCTATTTTTGTTGGAAGGTCTACGAATTAGATACAATTACATTTTCGCACATGGTTTTGAAGTAATTCCCGCTTGGAAAATGACAATCGGCGAAGTATGCACTACATGTAACAGACACATTTACATGATCGCTGTAAAGCGGATTTTTTTGTTTTTTTGTTTTTTGTTTTTTTTGGAGTCTTTATTTTAAACGACAACACTATCGGGTTGAAAATGTTTTTTTTTATTTATAAATTTTATGAATTAATGACTCTTCTATATACATGTATTTAGATTTCCTTGCTTGGAAAACTAAAAATGTGTTATATCAATAATAAAGACCGAGAACAACAACAAATAAATTTCTGCGGATTTTAAGTGATGTACATTTTATTTTGATTGGTATAAAAGTAAATGAAACTCTAAGTAAATGCGCTAATTTTCACTTAGGAAAAATATCAACACACAAAAATTTAATTTTTAAACTAAAGACGTTACTGGTCATATATGAGGGGTTGGATATGGTATACGTATTGATTTATTAGTTCTTAAATTTTTTCGCCAATAATTTTTTTTTCTTTGATATTTTAGCACCCATTACATATCTGTTCTTAAAAATTTCATGCCACTTTCTCTGTTCTGTAAACCTCGCCTAGACCCTCATATTACTAGAAACTATTCTGACACAAATTTAACAATTTAGCTGAATGGTCAAGTGATTTGATTTCAGAAGGCTCGTGAGATGGATCATCATTTGTTTTACTGATTTTGTTTGGGGGAAGGTTTAAATAAATCTGCCAGCTTCAATTGTGTCAATTTCTTTGACTCTGACATTGATAAGTGTTATTATTATAGGTGACTGAGAAGTACCGGAAAAGGAATTCCAATTCTTGGGAGGGCAATGTTTCCACAGGTTTTGCATTCACAAAGGATATGAAACATTACCGACAAGAAGACGACACAGTATAAAAATAAGGAGATGTGGTATGTGTACCAATGAGACAACTATCCACCGAAGATAAAATGAAGTGGATGTAACCAATTATAGGCAACCGTATGGCCGTCAACAATGAGAAAAACCCATACCGTATAGTCGGCTATTAAAGACCCCGACATGAAAAATATGAAACAATTCAGTTGAGAAAACTTACGGCCTTATATATAACAAAACAATTTACGGAAACCAAATATGACAGACATGAATCAACGACTACCGTTGAAATACAGGCTCCTGACTTGGAACAGACACATAAAAGCTGTGGCGAGGTTAAACATGTTTGAAGGCGCCAACCCTCCCCTAACCCGGGACAGTGGTGTAACGGCACAGCACAAGAACAAACTATAAAACAACTCAATAACAGGTTCCTGACTTGGGACAGGCACATATAGAATATGGAGGGGTTAAACATGCTTGAAGGCGCCTACCTTCAGCTAACCTGGATCAGTGGGTAACAGTATAACATAAGAACAAACTATAAAAATCAGTTGAAAAGGGCTTAAATCATCAGATTGATACATTTGGGGCATTAATATTATCATCAATATGTAATCAACACAATAAAAGCGATTTGTTATATTTTCTTTCATGATTTGTTCTGATACATGTATTTTTATTGATGCATGATTTATTGTAAGTAATCTTTTCCTTGTGGACGCTGTGATTAGCCAAAAAGACTGTGTCTGTATCTGTAATTCAGGTAACTTCAATAAGGTAACGTTTTTCTTAAGGACACTGAGTTTCTTGTAGAATAACAAAAATGTTTAGATTTGTAATTTTGGTTTGGTATTCTATTCGTTCTTCTTAGAATAATATATGGACTGAGCATCAACATAATTAAATTGTTAATGTTCTTTTCTTCGAAGCTACAGCCAGTAATAAAACGAGGGTCTGGATGGGGGTCCTTCAATTCTGTATTCTTTAAAATTTTAAGCTGTATTTTCTATTCTCTATACAGTTTGCTCATTATTCTCCATTCTTTATATTTTAGCACCCCATTATTATCTATTTTTTTGTTGTTGCCTATTTTCCTTTTTTTATACTTTTTGCCCTCTATTCTGCACTATTTGCCAAACATTCTCTATTCTGTAAACCCCATCCACACCCTCATAAATCTGCTCTAAATTGTAAATACCTTCAGATCTGGATTCGAATTAGGGTAATACATGTACCAGTCAGTTCAATGACTTATTGCAATATAATGTGTACTATATTTAGTACATTCACGTCTTATCAGGACATCGTCTCATTTCGTCAATTGACATAATCTTAAGACGTCTAACTTACTTGAGGTATATAGGTTAAAAATGTTTAGTCTTCTCAATGTATTTTGTCTTTTGGCTTTAAGCTTTCCTACCGAAGGTTCATTTGAAAGCGGTCAACACGAAAGGGAAACAACGGATCAAAATAGCAGCCGAACATTAACTGAAGGTATGATAGAACTGTAAAGGTGTTGGGAAATGCATACTTGTTTAATAATTATAAGATTGAGATAAAAAGAAGAAACATGTATAGATTCCATCAATTTCTTGTTACTGTTCTTTTAAAATGTTGTAGCAAAATCAAGAGAACAATTCTACCCTTACATTTAGCATGATCAATTTTGGTGTTCACAGGTTTACTTTGAAATTAACGTGCTGAGAAAAATATAAAACAGTGCCGACTTAAATGACGCATCTTAATCATGTTAATGTTGGTAAGATAGTATTTATCAAGCAATGTCCTACAAAACAAAAACTTAGTTATATTTTTCTTGTTTAAATCTACTATAATCTGTTTCAAAAAATACTTACTAAAAAGAACTGCACTAGCGTACAAGAGCGGGAAAGTTTTGAGGATTAAACCGTTTCTTTCTCAATTTATATACTTGTGTAAAAATCGAAAAGTATGTTGAAACCTTTCCCCGTTTCTATGTAAAATCCCGTACCCCTGAGGTATGGAAATATGGTCATCACTTCTTCCGACCGAAAGTGAAACCGACACGAAAGAGGAGTATCCGTTTGGCTGTGCGGAATGTGTAAATTTTCAGCCACGGCCTGTCAGAATGTGAACGTTCAATCCGATAACTTGTATAGAGTCCCAATATCGCTACACGTTAAGAGACGTTGTAACAACTCTTTGAGGGGTCCATACGCGTCCTGTTCAAAGGCAAAATGTATGTACCTTTATCTTCCAATTGTATTCGAAGTTTCCGCCCATCGTCCCTCTCGACCCCGACCTATTTTACTTAATATTGTTAATTTGTTATCGTCCTGAACATGTATGAAATATTTGCAACTGAACGTAAAGCTAACAACCTTTAATCAACCAATCAATCAGATCAGTGTGTGTACTTTTTGCCTCCCGTGTGACTACTACTAACTAACTACATATGCAAGTCTTTTCCGCCACGTGTAACCCGCCTCCCTTTGAATATTTACGAAATACTAAGGATTTTCTATCCTAGGAATATATTACCTTAGCTATACAAAACCTTTCGGAATTTTTGGTCCTCAATGCTCTACAACCTCGACCTTTAATGAGCCTTTTATTTTTTTTTAGATTCGAGAGGCGTTTGTAGACAGAACCCTCGTCTGCCGTACAAAAGTTTTATCCTGGTATCTATGATGAGTTTATTTCCCTCCCAACTGATCGACACATGCACTTTGCACAACATACTCATTTAATGTATTGTTTAGTTTGTTGGTCATTCAACGTGTAACAAACAGTCCATCTGAGTCGTTGTACAAGTAAATGATAACTTCTGACCAGTATGAATAATTTGTAATCGGTTTTCACACACATGAATTTATTTATACAAATGTAGATTACTAAAAAAAAATGTTATTTTATGCATGCTGTTGTCATGATCAGCTGTTTATAATTTTAGAAAACACTTTACTTCTTCTTAAAAGATGAAATGAATCATTAATACTAAGACTATGTATTTTAGCATGTACAAAATTTATCATGTTTATTTTAACAACCTTAAGGTTCGGATGCTAGTAAATTTGTATTTAAAAATAAATGTTCATTTAATTTTAAAAGATACCCATCATGTACTTCAGGAGCCATTTTACCACCAAAGACTATCAGATCTGTGACAGCATTTAGAGATGACTTTAACAGTTGGAATGCCAACAACTATCACGTGGCTTGCACTGCTTGGGGAGGAGGGGTAAGGATATTTTGCTTACTCCAATTATATAGATTTTCTGTATGCCTTGTGTTGAATGCTTTTTAAATATCTGCTGTAAAACAACCGTGGCTCAAAAGAACTATGCTTTGAATAACAATGCTTGAACATAGTTTCTGAATACATAATGTAATGTAATAATGAAAGGGAAACAAACTCATAATCAAATACGGTGACATGCATCGATAAACGAACTTGATTGATTTTTGAAAATGTTTTTAAACATCGAAATATGAGGGATTTACATGTTAAAATATATAAAAATTCTACTAGCATTTTTTTAACGATTTAAATACACATTAGCAGAATTGCATTGCTTAAACGATGTAAATAAACAAATTTTAAAATCTTGCATTCTGGTTATGGTGTTCAAAAGCACAATGCCATCATATTCTACCAAAGGTATCGGATCTGAAACGACGACAGACTTGTCACTTTCTAACATATTTTATGGTAAAAAAGAAAATGACTTAAAGGCGATTGTTTCAGTATTAATTTTGATATAAACGCTGCAACTAAACATATAACAGGATAAAACTTCAACTTTTCAGCCCTTAAAGATTAAACGGACAGTATGATTGATTGATTGAGTGACAAGTGCTTAACGTCCAGCGAGAACTATTACATGTATATTCAGGGCAACATGTTAATGAATTATGAGTACGCGATTTTAGGAGGAGTCGAGATTTTGGTTTGAAAGCTCTCAACGTAATGGCCCTCAGAAAGACATATTTTCCTATATTTTATTCTGATTCCTAGCTAAACTGTCTTTGCTCTCACTTCTTAATGTGGGGTGCTGATAGATGCAGAAAATATCAATTTTGAGGATTTTCCCGTTGATAAAGCCAGGATTTAAAGTCATGACCTCTCGCGCGGGGCTATAGAGTCGTTCGGTCAGTGTACATTCACTTCATTTGAACTTTGGTGGATAGTTGTCTCATTAGCAATCATACCACATCTCCTTATTTTTATAAATCAAGTCAAATGTGTTATGCATTGTGGAAATGATATATTTTGAATTTACATTGTATCATAGGTCAAATTTATTTGTTCAGTGTATGTTCAATGGTGTTACTATGTCCTTTGATTGAGTTAAGCTTTTCAGTTGATATTTTATAGTGTGTCTTTCTATGTTGTGATGTTACACTATTGTTTCAGTAAAAGGGTGAAGGTTTGGTACCATTAAAACGTTTAAACCTGCTGCATTTGTTTGCACCTGTCCTAAGTCAGGAATCTGATGTTCAGTAGTTGTCGTTTGTTGATGTGGTTCATAAGTGTTTCTCGTTTCTCGTTTTATATAGATTAGACCGTTGGGTTTCCCGTTTGGTTTGGTTTTACACTAGTAATTTTGGGGCCCTTTATAGCTTACTGTTCGGTGTGAGCCTAGGCTCCGTGTTGAAGACCGTACTTTGACCTATAATGGTTTACATTTATAAATTTTAACTTGGATGGAGAGTTGTCTCATTGGCACTCATACCACATCTTCTTATATCTATATATATAAAAAAAAACCTCTTATATATAATGTAAGGTTAAAAGTGTACATTAATATAGATGATAAACTTTAAAATTTATTTTGAATACGTAAAATCCAACACAAAGTATTAACTTTAATTACAATATTAGCTCAATTGACAATTTAAACATGCATACCTTTTTTCGTTTGAATATAATTAGAACAAAAACCCTTTTAATACAAACATTTAGGGAGCTAGAAGAGAATGAATACATTTGAAAACTATGTCATTGATTGAAAGTAGCTTTAAATAACAAAAAACCGTTATAAAAATATAGCTATATGTAATTTTTTTAATTTGTTACAGAACAACGAGTTACAGGTTTATACTCCCGGACAGGCAAATCTATTCACAAAGAATGGCCATTTGTATATTAAACCTGTAAGTGTAGAGTAAAATTATTGTAATGATATACGGAGATGATTGGTTAAAGTCAATGAGAGCAAATTCTTGAAACAAAACCCCACCAAATAAGGAGTAAGTCTGTTAGTTATTACAAAAAAATATACATTAAATAAATATTTAGTGACACACACCACATCATAAACTGTAAAAAGATCAATAAGTGACCCTATTATCATTTCACATCATTAATACGGAAATATATACAAGTTCAACAAGCCAAAGTTGTATGCAACAAAATCAGTGACATACTACTGTAACGCGACCTTG